>CM045845.1:21800000-22127881 GCA_025170145.1 Pyemotes zhonghuajia
CAAAACAATTGATGCATTTAATTTTGTACGCCTACATTTTTTCGCCACTCTTAAAGACATAGTAAGCAAAAAGCACATTAAAAAGTGAAACTCTTTTTTTGAAAAGCAATACAAGCAATTATGACATGGGAATATCAAGTAAAACTTGATTGCTTTCTTATTTCTCTCATCAAACTGAATTGGAATTTATATAATTAATTTTAAAAAAAATTGTTTATAAATTATTTGTTAAATTAAGTTGATTCTACATACAATAAAAAATAAAGCTTTAAATTCAATATTTAAAAAAAATGCATTTAAATTAAAATGTTTAAATTTTAACAATTTTTATAAGAAATTTATTTTTTTAAACTTTTTAACTATTGCAATTAAAAATATTGAAATTGTATTAAAAAAATTATTAGTTTTTTTTTGTAATTTAAAACTCATTTTTTATTAATTTAATTAAAATAAAATTAATAAATAATTAATTTTAATAAATTACTCTATTTTTCATTTTATTAAATATTTTTTTTATATATAAATATAATTTTTTAATAAATGAAAATTTTGATAATAATTTTTCTAAAAAAAAAAAAAATATTTAATCAATTTTTCATCAATAAAATTGTTTTTTTTTATCTATGAAATTTTTAGGTGTAATTAACTTTCTATTTCCTTCTTTAATGAATAGAAATTATATTAATTTTTATTTTAAAACTTTATTAATTTATTTAAAATATGTGAAAAATTCTAATTACTTTAATATGAACATCTTTTTCCTATTTTAACTAACAATAGAACAACGTTAATAGATAAATTATATTTTAACTTATATTAAACGGTAAATAACAGTTTATTTTAAAGTATTTTAATTGAATTGCTATTTTGACTTTTGTTCAATTCAATATAATTTTGTTATACTTTCATCATCATTAAAAATTATCTTTTGTAGTTTAATAAACAAAAATTAATAATAAAAAAATAATGTTTTATTTTTATCATTTTATCACGATATATGCTAAAGTTAAAAAAACTTAGTTTTAATTCAAAATTAATTGTGATTAAAATAGTTTTCAATCAAAATAAGAAAAGTAATTTTTTATTTCCGAACTGGAAAATTGTTTGTCGCACATTTTTAAGTTTTGCCACAAGAAGTTAATTTGAAGATTTGATCAGATTAGTGATAATTAAAATGATGGTAATTAAAAATTAAAATTAAAAGTGTGTTCCATAAACATGAACACTACGCAATCATCATCAAGATGCTAGAGGACCAAAGATAAAATTAGAAAACAGTTCAAAAGTGAAAGTGTATCTTAGAACAGGTATTCCGCATTCGTTGAAAGAGTTGACTGGACGTGTGACTGAAACAAGTCTTAACTGTGCTGACTACTGTAATGGTAATCATAAAAGTCAACAATCTTAAATTTCAGCCTAAAGAGCTACATCGAAGTAAAAATTTAAACAAGAAAAAAACGGCAAATCTCGTTTTTGGCAAGAATTTCTTCCTTGTTATTGTGGTTGACAAAAACATAGAACATGCGAATTTAAGTAAACAATTTAAATAAAAAATTATACTTTTTTAGTTTACTGCTTGCAAATCATTTTTAATATTCATCAAGTTACAAAACAATTAAACCGGATTCTGCGTAAAATCAATCAAGTAAATTGGATTAAATTGTTTATCATTTAAAAAATTTTAAAAATTATTTTCAGTTAAAAAGTAAAAATTTATTTTAATAAAATTTATTTTTTTTAACTAGTTTTACTTTGCGTTTAACTTAAATTTTAACAAAATGTTTGCATCTCTTTAATTGGTAACAAAATTATATTGGTTAATCAATCGTAAAATAAATAATAAATTTAAAACAATTGATTTTTTTTTCAGGACAATTAATAAAAAAAGATAAAATAATATAAAATACAATTTCAATTTTTTAAATTAACAAAAAACTAAATACAAAAAAATATAATATTAAATTATATTAATCTAAAACTTTATAAACTTAGTTTAAAATAATTTTATTTGAAATTTCAAACCAGTTTAATTTCATTTTTATTTATAAATTTTTTATATATTTTTTTTTAAATTAAACATTTGAGACAGTTATTTATTTTGAAAATTATGAAAAAAATTTTTTAGCACTTCATTTATATTTTAAAGTTATTTTAAATTTAAAATTACAAAATTTTATACATATTTAGCTAAAAAAAATAATTTTAATTGATAAATACTACTTTTAAAATCATACAATGCAAATTTTCTTGTTTAAAGCAGTTAAAAAATTATTCGTGTGTCTACATTTTAGTTAAATTTTTAATAATTTAAAAAAAATTTTTAATAACAAAAAATATAGTTAAAACATAATTTAAAATTTAATTAATATAATTTTTCTTAATAAAATTTAAATTTAAAAATTTAATTTTAAAATAGTTTTAATTGATTGTTTGTATCAATATATTAAAATTTAATTGACTGATTTTTTTTTATTATTTATTTAATTTTTATAATTTTATTTAAATGGCAATAAAATTTCATAAAACTTAAAAATTTTTTAAATTATAGTTTTAAATATTTTGAAAATTAATCATTTATTTTTTAAATGATTAAAAAAAAATATATAATTTATGTAAGCTAAATATATTTAAATAAAATATATCTAATAATAAATTATTTAGTTTTTATTAAAAATTAGTAGAGTAAATTGATTTATCACTGTTGATCTAAATGTGAATTTTCAAAAATAATTTTTGTTTATGATTTAATCTATATTTAAAACAAGTAAATTAAATTTATAAAAAAAAATTATTTAAATAAAAAAAAAAACAATTAATAATTTGAATGAATAAAAAGATAAATTTAAATCAAAATCGATTATGCAAAATATTAATCTTTATTATTGAATTTTTAAAATTAAATAATAATATAAAGGAAGCAACATAAAAAACTTTCTATTTTAGGTAAAAATAAAAAATTAAATTATAAAAAATTATGGAAAAATAACAATTACCCTGAGAAAAAAAAGTACTGTATAATTATAAAGATATAAAAAAAGATATATAATGATATTACATTTATGTTCTAGTTTTAAATATTGAATAAACAAAAAAATAAATTTGTTACTTTTATCCAAATTACTAATATCAAATAAATCACGGTTAAATTAGCATAAAAAATAAATATTTGTTTTTTAACCAAATAATATAATTTAAAGTGTTAAACATTTATTGCATCAAAAAAATATTTTATAAATAAAAAATTTTAAATATTAAAAATTATTGATTAAATAAACAAAGTATAATAAAAAATTTTATATATAATTTTGAATAATAAAAAAAAGAAAAATTATTTTAAAAATTTATTTTTAAATTTGTTACTAAAAAAAAAATTTTAATTATTTACAATTTAATAAATAATTTTTATTTGATTTTTAGTTAAATTTAAAATTAATTATTTTAAATGCTAAACATAATCTCTAATTTTTTTTTTTAATTTAAATCAAAACTTAAATTTCATTTTAATTAATGTTAGTTAAACCTTAAAAAATAAATAAATAAAATGAAATAAATTGCTTTACAACTTTTAAAAAATAGAAAAGTTAAGTTTATTTTAAAAAATATTCATTTAAGGATGATGGTTGCGATGGTGACAAATAGCATGAATAAAAAGTTATATATATAAAAAATTAAAAAAAAAAGATTTAAAATTAAATGTTTGAATATATCGTAAATAAAAAAAAATAAGAAAAAGTAAACTAAGTGAAAAAATAAATGCAAGTGTAAAAAAAATGTTTCTTGATTTAAAACATAGTCATTAAAAATAAAAATCCTCATCAAAAAAATTGAAATTAAAATTTTAGAAAGCGTAAAAATAAATTAACAATAAAACCTGAAAGAAATAATCAACTAAAAGAATACGAAATATGAAAATAATAAAAATATAAATACATAAATAAAATTAAAAGTTAATTTAACAGAACTATCGCCATCTGCTTATTTTTAAGTTTGCGTGCATTTCTCTTTCACTTTTTAGTAAGAGGGCAAATAACTTTGCGCTCTATCAACATTTCATGACTCAAAGGTGCCCTTTACATCCACCCTCTGACCCCTCACACCTTATCTGTTGGCTTGTTGCTTGATTTTGTTATTTTAAATCCATCCCTTTAAACACCCCTTATTTCATTTTATTTTATCCGCATCTCTTATCATCATCAGTTATTTTTTCAGCGTTTCAAATACTATTGGACAAAAGTGAACAAACTCTCTCTCTTTCTTTTTCTTTTTCTCTTTCTTTTTTTTTTCTTTTTTTTTTTTTCTTTTTTATTTTATTAATTTTATGTTTTTATTTTTGCTTGTTTTTGGTATTCTAGCCTGTTTTTTTAACCAGTAGCCCCAAAAGTAAGCTGTGGTCAAAGCAAAACCGCTTTGAATTTACCAATTATTCATGATGACAAAAAAAAATAATTTAAAAACAACTAAATCTTGAAACAGGTAAATTTGAAAAAAAGTTTACATGACTATTTTTTAGTAAAATTTACCTATGTAAAACTAAATAATAATTATTTTTATATATATATTTAGTTGTATTTTATATTATTGATAATCTTAAGTGATATCCTAGAAAATTTTGCTTATGTTATATCCAAAAACAAAAAAATTAAAATTAATAGACAATGTAAGTATTAATTGATCAAATTAATTAATGATGTATAATTTTTATTTTTTTTTTATATTCAAACAGGTGTATTTTTTAATAAAAGGTAAGTTCTAAATTAATTATATATTTTAAAATTAATCTTAAAAAATTAAGATAATATTAATAATTAAATAATTTAATAATAAAAAGTGAATCTGTTTATTATATTAATTATATTGATTTTGTTAAATTTTTAATTTGAATATATGTCAATTAAAAAAATTACGGATAAATCAAACAATTGATTTTTTTAATTTATCTAATTATATTTTTATAAATATTTTTTTAATAAATAATTTTTTATTGAATATCTGAAGTAAACAAATACCTAACATTAAATGTTGTCGAATATTCAAGTGTAGATATATTTTCAAATAGCTTTTTATTACAAAATCTTTATAAAAAAACTAATAAGAATCACAATATTTACACAAATAGTCAAGATATTGAGTACAAATTATTATCATATGTTAGTATATTTTACAAGATACAAAGCAAAAGAATGAGCTGCAAAAAAAAATGCAAGTATAAAATGACACATTCATAACTAAAAAAAGATAAAAAGCATTGCATAGAAAGATAAATTTAATTTTTGCGTCAGTTAACTATGTAAAACAGGTTGCCTTTTACAAAATGTTTCATAAGCATATGATAATTATGACAAACTTTGTTAACATTTTAATGCAGCTTAAAAAAAATATAAAACTGAAAATAATTATTAATTTATTTTTAAACTAACCTAAAATATTCACACGGCATAAGTTAAGAAAGTGGTTAATAAACATTGCATTTAGATTCAATAACCTAAGAACAATTGAGCAAATGCCATGTACTAAATGAAATTGAGTAGAATTTTTTTTTTTAAAAATCAATAAAAACTAAATAATATAAATAAATTTGATATTAAACTGGCTTTATAAATAGAAAACTAACTATTAAATTATCGAACTAACAATTAAATTTTTTATTGCAGATATATTTGTGTACTTACAATTGATTAACGATTAAAATTTATTAGTTACTGTTACTATTAGCTACTAAAAAATAATAATTGTGTAAATATATTTTTCATCTTTTCAAATTTTAATGTTTTTAAAATTGCTACGATTTAAATTTCACTTAAGTTGACGAAAATGTTAAAAAATAGACTTATTAAGTTATAAAAGAACTGCTTTGTAAAGGATTTGCAGTTTGCAAAAAAGGTTCAAGAGTTGATAGCGTTAACATTAAACAATCATTGAAATGCTTTGATTTGAATTTAATTGATTATTTTGATTTGATAAATAAAGAGCATCTTCTGTTTCCGGCCAAAATATCTGCTGCCTGACGCAAAAAATAGTTAAGAGGTCGTTGGCCGTATTGTAAATTACACCATATGGACTAATTTAATAGCGCAGATGATCAAGATACAAAAGTGAATCCTAGTCTACACGGGTGAACAGTTGGATTGGCAAAAAGACCTATTGTTCTAACATAGTCAACATGGTACTCTTAATCCTCATCAAATGTACCCCATGCAAAACTATATCTGAATTTGCTTAATTGTAAATGGTTTATTGAAATAAACACAGTTCTAGCAAAGGTACGACTGCCAGCTGTTTACAGATGTAATCAATTTGATCTCAGTTTGTTGCTATTTTAATCAAATCTCTTTAATCAGCAATTTAATTAACGTCAAATTACAGGTGCACTAAAAAACTGTTCTCTCAGAATAGTTTTTTCCTTCAAATCTTGAATAGTGGTCCAAACAAAAACTTGCAATACATGTGCAAACCATAAGATACATTTGATAACCAACTTGAAATGATGCAGATCTGCTGATTTGAAACAAAATAATAAAACCATAATCGTAACAGAGTGAAAAAACGTGCAAAATTTTTCTTATATTGATTTAATTTTTAATACAAATAGCGACAATTGCGTAAGATATGTTAAGCCATGTGACATTTTGTCAGATAGGCGTGCTTAAAACCTAAAAACAAGTGTTTCCAGACAGAAAGGCACGGCAAACTTGGGCGTGAAATACGACAAGTATTTACATTTAAAAGCAAGGCGTGTCTGTTTTTTGTGAGAAAGTTCGTTTACCTTTAAATCTGAAATTATTATTTTAAATAGCTACTTGCACACACAATTAAGTCACAGGTGATTTAAAAAAGGGTTAAAGTTTTTAAATATTATGTATAAAAATAAACGTTCATATTTAAAACTTACCTTTTGACTAGACGCGTCCATGTATTTTGATTTCCTTAGGTATAAACTAATTCTTCATTTAACAGTAACAAGCCATATTCCGTTTTTCCTATTAAACTAACACATCATTTTTATTAATCCTATTAATTAATCTTGTTCATTTACACTAATATCAAAACTTCTAGAAATCAAACTCGACTAAAAATAGAAACAAAAATATTTACACATTCAACACTCAAATAATGAAATCATTTTCTTACACTATTAATAAAGAATGAAAATTTTGATTATTCAAGAAAAGAAATCAATTTTAATTTTTAATATAAGTCAGGTCATAATTACAATTAAATTAACCACAACAAATTTACAATTAAACTGATTAAACTTAAAATCACAATCTATTGCTCAACACGAGCAAGATGCATAGCCAATTGCTTTGGATTAGCCATAGAATAAATAAAAGTACTTGAAGATGGGTGCAACAGCTAGCGTGTGACGACTTATGCCATGTGCAACTGATGAACAAGGCGTGCCTTGGCTAGGCGCAGGCTCATCGTTAGATACTACAATTGTATCCAATTCATCAACTAATTGCTTGCTTGAACTAGCCTTACAACTTAAATATGCTCAGGTAAAATTCATATAAGTCGGTTATATCACTTGTCTATGATCGTACATAATTTCAGTCACACCATTGCAAAAAATCAGATCATTATATTTAACATTTAAACGAAATTATTCATTTCTTTTGTTTCAATTCTTAATTAATCTTTAATTTTACAAGTAAATTTAATTAAAAGTATTTTTGCAAAATTCTAGTTTAATTGTTTTATGTTTGTCTTTATAAAAGTATTTACTATAATCGAATAACTAATAAATTGGTTTACGAATAACACATATTTTTAATTTTATTTCATATAATTTTCCGTTTAAAAAGTTTTGTTTAATAAGGGCGTAATTTATCACAAACAAATTCTAAATCATTTAAAACAATTAAATATAAAAAAAATAGTTTTACATTCTGTCTTATTTTACTTATAAAATTTCTACCAAAATTAAAAATTAAATATTTAAATCATTAATTATTTTAAATTTTTATTTCTAAATTAATTTAAAACTTTAAAATTAAATAAATAAATTTTTATTTTTTATATTATTAATAATTAAGCCAAAAATTTATTTTAAATTTGATTTTAAATATTAAATTTTTACAAAAAGTACATAAATCAGATAAAAAAATTTATATAATTTAGTATAACTGTTTTTTTATGTTTGGCAATTAATAAAAAAATAATTATAAAATAAATAGTTATTAATAATTAATTTTATTAAAATTTTATCAAAATGTTTATCATAAATAAATAATTAACCTAATATTTAATTAAAACATGACAAAATATAAAAAATAAAATATTTAAAAAATATTTAAAAAAAAGAATATCAAAGCTATTTCCATCTATTGGTAAACTAAATAATTTTAAAAGTTTAAAAAAAAAATTAATTATTTTAATTTAATTAAAATTTTTTTTTTATATAAAAAAGATAATTACAATTTGTAACTTAATTTCGTTAATTTAAAAAACTAACTTTAATATGTAACAAAACAAACTTTAAAAAATTTACTACTAATCTTATTTTTTAGTTTGGATTTCTTTAAATTAAAAATTAAGTAAATAAAATCTAAACCACTTAAATTTCACTAAATTTAAATTTTAATATACTGGTAAAGATTATAATATCGTATATTATTTTTTATATTCAAGGATACGCAATATTAAATTTATTAGTTGTTAAAAATTATTTTTCCTATTAATTGAAAAATTTAAATTTTTAAAAATAAAATTTACATTAACACAAATCAAGAAATATTGAGAAATTCATAAAAATAAAACTATTTAAATTATCAAAACAATTTCATTTTGTTTACTTAAATATATTAATTTTAGTATAGAAATTTTTTTAAGTTTTAACAATTTACTAAACGATAAATAAAAGATAATAAGAGTTATAGCAATTAATTAATATTTTTTTAATAATTATAATTAATTTGTAAAAAATTAGTTTAAAAAAATAAAAAAATTTTTATATAAAAAAAAGGTTTTTAAATTAATTTTACAACAGTAAAATAAATTCATAATAATATATTTAAAATTTATTAATAACTATGTTTTAATTTTATTTGCATAAAAATGTTTAAATTAATAATAAATTTTTTCAAAAAATTTATATTATTATTAGATTATAAATTTATACATATTATGCATAGAGAACAAATTTTTTGTAAACTTTATATTATTGCTAATTTATTAAGTACAAAATTAATAATAATTTTAGATATAAAAAACTTACATCTACAATTAAATAAAATAAGTAAATTTAGTGTCTTAGAAACACAATATATTTATACCAATCTTAATATACACAATTAAATAAAAATTTTAGCATAAACTTAATAAGGATTATTATAAATTGTTAAATTTTTTCAAAAATTTTAATATAAAATAAAATAATTACTGTAAAATTTAAAAATTAAATGTTAACAATTAATATTTTTATAAAATTAAGATATATTAAAAAACAAAAGAATTTAATTGAATCCGTCATTTTGTGTTAAGTTATTGTGTTAAAAGCAGTTAAAAAAAGATTACAATTTATTTATTTAAACTATGTCTATTTTTTAATAAATATAATTATGATTTTATTTAATAACATAGTTTTTAAACTAGAAATTAAAAAATTATTTTTCAAAATAAAAAAAATTTATGTTATTAAATAACAAAAATATCAAGTTTTTTCTAAACATAATTTTTAAATTTGAATCAAATAGAAAAATTATAAAATTCAATTTATTCATTTATACAAAATTAAAAAAAAAAATTAAATTTTAATATAAAAACTAATTTTAAGCTGAATATAATTTAAATTAATTTGATTATTTTTATTATAATTTTACTTACTATTTTAATGTTTTATCTAACTATTAAAAATTTTAAAGTTAAATAATTATATATAAAATTATGTCAAATAATTAAATAAAAATTATTTAAAATAAAACATATTATAAAAATTTTAAATAGTTTAAGCATTAAAAATTTTATTACAATTTTATATTTAATAAAAATGTAGAATATTTAAATGATACAAATTGATCAATAAAATTACAGTTAAACTTTTAATTATTTATAATTAATAATAATGAGCAATAATTATAAAAAATCATTGAGATTGAAATAAAAATTTCAATTATTTTTAAACTTTTAAATGCAAAGATGTGCTTGCTTTATAATAAACATTAAATATTTGAATTAATAGTGGTTAAATTTAATTCTAAATTATACAAGTAGATAAACAAGGACAACTTTATAAGTATACAAAATATACCGGACTTAAATTGTTAAATTGTCAAAATTGCAAGCTTGTTATAAATATGCTTGCTTACAATGTCCAAATCAGTTAAAAATACTAAAGAATTGGTCTTAAGAATTAAAAAAAAAATGAATTAACCTTTTGTCTTTTTTTTCCATATATATATATATAAATTAATAACAATTGTTCAACATTTAAAAATTATTTAAATATAAAAAATGAATAATTAAATCAACCTATTTTGTCCTTCTATATTTATATTTGAACACTTGAAAAAATATACTAAAAAAAAAATTTTCAAATAATATTTAAGAATTAAATTACAATGTGTTGACTTTGAACGGGTCACCGACAATTAATTTAACATTAGACAAACTTGAAATAAACAAAAGCGATTTCAATTGGTTGTATAATAAATATGAAATATAATAATAAAAACAACAATAACAAAGTATTTTCAAATGATTTTGGTGAAATTAATTTGTATATATACAAAAAATACATTAATAATTATAATCATTGTTTCGCAAATGGTAACATACGCTTGTTAAATGATTATTAAATAATTATAAAAACAACAAATAAACAAAAGCATCCTTATTTTAAGCAACGGATGCTAGATATAAAATATTAAAAAAAATGAAATAACTGTTACAATAAAACAATATTCATTTTAAATAGAACTATTTGATCAAAAAACTTTGATCCTTGTTGATTTATTGAAAAATTAATCAATAAATTATAAGTTTATAAATTTGTAAATATTTAGTTTAGTTAAATCTGCTTAATTTGTAAAAATAACTTTATTTTATCAAATATTTTCTTTTGCACAATTAAAATTTTTTTTTTATATTTTTTTAAGCTTCTGCTTTAAAATTTAAGTATGAATTTTTTTTTTTATTTATATTTGTAATTTTTTAATTTTAAATTAATATTTACAATTATTATTTAAAACTTAATTGAGTTTAAATATTACTTTTTTTTATATTTTAATTGGCCGATTTTCATTTAATTTTAGAAGCAAAATAAATTGAAATTAAAAATGTTTTTAATTTATAAAAGTTAATAATTTTTTTAAATAATTTTTTCACAAATTTTTGTTTTAATATTATACTTTTTCTAATAACATTTATTATCATTTTATAAAAAATTATTTATTAAAATTATTATAAATTAAAAACAGAAGAGATCGCATTAATCATTAAAAATATTTAATATTTAATGCTAATTAATAAAATAAAAAAAAAAAATAAAAAAAAATAATAAAAAAAAAGTTATAAATCTAATTTCACAATTATGATTTAATTGTAAATCAATTGGCAAAATGATTACTAATTTATAACATTCAATTTGACCAGACTATTTTTTTTTAACCTTTAACCAGATTAATTTTTTCGTTATCAGATTATTTTGCTTCCAAATAGTTGGCCTACTTATTAATAATTTTATGAATAAGTATGTGCTCTATGGATTTTTTTTTAAACTAAAAGTTTTATCTAATAATAACTAAAACACATATATACAAAAAAGGTATATATATATATAACATGTATGCATTAATGTATTTACAAGATGTGCACGACTCACAAAAATTGCATTAGATGTGAGAACATCTTAAAAACCAACTAAAACAATTGGTAGACTTAAAATTAATTCGTAACTACAAATTTGTGCTTAAGCCAAGTTTTGAGTATAAAACAGTTGTATCAAACCGGTTTAAAATAAACACAAGATGAAAAGTGTAGAAGATGTGAGGTGTATATAAACAGTAAATAACTAATTGCTGAATACTTCCACTTGTGTAGATCCAATCACATCACTTAATTCTCTAGAATGGAAGACAACAACAATATTTCTAGGTCCATATTTACGAGAGATCAGTTCTTCTACATGAACAAACTGTTCTTTAGGTCCAATATCTTTAATACGAATTGTGTGAGCTCCATTTGTGATTCCTGGTGCTTCAATCGTTAATCGACAATCCGTTAAATATTTTTGTAAAGGATTATTTAATTTAATTTCAAGTCCAAATGGTTGTTCTACCAAAAGAGTTCTAGGTCCTTGAATTTCTAAACTTAAGGCTGGTTTTTCTATCACAAAATCGTCTTCAGCTGACCAAGTTTGTTGAGTTTCCTTAACAGTTGCAACTGCGTAGATTTTTAACATTGCAAAATCAACTAATTTATCTAGATAATCTTCTGGATTTACTCTTATTCGATAAGATTCCTCTGCAAAATTTAAAAAATTAATTAGATTTTTTTAATTTTTTATGATTTTAGGTTTAAACAAGTTAATTTTTTTAGAGTGTATTTTGAAAACATATTTTTATACAAGTTTATAAAATAATAAACAATTAAGTTTTACAACTTAAAATTAAGTAAAAAGTTAATTTAATTTTTAAACATTATATTTGTAGTTTAATGAATCGAAATTTAAATTAAAATTTACTCAATTAATCAAAATATAATAAAAATTTAAAAAAATTTAAATTCAAAAAACTAAAAATTGTTTTTTTATGATATTGATTAATTAAATTAAACATGAATAAAATGTTAATTTAATTTAGTTAAATTACAAAAATATGATTATTAAATAAAAAAGAATTTGATTTAATAATTAAAAATGAATCCTAAAACTAATTGTTCTTAGTATAAAGGCAATATGATAAGAAAAATTAAACATCAGGAAGTAAAGCAACTTCAATGATTTATTTTTTTTTTTTGAACTGCGCCTGTTTATTTTTTTTGTCTTCTTTAATCTTCTCTTTTGTTTTGAATTTATAATTTAGTTAAATTAAGTTAATTTTAAAATTTCCCGCCATTTATTTGGCAATTTGTAAAAAAACAAAAGACTATTTAGCTTTGTAAACGATACTGTATAAAAGATATTGAGCTTGTTTTTTGATCATTACTGTTTTCTTTAATTTTTATACAATTTACAACAAGTGTTTACTTCTTGCTTGATTTTTTCGCTTGTCATTTAGAATAAAATATTTTGTTATTATAATTTAAGTGTATTTAAATCAGCGCTCCCTTTTCATCAACTAAAACTAACAAAATCAATTTATTTTCCGCATTCATAAAAAACTGATTTTTTAAATATTTTTAAAATTTTACCATTTATAATTATTTTATTGATAAGGTATCAAAAAATTATAATTTATTTATTTAATTAAATAAAACAAAATTAATTATTATTATGTTTAAGTTTTCTAAATATTTTAATAGCTAAGAATTATTAAATTTAAAATAAATCTTTTAAACAATTTTTTTTTTTATCAATTTAAAAAAATATAAATTGACTAAAATTAGTTTTAATTTTTTTTTTTAAAATCACATTTAAATATTTTTTTTAAAACAATGTTAATTTTATCATTTTATTTTATCATTTATTTCCGTGATTTTACACAAATCTTATAAAACAAACTATTAAATTTATTATCATTTTATTTTATTCTTTTGTTTTTTTTTTTAATAAAAAAAATGCATTTTAAATTTTAACGTTGATTGTTAAATTTGATTAACATAATGCACGAACCTTTTGATAAAAATATTCATATCCTTAAATAGATTCATTATTAAAAAAAAAATATTTTAAAAGTGTTAATTTTTTAAGTTATCTTATAAAAAATCTTGGTAGTTGATTTAAACTTCAAAAAATATCATTCTATTGTTTTATTTTTTAAGTGAATATAAATAAATATATGTAAAAATTATAATTTAAATTAAACTTATATAAAAATAAAATAATATTAAAAAAAAAATATTTAAATATATTTATTTTTTAATTAGTAATTACTACATTATTTTTTTTCAATGTTCATAGCATTTAATTATTTAAAATTGATTTAGTTATTTATTTAACACCATTTACATGGATCAATTGTAATTTCACTTTGTGGTTAATGTGCACGATTTTAAAAAAAAAAATTTGATACAAAGGCAAATAATATTTTGTTTAAATAATAATGTGAATTATAAACCTACAATCAAAATAATCTAAATCAAAATTTAAAAAATAATGCAAATACTATTACAATGATGAAAACAATTTAAAATAATTATTTTAAAATGGCAATTTTCAAGCCATCTGTTTTATCGCACAATTTTTATCGTTGGGCCTGTTGTTTATATAAATAAAATTGTATTTATCTTGTCTTAAACACTTCCGCAAAGTAGCTGCACGTTATTAACAAAAATCAGGTCATTTTATTTGGCACTGAATTTCTTTGTTTAAGAATTTTAACTCAAACGTTAATATTAACAAAAGTAATTTTGAAATTAATCGATTTCTGTTTAAACTCAAATTAGATACATATTTATCTGTTTTTTATATCTAAAAATTAAATTTTTAATTATATAACAAAATGTTAATTGATCAAATAATTTAAATTTAAAATAAAAATTAAATAAATGATTTTATTTATATTTTTTATATAACAACTATTAGAAATTAAATTCATAATTTATTATAAAAAAATATTTGAAACATTATTTGAAAAATATTTTTAAATATAATAAACTCATTTTTTAAATATAATATAGTCAACATAAATTAAAATGTATCCGGTCAGTTATTTTTCTAAAACAAATAAATAAATTTATGTTTAGAATAAAATGACTTGAATACAATTTAAAAAATAAAAAACAATTAAAAAAATGTTGAAAACATTGAGTTATATTTCTAAAAAAGCCTAATGTAAATTTTAGGTTTTAAAAATTTTTCTTTAATTGTTTAAATTATAATTTAAATTAATTTAAAAAAAATATATAATTTTTATATTTTTATTTAAAGCCAACTATAGATATAAACTAAAAAAATTTTATAGAAAAATTTAATTTCAATTTATTAAATTTTTATCAGTATTGGCCATTTGTTTTAAAAAGTTTAATTTATATATAAGAATTTAATTTAGATTTTTTCAATGATTCACATTTTTATAAAATATTCTTTATTTGAACCTTTTTCTTCCTTGTTTAAAACAAAGTATCATTAAATAAATGTATACAAGTTTGTCAAAAAATAAAAAAAAAATCGTCATTCTGTCAACTAGGCTAATTAAACATACAATTTAATTGCAATCTGAATTTAAGTATTGTTAAAACATACGTAAATATAATTTACACACCTTTAACAGGTGAAATAATAATAACAGTACGTAAAGTTAATTACGTAAATTTGTATCTTAAATAGTTTAATAAAGATTTTTTTGATCTTCAGTTAGCCCATTAATTTAGACTATTGTGTAAATGACAAGGTGAAAGTTGAGCTATTGTTGTTTTATTGTAAATATTAAAGCATTCACAATTGTAATTAACATAGACACATCTGATTTGCTCTTTTGAACTGTATTTAGATAATTAATTTTTATAATTTTGTTATAAAACTATAAAAAATTTTATTTTCAAAGTCAGTTAAAAATTTATTTTTATAAAAATAATTATAAATTAATTGTAACAAATTTTTTTTCAACTATTCTATCATCTTTAATAATAGTACATAAAATAAAATATATATTTAATAAAAAAAAAAAATAATTATATTTTAACAAAAAAAAATCATTTAATTGTTAATCATTAATTAATCATTAATAGTTTTTTTTAGAATATTGAATTTACTTAAATTAAATTTTTTTTTTTAAATATTCTATAAAACCTAAGTTTTAAATGTTAAACATAAATTAATTTTAATTGTACATATTTAAATAAAACTTAAAAATTAAATAATAAAATATAGATGATATATATAACTATATATTGCCAACAAAATTAAAAATCTATTTTCAATTATAAATTCAAATAAATTATTTTAAAAATTGTAGTTTTAAAAATTTTTAAAAATACATTATATTTTTTTTTTTTCTTAATTAACAAATTTTTTTTTGAATGTCAATTGTTATTTTAGTTTTTTGTCCAAAATAATTTTATTTTTGCAAAAAAATATTTTTAAAAAAAAAATTTAATTGTTTTTTAAAAAAATTAAATAAACAAAATTTATACTTATTTTTTTTCTTAATCTATCATTTTATACTTTATCTGATTATTTTTTCAAATAATAAAAAATAATCTAAAATAATTTTTATATATTCTTTTTTTTTAATTATTGACAACTTGGCTGAATTTAAATCATTTTATTGATAAACTTTCTTATTGAACTTTGTAAAAATAATTTTAATTTATATAGATATAGAGAAAATTTCAAAAAGTTCATATATTGGATATGTTAAATAATTTAATTTTTATATTAATAAATAATTTAAAAATACTTACTTTGGAATGGAGCTAAAGTAATGATTGCTCTATCACGTTTAAGTTTTCTAGCATTAATTCCTGTAAAGTATACAGAATTTAGTGAAACAAACAAAGTAACTGTTCGTCTTTGAGGACTCCTATTGCTTAATTGTAAAGTACACAAAATAGATTGACCTAATAGAGCATTTGGTGTATCCAACAATTGTAAATCTACGTCTTCTTTACCAGGTTCAGGCAATTCAAATAAAAAAGCTAATCCTCCTCTTCTAGCCGCATTTAAAACAGCCATTCGTTCTTCTTCGCTACCTTCACGGTTTTTATATAAATCAGTAATATCTTCTGCATCTCTTAAACCGCCAGCAGAATCATCTTCAATTCCAATCCTTTTAGTAAATAGTTTACGGCCAACACTATGAATTTTTTTTTTATAAAATTAAAATTATTTTTTTAATAACTATATTTATCAATTACTATATATTATATCAATAATTTATATAAAAAAAAAAAAAAAATGAATTAATTCATAAATTTTGAGTTAAAAAAATCCTATATGTAAAACTATGTTAAAACAGTTAATTAAAAACATTACAATTATTTTTAAAAATTATCAAAAAAAATTTTTTTTTTTAACAAACTATATTTTTTATTTATTTTTCTTTTTAATACTATTCATAATTTAAATCGTAAATTAATGTATTTAAAATTTATTAGTATCTTAAAAATTATTAATATAATTAATATGTTTACAAATAAGTAATTTATGCAAATTATTTTTAGTTTCAATAATATTCTTATATATATTATAAAAAAATTGAATAAAAACAATATTAAAATTAAAATTTTATTTTTAAAGTATATTTTTATAAAATATTATAAATAATATTTTTTTAAAATTATCATTAATTAATAATTTTAATATTTTACAATTAATTTAATTTCACTTAAAATATAATTAAGTGAAATCTATTTTAAAATTATTAATATTTGAATCAATTTATTTTTAATTAATTAACATTTTCAGATCAAAATATTTAAAGGCCATGTTTTATTTTTATTAATTATTTAGCTATTTTAATAAATGGCAATCAAATAATACAACTTTTAAAAAACTATGAAATATTTTATTCTTTAACTTAAACCAACTTTTTAACCATTGAAAATTCTGACAGTTTAGTTTTAAAAAATAAAATACTTTGAAATTATCGAAAATACAAAATAATAATTTATTTGTATCTCCCCCACTGATTAATTAAAAATTAAATATGAACCTTGCCCTTAATTAAAACAGCAAATATTAAATTAAATGAAAAAATTGATTATGAATTGTATCATAATGTCAAATTTTTTTAAAAATAAAAGTTTTATTACAATTTAAATTGTTTTACATTTTATTGTTTGTTTTTAAAAAGTAGCATATTTGAATATTTTTTTAAAATTAGATATACTTTTAACATAATTTAACCTGGCTAATTTTTACTAAAAATTATTTATAAATATTTGTTAATAGATTTTATCAAATAAATAAAAAACAATAAAAATAATAAAATAATTTAAAATTAAATATTACTTTTAAAAAAACAAAATCTTTAATAAATATTTATTTAAACATATTTTGTTAACTAAATTAAAAAAAATATTATTATAATTAAATTAATTATTTTTTTAAATTTAATTATTTTTAAAATATTTAAAAAACATAAAAAAAAATGAAAATTTAATTTAGCGCTAAAAATAGTTAGTTTTTTTTTCACAAGTTGACACAATTGCTAATTACAATTAGTGAACAATTGTTTAAATATTAAATCATCAGCTATTTTGATCAATTGGTTTATCTTGACAAATTCAATTGCAGACAAATCACAAATTTTAATTTTGCAATACTTGTTGCACCTGTTTATTATTAAAAGGACAAGTACAGACAGTTTTTGAAATGTGGCTGATTGTGAACAATTGTGAATGGTTAAGCAATGTCGTATTTCAAAGCAAATAAACTTTTGATGCTGACAAAAAGTGAAATCATATGTGAATAAGCACACAAATCACAATCACAAAATTATTTATATTTATAATAAGAAAATTAAACAAAAATCATATTAAAATTAATAAAAAGTTTGAACATTTTCCATTTTTATTTATCTATCTACTTTAATTACAAAAATGATTAACTTATATAAAAATATATTAGTGGCTTTATAATCAAAATTGCAAATCAATTTAGTTTATTAAAAAAAAAATATTGATAAAAAATTAATTGTCTACAATAAATTATTAAGTAAAATTATTATTTATTTAGACGTACACAAAAATACCAAAAATACTAAAAATTTAATTATAACTTTAAACCCATTTTCATTTATTTGTCACAAATATTGAAAATCAGTGAAACAATGTTATTATATACTAAAATTAAATAATAAAATTATGTGAACTTCACCACAATTGAATTTTTTTATAATACTTATCAAAAAATCATAATAAATTGAAAAAAAAAATTTTATCATAAAAGTAAATTGTAATATTCTTGCATCACTTTATTTTTATAAAGTTATAATATTAAGAATAATAATTATTCTTAAATCAAAAATGTTATAATTTTAATTAATCAGAGATTAATATATAAAAATTAAATAATAAAAAAAAAAAACAAGTTTTTATATTTAAGATATACTCACTGATATTTATTGGTCTTAATTTTTTTCCAACCTAAATTACTTTTTTCATCTAATTGCCAATGAACAACATCGGCATTAACTTCAGAAAAAACAAAAGCCGAATCATGTACAAATCCAATTTCACCTAAAATTTTAAAATAATTAAAGAATAAGTGTAATAATTAAAATATTATTAGAACAAAAAAAAAATATTATACTTTAAACACTAAATTATAATTAAAGTTAGAACAAGGCTAAATATAACAAACATAAATTAGTACCCAGAAGAAGTCCAGGAGTGGTGGACAAGGGCGCACACGTCTCGCGCATGGCAACTAAGCTTATTAAGCCAAAAATAGCTAATCATTGACAACCAACTTGTAATTAATTGTCCGCCTACTTTCTTAATTTCTTGTCTTTTATGACAGAGGCATTCGTCGTGTTAATTACAGCACTATCTTCATCTGCAACTTATAAGCTTGTATTTTTTTTATTTTATATTAATAACACCTTGAGTTCACCTTGCACTTGCGAAACGCTTACAACAAAATTTCAAATTTAAACAAAAACGCATGTAAATGCTATTTATACAAATTTAAAATATAAAGTCTATTTCAATTTTGCAAAATAAATAAGTTTTTAATCTTATTTGCTAATCTCTTCATTTACTTGTTAATTAAAATTGATTATTTAGTCTCTTTTATTATCAGTAAATACTATAAATTCATTTACCTTTTCTGACTGCTTCTAAACTAGCTGGTCCAGTCCTGTATAAACCATCACTAGTTTCTTGAGGTGTCGCATCAATTACTTGCCAACCACCATATCCTGGCGGAAGATCAGGTCTTGCCATCCAAGAATCAGTCCATACATGAAAATTCCAAATTGAATCGGAATTCACATCAGAAATTGTTTCCCCGTTTCCATCAAAAAATTTGTCTACTGTTAATGAATCGTCTGTATCATGAGCAGATACAAAGTTAGTTACAGTTCTTGCTGGAATACCTAAAGCTCTACAAACTGTAGTAGTGACACCAGCAAATACCCAACATTGGCCAAATTTAACAGGATGTCCACTAGAACGAAGATACTGTTCTAAAATTGATGCACTTCCAGTCCATTGCCAAGGTGGAGTTCCACTTTCATAGGATCCACTCCAATTTCCTACTAAAAGTCCATTGTCATCATGAGAATTTACTAAAGCAGCTACAGCTCGCACCACTTTTACTGCATTTGCACGACCAGAATGATCAAGACGACTTTTTTCCATCAAGAACATAACTGCTGGAAGAACAGCGTTGTTAAACTAAAAAAATAATCAAATTTAGTTGCAAAAAAGATATTAAATTATAAACTTTAATAAAATTTATTTTTGAAAGTTTAATCAATAAGTTTTAAATTAATATTATTTAAAATATAATTAATGCAATAAAAAAAGCTTGATAAACTGCATGAAAAAAACTAAAAATTGTTTATAAATTTATTAAGAACAAAACGATTAAATTTTTTTTTCCTTTAAAAGAGCAATTTTTTCAAATAGTAATCAATTGAACTTGATCAGCAAAGACTAAAAAATCTTATCATATTTATATTTATATACCCAGAAAAAGTTCATGTTAAATATAAAAAGGATAAATTTTTAAATGACATCTTTAAACTTTAAAGTGATCTTCAGTGCAGACCACCTGTTGTCGACAACAATTTATAATTGAAATTGAACAAAATATTTTTAACACGTCAAATCATAGTTTGTCTATTTATCATTAGTGATCAGGTGTGAATAGTATTTTCAATATTGATTTGAATAGGTCAGTTTTAATTGATGAATTAGGACATTTTGAAACAATAACAACTTTGATTGCCACCTGTGATTATTTAAACATTCAATTCAATCAATTGTTACAACTTTTAAAATCTACCGATTATTATTTTTATTCAATTTTATTTATTTTTTAATTGTATTTATTTATTTCACATTTGTTTCGCTTTTTCACATTTATTTTGTTAATTTTTTTAGAACTTATTCAATCGACTTTATAAAAATGTTGTACAACAAACGGAAATTTAGCATTTAAAGAAAAATTACAATTGAAATATAAATTTTAAATAAATATTAAAAAAATAATAAATAAGTAACAGTATTTAAGTCATTTAATAGGCTGGAATCATTGAAATTGATCAAAAATTTAGGTGAAAATTACTTAATTTTATTTTTTTAAAATTTAAACTATTTAAAAAAAAAATTATTAAAATGATTTTTTTAATCTAATTTTTTATCATTATGTGCTATTTTTTAGACAATCTTTTATATTAATATAAACATATTATACTAAGGCACAATCTACACAATAGACAATATACAAGAAATAAAAAAAATTATAATAATAAATATGAAAACAAAACCACAATTTTAACTGATTGCTAACATACTTTTCCTTTTTGAGTATATCTAAGATAAGGAAAATAGTTTTAAAAATATAATATAAGAATAAAATATCACGTAAAAATCTGAGTAAATGAATGTTGATATTTAAAAACATCATACGCTCATCTTTTTAAAAAAAAAAATTGGCTTTTACTTTTTATATAACTGACCAGCCTAATTGTAAAAGTAAATTTAATTAGTTGTTTACAAGACGAAGCAAATGAAACGAAAAGTAAAAGTGGTTTAAACAAGGCTTGTTTGCTAGTTAGAAACAACTTTATTGGGCCATCAAAAAGCCACTCCAAGTTAAAGATGCTTGATCACTTAATAGAAGATTACTTAATAGAAGATCACTTAATAGACAATCACTTAATGGCATATCTTAAAGCTCACCCACTCAGTTTGCAATGATGATGTTTAAGAAGCTGAATTAACAATTGAGAAACGGGCAAAACAAGCTACTCATCAGTTCAGACACAATAGACCGCGTGCTTCACAATATGGTGTAAATGGCGCATTGTACAGTGGCCAAATTGTATTTGTTCATTGCAAAAGATTTTTAAATATTTTAGATATATTCAAAATTTATTTTTAAGATTTTGCAAAAAAACTTTATAAAACTTTTTATGCTACTCAAAATATATATATTTGTGCGTGTATTTAAAAAAATATACTTAAGATGCTTTGCTTGTTTATCGTATATATATAAATGTATGTTGCTTTATTTTTATTTATTTTTTTCAATACGTTTAATTTTATATCTAACAATTTTAATTCTTTTTTAAATTTTTCCCTTTTTTATTATCTTTTTTTTTAATTCTATTTTTCCACTATTTTAATGTATTTATTATTATTTTAATTCAAAATTTCATTTGTTCAAATATGTTCGCTATCATTTTTTTTAATTTTTTTTCATCATCTTATTTTTTCACTTTGCTTATTTAATTTTAATAAATCCTTTTTATAATTCTAAGTTTTTTACTTCTTTCTTTCTATTACACATTAAAAAAAATACATTTTTATTCACCAATAATTCTAATCATCTTTTCAATCAAATTAAGTAATTTTTAAACAAAATTTTAACTATTTTTTTTAATCAAATTTTTATCTTCGAATTTTCACTTTTTTTATTTTCTAATCATTTGAATTATCTAATATATACGAATTTTTAGAATAACTGATTTTGACAATTCAGATCATAATTTATGAATTAAAATTATATAATCTTATAGAAAAAAATTCAGGAAACATCAATTTTAAAATATTTTCACGTTAAATACATTAAAAAAATTGTTGTAATTGAAACTAAAATTGTTAAATAAAATTCAAAATTAATCCGTTTATTTAAATATAAAAAAAATATATATGAATTTTCATTATTTAAATATATAAAAAAATTTTAATAATTTTTTAATTTTAAAATTAAATATTTGTTATTTTTATTATTTAAAAGACAAACAAATTATTTTATTTAATTATTAAAATAAATAATATTTCTATTTATAAATAGATCAACAAGTTTATTTAACAAATAAAATAAAATTAATTTAAAATAATTAAACATTTTTAAGTATTTTCTTAAAAATACTATAATTAATTTTTTTTTATTTAAATCAAATAATTATCATTTTTTAATAAAACGTTTTTTAGATAAACGTCTTAATTTTTATGATTGGTTGCTTAGCCCATAATATTTGACAAACGCTGGATTATATGATCTTGAAACTAACAAATTAAAATAATTAAGCAAACAAAAGACGTGAATATTCGATTAATGATAAGCAATTGCGTGCTTGAAGTTTAATTTTTTTAAATAAATTTATTTTAAAATAAATTTTAACTAAATATTTATTAATATTTTTTTTGCTTACTATTTATTTTTTATATATCCTTTATTATAAAATTTTTCATATTCAATTTTTTAATTTGTCTTTTTGTTTTCAATTTTTTTCACAATTGCCTTAGACCTTATTTTGTTTTGACTATCTAACAAATACCAAATTACGTTTAGAACTGTTCAAGGCTTAAGAAATTTATACAATTTTAATTTTACAAGGTTTTAACATCTGTTATTAGCGATTCATTGTAATCTACTGATCAGTGTCATAACAGTAAAAATTGTCTTTTTATAAAAATTTTACAGTTTTTTATTTATTATTTTACTTTTTTAAATTATAGCAATCAAAAATAAATATAAATTTATTAAACTATAAAAAATATTTTTTTCCATTTAAATTAAAAATATTTGTTTTGATGATGACTTATTATTAGTTTAGATTGATTACTTTTTGATTAAAATAATTGATAAATTTGTAAAATTTAATTTATTAAAATTACATTAATATCCATTTATTAGATTTACAACTAGAAGAGTAATTTAAATTAAAAATTTAAAGCAAAATTAAAGTAATTAAATTTGAGTAAATAAATTTTATTTCAATCAGCATTTTAATAAAAAAAAAAATTAAATAAATAAAAAGCACAATTGTTTAATAATTTAAATAAAAAAAAAAAAAAAACAATTTGTCGAATTTCGATCAATTAAATACAGAAAACATTTAAATGTTTAATTAGGCAATCTTTATGAACGATATAAACTAATCATAATCTAAACAAGTAAACTATTAAAAAAAATTAAAAACAATTTATAAAATACAATTAAAAAATAAAAAACTAAATTAGTATGAAATAATAAAAATAAAGCAATAAAAATTAAACAAAGCATAATATTTAAAAAAATTTTAGTTACGAAGAAATTTAGTTTTGTTCAGTGGTCAATTGTGAACACAATTCAGTACGATTCATAGCTTATGGCAATGGATAAATGATTGTGTTAAAAAAGCTTAAAAGCTTGTTTGTCATTGCTACTTTAACTTAAAAGATTGTGACCTCACCATTTTCTTTAAATATTAAAATTTGAGAATAAATTGAGAATAAATTGAGAATAAATTGAAAATAAAGATGCGAATGAAGATGCAAATTATGATGAAAAAAAACAACTTAAAAGTGTATGGACAATGATTAAGTGCCAAATTATATATCAATCAAAATGACTAAACAAACTTAATCCAGGTGAACAGGAAATCATTTTGCTTAATTCATTTTAAATAACGTGGTTAGCTTATAAAATACACTTTGATAAATTAGACTGCTTTTACTTAGGTTGCTTAATCATGCTTTTTTTTGACTTATTAAAATTTTGTCCTAATCTATCGTTTTGTTTGATCGTGATTGAACCGAACTTATCAAATATCAGCCAGACACAAATCAATTTAATTATTTATCAACAAAAATCATTATTATAAGTTATTAATCTATTATTACCAAAAAATTTATTTAAATTCTTAAAAACAATTTTCTTGATGACAAAAACATGATTAATCATTTATGTTTTTGATTCAACATAGATCTAGTAAAGTATTTAATATAAAACAAGTACAACTAAATTTTAATTGATTAAGAAAAATTCTCATTTGTTTTATAAATTTTATTTTTTAAATATTTGTATTTTCACACAAAATATCTTTATTGTTTTAAATTTTTTTTTATATTACTTAAATTTATCAACTTTTTATTTTAATTTATTAAAATTTTAATTTAATTAATTTAAATAATTCCAAATTTTTAATCTAATTTAAATTTTTTTTTTTTATTTAAAAGTTAATACAGACTTAGCATATTTCACTAAATTTATTTTCATCTAAAGTATTCATTTTTTATTTGTTATTATTTTTGCAATAATTTTCCTTAATTAATATGCATAAAATTTATGTTTTTTCTTTTTTAATAATTAGTATTTTTGTTAGTTGAATAGTTTAATTGAAAAATTCATCTGGTTTTTGAACTAATAAAATTAATTCTTAATTTCAGATGAATTTAAAAACATATATGATATACTGATTACTAATAAAATTAAAGTTGCAAATTAAAAAATAAAAAACACTGTATTTTGATTATATCTTTTAAATTAGATTCTATCTTTTTTTCTTAATTAACAAATTTTTTGATTTTTGGAATTTACATGTTGAAAAATTAAACTTAAAAGTTTTGATCTGATTTTAGATTAATTTTGAACAAAAATCAAATGCTAATTTTTATAAGAATATATAAAAAAAAAACGTTTTAGAACAAATATTAAAAATTATAATAAAAATACAATTTGCATTATTTTATACATAAAATAAATTTTATTTATTAATGTTTTAAATTATCTTTAATAATATTATTCTAAATATGACTATTTAAAGAATTGAAGCATAAATTTAATTAAAAAATAAATTTACAATTGAGTTATTTTTATTTTTAATTTAGACAAATAATTTATAATCAAGTATTTAAATAATTCATTTAAAATTTTTATATTTTTTAATGAAAATATTTTGCTAATTTTTGCTTGAATTTTTTACTATTTAAAATTGTGCCAATTTTTGCGCGCATAACACATTTAGTTAATTATGATTAAATGCAAATCCTATTACTTTAATTTTTAAGGAAAAAAAAAATAACTAGATTAAATAAGTTTAAATTAAAAAAATAATTAAATATATAAAATTAATTTCAAAATTTAATGTGTATCTAAACATTGAGATATTTTAAACAAAAGTGTTAATATTTTTAAAATATATCTTTTGTTTAAGATGGTTAGCCACAAGTAACTAAAATTTAAAACAAATTTATTTATAAACTTAAAATTCTTATAACTTTTTCACCTAAAAATATATTTAATAATTTATATTGTATTATTAAAAGTTTAAAAAAAAAATTTCTTTTAATTTTTAATTATAAGTTAATAACATAAAAAAAAACATTTGAAAAAAATTAAATTAAAATAAACTTAATATAAATAACTTACTTGTCCATAAATCCATTTTCTTCCTTTTGGTTTTGAATATGAACCAATATAAATTTTTCCTACATCATTTAATACGTATTCACGCTTAGCAGATTCTCCTTCCATATAAACAGTATCATCTAATAAATAAAAATTTAATTAATTATTTGCGAGGTTAAAAAAATGTTGTAAATTGTATAAATTATATTAAATTACATTTAGTAAAAATTATCTTTTAATCAATGTTATTTTAAATACCATATTTTTTAAATTTTTGCTTTTAAATAAAAAATTCAAATATTTTATTTTATTAAATACTTTACTTTAAAGACAAGAAAATTTACCAAGTATTTCTTAATTATTTGGAAATTGAATGTGAAACAAACAAATTTATACAAAAAGATCTATTCAACCATGGAGCAGTTATTTTCACATTTATTAAAATTTTAACATCTTTAAGATGCTTTTTAAACCTTGAGCTTTGATGTATTTACTTGCTATCATTAAATTAGTAATAAACATTAAATAAAAATTAAAAATAAACATTACACACCTCCACAAAAATGGCAAAAAAAAAACAAAGTGCATACAATTATGTCAAAAATTTAGATGCATTTTATTCAAAAGAAAAAAAAACAGAAAACAAGAAAATCAAACCAAAATTTATTTTTAAAAAAAAAAGAAAGAATACTTCTTGATAAACTTTATTTAAACATTAAAACTAATAATAGCTAAAAAAAATCATATACAATTCACAAGGTGGATTTAGCATTGAATAATTTAACGTTTAGTTTGAATCCATTGTTCATCAATATTCAGCAATCAAACGTAACAATAAACAATTTTTACAACACATAATTATAATAAACTGTCAATTCGCCAAAGATCAAATATTGCTGGAAGATGAGTAATTGGGATTTTTAGTTAATATTAAACATGGCAAATAATTACATGAATTAAAATAACAATTAGAAATTGACAGAAGAACATAATTTAAAAAAAATACTTATAACATGCTTAACGGCAGTCAAAAATAAAATTATTAGGTAATAATTACAATTTAATATTAGTTTTTTTAATTAATTTTTTATTTAAAATTTTAAACATTCTTTTCTTAATTAATATTATATATAGCTTAAATTTAATCAAATATTTATTTAAAATATAAATTAAACCATATTTTTTATTTTTAAATTAAAAAATAAACTAAAAATCGAGTAAATATAATTGTCTAAAAATATTTTTTTAAATAAAATAATTAAATAATTACAAATTTTATTTTTGATTATAAATATTTTTATATTTCTTTAGTATTTTCCAAATATTAATTTTTAATATTTCTTTAAAGCATTTTAATCAAAATTTTAATTAAATTTTATAAACTCTAATCAAAATTTATTCAAAAAACAAAATAAAGTTTGATTGACGTTTTTTATTTTTTTTATTCTTATAAAAATAAAAATATAAATTAAATGATTTTATTATTTTTTTTTGAACTTATAAACTTTAATATTAAAACAAAAACAAAAAATTAAAAAAATTATAGTAAAAATTTAAAACTACTAAAATTAAATATCATGAAAATTAGTTAAATTATAGTTAGTAAAAAATTCTAATAAAAAATTTCCCAAATTTAAAAAATTAAAATAAATACTAGTAAAACTAAATTTAGTCCTAAAATTTTTTCTAAATTTTGAATCTAAATTTAATCGAAAAAACAATTTCAATATTAAATCATTGGCAGTTTTTTCAAGTATTAATTGTTGTAATTTCAATTAAAAACAATTAAAAACCTTTAAAAAACAAAAAAAATTATTTTATAACTTGAATATTTTAAAAAAATATATACAAATTAAATTATTATTGATTTATAGATTAGAAAATAAAATAAAATTTTTTTTTTTAAATTAAATAAACATTTTTTAATAAAATTAAATAAAGTTAATAAAAAATATTTTCCAAATAAAATAGTTTACACTTTTTCAAAAATTAAATTTTGATTAAAAAAATTTTGAATTTATTTTGTAAAATTTATTTTTAAAAAATAAGTATTTTAGGTTATATCTAAAAATTATTTCTGAAATTTTAATTTATACAAAATTAATTTTAATTAATTTTAATATAAACTATTTTTTTTTATTTTTTACAAAATTTATAATATCTATAAATAATTTTTTAAGGTTAATAAAATGAATTTATATTGAATTAAATTAAATAAAACTAACAAAAACATTAATAAAAAAAAAGAAAGAAAATTTTAATAAAAAATTAATTCTAACCTTTGCTCCATGGGTTAAACAAAACATAAATGTTGTTTTTGAGATCAAAGCTTTTGATTTGTTTAAGACCCTGTTGCTTTGTAGATACACGCAATTTCCAAACTCCAACAGCAACAGATGCTGGCATTCGGACTTGTACTTGCACTGAGTGGGAGTCTGTACTTAAAGTTCGAGAATCCCATTTCCCTTTCTCCTTAGTAAATTGTCGATTACTAGTAACAGGTAAATAGATCAATGTTCCTTTTCCCAATTGAGGCCTAGCACCTGAAAAATAAATTAAAAAATAACTTGTAATCTTAATAAGTGTTTAATTTAAAAAAAAAATGAAAAAAATTTTGAAAAATTGTTTAGTTAAACATTTATTATAAATCATAAAATAATGTAAATAATTTAATTTAAATAAAACAATATTTATTAATAATTTTAAATAAGCACAACTCTAAAGTTTAATAAATTAAAATTTTAAAGACATCATCTATTTAAATAATGAAAATTTTTGCCGCTAGCTATTAATTGTATTAAAGTTGAAATCACATTATAATAAAAACAATTATTTTTGAAAAATTTTCAGAAAAATCTAATATTGCCTATTTAATTTCAATTAATTTTTTATCATTTTCTTTAAATTTTACTTTTGCTCATTCAATTTTTTTTTGTTTAAATCCTGTTCATCTTATAAACGACAATATTTTTAAATGTATAAAACAAATATTTAAAAAAAAAATTAAAAAGGGTAGCTTTTAAAAATTACCTTTTAAAGTCATAGAATAAAAAATTATATCAACATCAACTATTTAAATTGCGCCTTAAATCAATTTAACTTTAAAGCAATTTGCAAAACATTTTACTTTTTTGTAATTGGTGCAGGTTTGGTTTTTTTACTTATTAAAAAAAATACCATTTCTTAATATGAATATGTGTGAAAGTGAAAAAATTTACCGATTAAATCGTTAATTTTTTAAAATACAATTTATCAAAATTATAATAATATTTTAAAATTATATAATCATTTTATTTAAAATTAATAAAATTTTTATTATTTTTATAAAAAAAAAATGTTTTTTAGTAATCAATAAAAAATAAAACATTTTAAAATCTATGCAAAATTTTTAAAAAAATTAATTTGAAATGATATATAAACAGGAATGACATAACTTTTATTTTATCATGCAAATCTGTTAATCTGCATCATCTGTTTTACGTGTATTTAAATCATCTTAAGTTGGTTACTATTTTCAATACAATCACTAGACCTGGTATTCTTAACTGTATACCAGTAACAAGCTTTGACTTACTCAATTTGATTTATTAATTTAAAATATAAAACTAAATAGTGTTGTTTTTTACTTTAATGTTTGTTTCAAAATATGCAAGTTTTATCTATTAATCTTTTATTAACGTTTTTAAGAGGTTTTTTTTTTAAAAAAAAAAAATTTTCTTAGCCTATTCCATTGAAACGTATTTTTTAATCATTATTTTTAGCTTTTTTACTTGCATCCTTTGAGAAATATGCTAAGATGCGGCTGTTCAAATAATTTTTGCAAGTTTAGTTTGTCTGCCATTATCTTTATTTTATCAAGCCTTTTTTTTCGAATCATCTGCAAGAAGGAGGATTTAAGATGCAGAAACATTTTGCATCTTAAAAAATATTCAGGGTATTTCCTTTTAATGCAACCTTATCACTTTCTCTTTTCCGGACAATTTCTTTTTATGTTTTCTTCAGCAAACAAGTTGCTTTAATTTTTATGCAATACTTATGAAGCCAAAATCACTGAATTTAATTAACTAAATAAAAAAATAGTTTTTTTTTTCGATTTAGTAAAAAATTTTTTTTTAAATCTAAATTCACTTATTTAATTTTGATTATTTCAAAATTAACTTACACAATTCTTTTGCATGGGTAATAGTGAATATCAGATAAAAATATATATAACGAAATGCGCAAAAACCAACATAAACCAATCAAAGTAAAAGTTCCTAAAATTCAAAATTAATTGCAATCATTTAGATAACAGTAAATTTAATTTATTAAACTTAAACCAACAAAAAATAATAAACAAATTTATTTCCGCAATTAATTTTTTTTTTCGATCAATCTTGAACTCATGAAAATACCAAAAACAATCTTGATCAGAAAAATTGTTTATGTTAAACTATGTTCATCTTTAAACAAGTTAACTACTAAGTAAATAGATCACATTTTAATTTAAAAGTTATTGAATAATCAAGTAAATTACTTTGCTAAATTTCTCAATAAGATCATGAAAATATTTAAAAATCACGAATTGTAAACTTTGAGCAATTAATGAGCTCACTTTTCAATTAAATTAGTTTGAAACTATTTAATTTTTCTTTTTAAGTGGCTTTTTGTTTCGGAAATGATTTTTTAACAGTTAGCAATGGCTTTTCAATAAATTTTCTTAACAATGAAAATTAAAAATTAAGAAATTTTAAGTCAAAAAATTAATAAAATAATTAAAAAAAAAAAATTTTATAAAACTGCATTTAATTTAAAAAATAAAATTTTAAAATTATTTTAACAATTGTATATACTACACAGTAAACCGTAGATTCTATTTTTTTTATAATTGAATTTCTTATTAGTTATTCCCACAGAAAAAAATATCAACAAAATAAAAGATAAAAAAAAAACAACTTTTAAAATATTTGATTAAATGTTAGATAAAGTTTAGGTAGCCCAATGTTGATCAATTAAAAAAAAATTTTGTGAATAAAGTTTATGTCAACAAAAGATAAAAAATAAATTTATAAGAAATTATTGTAAGTAAAATGTTAAGAGCAATATTAGTATGATTAAACCTTTCTTTAAGAAGAAATAAATTGTGATACTGTTTGACAGTCTTTCTCAAGAGCGACACAACTTTAAGTATGTGCTATAACTTTGCAAGAGAAGACACAATTAACCAAAATAAACAGTGCAAATAAACAGTTAAACAAATTGGCCAAAAAAAGAATGGACTTGAAGTAAGTATACTTATAATGTAAAAAACGAGTTTATAAATAATAAAAATAACTTTTTTTAAACTATGCTAAACAATTATCAGTTTTTGTTTTCTTCAGATAGTCAAATAAAAGTGGCCAAAGTTTGAATTGGCCCACTGGAATAATGATTACTACAAATAGTTAATAATGACTAAATAAATAACAATCTTTTTAAAATTTCTTATCTTTTTTATTCAATCTGATTATATTTTAATATTTATTTATCAAATTTAAAAAATTTTTAAAATAAAATTTATTTGAAAACTAAAATAAAATTATATTTACACATGTTTACAATTTATTCAATTTTGAATAGTTACCAAAATTAAAATTTTTATTTATAATATTTGTAAAATTTTTGATACTGTAAATAAAAAAAAATAAATAAATATTTTTATAAAATTATTAATTAATTTTGGAAAAACATGCTTGATCTAATTTGGTTATTTTTGCCCACGCTTTGAACAATAAATAGTAATTTATTTTTTTTTTAAATATTAAATAAAATAAGCATAATATATTAAAATATTAATAATAAAATAAAAATTTTAAAATAAGTAAAAAATATTTAAAAAAAATAATATATTTTCAAAATTAAAAAAAAAATTTCATTTAAGAAATATAAATAAAAATTATTTATAATTTTAAAAAAATATATTTTGTTAATAAATAAAATTAAATTATTAATTTTTAATAAATATTTAATAAGTTTTAAAAAATTTAAAATGTTTTAAAAAAATTTAAAAAGTAATTTTAATAATTTTGTAAAAAAAAAATTATCATCTTTTTAAAATTAACATACTTAAGTATATTAAATATTCACTTAATAAATTGATTTCGATCTATTATATAAAATATAAACAAAAAAATAATAAGATTGATATTTAATAAATAAAATTAAAAAAAAATTAATTATATTTTGATTAATTTAAATTATAAATCCTTGTAAGTTGATGTCAGTCATCAAATTTTATAACTTAAAAAAAAAAGTGCTTAAATTTATGCAAAATAATTTAAAAAAAAAAAAATTAATTTTTAAAAGAATCTACAATAGGTGAAAAGTATTTTATAAAAAAAAAAAATATTAAAAAATAAATATATATTTTTTAAACTAAATACAAATGAACACACAATAAGCCCACAACTGTGATCTCATGCTAAAATTAATATTTCAAAGAATTTTTTTTTAAATTAGCCAAATGCAAATTTCAAATGTGGTAAGATTTAAACATACAAGATACTGTTTGATATTGAAAATTAAATTTTATTAAAGTTTTTTTAAACGAATTTGCACCTTGTTTAAGCAAAAACTAGTTCTGCGCAAAGTGCTGAAAATTAAAAAAATTGCAAGAAAAAGAATAAACTTTGACTGACTTTGAAAATGAACCACTTAACTTACCATTATAAATTAATGGCAACATTAAAGTTCATTAATTAATATAACGATCAAACATTGCCCATTCAAAACCACAACAAATAAAATTAAATTCCAAACTAAAGTGAAAATTATTTCTGAATTTATTTGTTCATTTAATAAATGATAAATCAAAATTGAAAAGCTTGGCAAATTAAAAAAGGTTAAATTATGTTAGTCGTATTTTTGATTTCATTTTGATCAATTAAAAAAAATTAAAAAAATTAAATATTTAAAATCATCATCAATTTATTCAATAAAATCACGATTAAAAACAACCAATTGATCATACAAACACCTTAAACAAGTAAATATATTATTATAGTGAATAAAGTTAAAATCAATTTAAGTTCAAAGTTAATCCTTATTTAAAATTAAATGGTTTATTAAAAAATTTGCATTTAGTTTAACAGAAGCGCCTAAACAATCCAAATTTAATCTTAAAAAAACGGATTTTCAATAAAAATTAAATTAAAAAAAATTAAAAAATAGATTTTTTTTGACCTGCCAAACTATCTACAAAATTGATGCATTGAAAAGCATTAAACAAGCATTTCAATAAAAATAACTGTTGCAAATTAGTTATCTTCTTAAACTTGAAACATACTAATTTGCAGAAAATGTAATGAATTTTTCTTTAAACTAACTTTTGAAATTCAATAGTAAAAATGAAATCTATTTTCAAAATCAAAATCTTTTAATTTGATTGGCTTGTAAAAATTTTTGACAAAACAAATATTAATTATTAATTTTGACATAAGTATGTCTACTAATGGTAAAAGTTAAAATAAGTGTTGCACTCGTGCCGTCTAATATTCATTGCGCCGTTATATTCAAACTTTCGCTCTTATATACTTCTTTAATGTTTCCTTAAATACATTTTTTTTTAGTAAGTTTTATTGAATGTTTTTTGACCTTCTCGTTTTAATGACTATTTGCGTCATTTCTCTATGACTGCCATATCTTTTTTTGACAGTTTAAAAAAATTAAAATTGCCAACATTAAAACTAACAACAAATATTTTATAAGTAAATCAAACCTTTGTTTACTAATACAGGTAAATCAAATTTATCTCCTGTATTACTAAACTAATACATATTAAACCCGCACCAAATAATTAATAAAATAAAGCTGGTTTTTTGAATGTTTCAACAAAAAAGTCACGTCCATTTAAATATATTCTTTTTATATAATTGCAGACTTGATTTATCAATTTAAATTTTTGATAATTTTTAGCTTAAATAGAACATTGGTAATAAAACTATATAATAAAGAGAAAGTCAAAACAATTTTTAAAACAAAATTTAAATTAAATTTAAAATAAAGCAAAAATAAATTATTCTTTTTTTATGTTTTTAAGTACATTTATAATTTTTATATTATTAGTAAATCCAAAAAAAACCCAAAAAAATAAATAAAAAAACAAAATATTAACCAAATAAAAAATATTTGACTGCTGGTATTTTTTAAAATATATTATTTAAGATTTAAATTATTTAACTGAAATTTTAAAGCATCATAAATAAATTAAATTTTATTAAAATATAATTACGATTAAATATATATGAATAAAATTAAAATTTTTTAGATATTGTTAATTTTCTTTTTTTGTAAAAATATTGATTTATAAAATAAGGATATTCAGATGATTAAACATATATATTCAAAAAACAAATGGTCAAAATTAAGACAATAAATTTTTTAAGCTATTAATAAATTAATAAGTTCTTACCAAACATAAATTCGAGTCGAATTTTGTCTCTTCTGGCGTCATAAGGTCGTCGAAATTTAAGTCCAATAACAAATACGTCAGCACGTCTTATTACAAGAGGAGGATTCCCACTTTCTACTATTTCATAATTTAAGGTATGATGATTTTTGGCATTTTCACGAACAAATAGCTCGACTGAGCCAATCTCATTGGGGATACCGGAAGTAGCCGCTAATGAAAAGGCAGGAGCTGGTACAAAGTTGGGCAAAAACTGTCCGTTAGCACTTCGCAAGCGAAACAATAGGCACACACTGAACAAAAGCAAAGTGGCGCTCACTGGTCCACCGCAAGTCCTGTGTATTCGTCTGATATTCATTTGTAAATTAATCTAGTTAAAGGTGGATGAAATCCAAGTGGTTCAATCAAATCAAGTGTTTAAAAAAGTTTAAGAAAATTGAGAGATATAATTTTAAAGTAAACTAAAGCTTTATTTGAAGTTATTAATTTATTAAGTTTGAATAATGCAAAATAAGCACAGAATAGGATTAAATTGAAATTTTTTTCCTGATTTTGTAATTTTGATAAATGTTGAAGATTACAATCAGCAAAAGTCGAACAATCGATGATATTTTTTCACATATGTTTTACTCCGCTTGATCAAGTTCAAAATTTTTTGGTGAATGTAAATGGATGCACACTTATTCATGTGAAATATGCATAAAAAATAAATAAATAATAAATAATAAACAAAACAGGAAAATAATCCATTCGTAAAGAAAATTTTTATTTTAAAACTGAAAAATACTGGAAAGAATTGATTGAACTGTAAATCACAGATTTTTTTTAAACTACCTTAAAAAAGCACTTAAGACACCAGAAAATTAAAATTGGAAAACATGAAAAATTTAGCAAGCCTAAATACGGCTCTATTTGGTCACAAGAAAACTAAGCACAAACATATTCACTAAACCCAACACTTGAACCGTTAAACCACTGACCAGATCCGCCATAAATAGATGAATTTGAATAAGCTGTCGTTGCCACTGGCTTAAGCCAGTGCTGAAAGCACGAACAAGCGTCGGTATGGCTTCCAAACGGACCAATGTTACCCGAACGAACTGCTGAATAAAAAATACAGATTAAACAGCGGAAACAATTAAGAAGGTGAACAAAGTTAAGACTGGACAGTGAAGCAAAGTGATGATGTTCATCCGAACATGCGTTTGTCAGCTATGTTGAGTACGGTTTTGGCTGGGACGAAAGCAAATCTGCAAGCACTTGATCGCATTGAACTCAGGGCTGAGCGCTGACTGAGTGGCTTGCGACGCACTAGGCGGCACATATACCTGCGCACCTGTGTCGACTAAGAAGAGGCGCAGCTGGACCGCACCATGGACAGCGACAAACACCTGTCTTCTCTACCAACAAGTTCCCGCCAGCTCAACTCATTCTGCGAGAGCTGGACCCACCGGCTGAAAATCTTTAAGAAGTTCATTTTTTTACAAATCAAATAGATTTGTTTGCTCCAATTATACTTTTGGTCTAGTTGCCCCTCTGTTCTTTCAACACTTCTGCTCCTATCCCACCTCTGCTCCTATAGCACCTCTGCACCTATGGCACTTTTGCTTCAATTGCACTTGTTGCTTTTCTACTGATAGTTGTTCTTGGCATCAACATTATCCATGGTTTCTCAGTAACTTTATATATCTTCAGTAATTCTTCTGTCTTCAACTCTACTGCTCTCAGCAATTCTTTCTGCAGCCCTTATATTCTCAATAACTTTTATATCCTCAATATCTCTTCACAATATCTCTTCACAATATCTCTTCACACTATACCTTTACAATATCTCTTCACAATATCTCTTTACAATATCTCTTCACCATATCTCTTTACAATATCTCTTCACAATATCTCTTCACAATATCTCTTCACAATATCTCTTCACAATTTCTTCTCTATTCACAGCAATTCTTAATTCCAAAATAACTTTTCTATCATAGTATTTATTTACACTACTCAACTCCTATCTTCTATCGACTCCTACCTTCTACTTTTTTTTCCAACATAAAATTGCCAAGATCTCATAGCTTGGCTACACATCACCATTTTGTCACATTGACCAATCTATCGCTCTAACAATGTCTGGATTTGGCAGATAAACCTTTTAATCCATTTTTATTTATTCAAACTCTATTCACAAAACTAATTTATTATTTTATGTTTTTCCTATTTAATCATTCTGACTTTTAATTTAAGATTTTAAAATATTGAGCAACCAAAAATGCTTTTTCACATCATAAGTTAAACCAAATTTTTCAAATGTTTATTTTCTCCTCTTCTAAATAATAAATATTCTAAGCTTCAAAAAACCTTGAAATATTTAGAATCTACGTATTAAAACATAAATTGTTTAATAAAATCCGTAAACACCGAGTTAGATAATGTGGGCAAATAAGCAAACAGATTATTTCATTTAAAAATAAAAGAAAAAATAAATTCAAATATATAGTCTGAAAATACTAAATTGCAAATATACTATTTTTTTTTTAATTAGAAATTAATTTCTTAATCACATAGAAAGTGTCATCATATCCAATTTAAGCCAAGCAAATTTTAATTATGAAAAATTTCAAGATTTAGTGTAAAAAAAATTAAAAATTTTAATTTTAAAACTAAAAATTAATAATACTTTTTTACATTGGAAAAATACGTCTTAATTAGCAATCAAGTGAGACAAGCTCTAAGTCAACAAAAATTTTAAAAGATTCGCTTTTAATCACATCTAGTTAACAATTTATTTGAATTTTTAATTTGCACGTTTAATAGCGGTTTCAATGGGTAAAAAAAAAATGTACATTATTAAGTTAAAGTATTAAGGGGTTAAATGCAAAAGGTTAAATTGTCTATAATAGAAACAAACGAAAAACATAAAAAAATATTTAGTTAAATTGTGAGAATTTTATTTTAAAAATAGTTAATAAGAAAACCAAAGTTTTAATTTATTTCTATTAAAATTGAAAACGTTTAAACAAATAATTATTATTTAATTAAGAAAAAAATATGGATGGAAAAATAATTGAAAACTTGTAAACTAGAAAAAAACACTAAAATTACGATTAAGACAAGAGTAACGTAAGGTGAGCATGAAAACTTTAGCCTTTTGACACTAGATGATTTATTTAAAAAAAATCTTTTCTTATCTTAGATGTTTTTTCTTTATTCATTATTTCTTTTCCTACTGACATAGCAAATCTCACACTAAGACTAAAAAGTTGACCGCCCACTAAGTTTTGCTGATACACTTGAGCAAAGGTGAGTTTTGCCCACTGCATGAATGTGTTTGCAAGCCGAAAAATAAACACAACTAATAAGTGTTTAGGTCAAAAATAGGCGAAAACTTAATAACCATAGATGTTTGTGTTTATTTAGAGACGAACAACTGAGAACAACTGGAAAACTAAATGGAGCAATAGGGACAAAAATCGCGTTTATTTGCAAAAAACTTAATAAAAAGCAAAATAATAAAATCAAAAATAGATATACTAATAAAACAGTGCACACTCACCTGTAAAAACAAATGACTTGTCGAAGATGAATGAAGTAAAAGTGGCAACTTTACTTGGCCAAGTAGAGTGTGGCTGGACGAAGCATGAAGCCACTGGCCATAAAAGATGAACAGGTCAAGTCAGGCTAGAAAAGAATCAAATAATCCAGCTCCATAATAGAAAGCACAAAAAACAGATAGTTCACTAATAAGTTTTTGCGACACATTCTCAACCATGCAACAGGTGCATCTCCAGAATGCACCTGAGTCACCACAAAGTACCGGAACAAGGCGTAAAAATCAACACAAACATGCAAAGATGCAAGGGGTGGAAAGATGCGATCGGCTCAAACACAAACACTTAAAGATTAAGAATCAAATCTTAATGGCGGCAGCCTGTTGCTTGCTCTTCGCTTGCCGACACAACACTGCGCGGTCAGTTGCTGCGTCCGAAACGGGCTCTGTTCCGCGCTTGCGCACTTCTTTCTAAGGCAGGCCATCACCAGTCATTGTCCACGCCGCCAGGTGATCTTGCCCCTCTTAGTAGCCAATAATCAGTGGCTTAGTGAGTTGTTCGACTGCCATAGTTCGTCAGTTTGGGCAGGAGCTAAGCTTGTTTTTGCTTGTTTTCGACTTATTTCGGCTTATTTCGGCTTATTTCGGCTTATTTCGGCTTATTTCAGCTTATTTCAGCTTATTTCAGCTTATTTCGGCTAGTTCATTCTTATTTCGGCTAGTCCATTCTTATTTCGGGTTGCTCTACTCTTATTTTGACTAGTTATTCTTATTATAACTTATTTTCACTTCTCAGTTTTATTCCTCTTACTTTCATTCCACTTACTCATTCCTCTTACTTTTTTCCTCTCATTTTCATTTCTTTCACTTTCATTCCTCTTATAAATTTTACAACATTTTATTACAGTCTCACTCAAACTCACCTAATTTCCTTCACTTTAAGCTTTACATTTTTCAATTCATCAACAATGTTAAAACTTTTTTGTCTTAAACACTCATGGTTATCCGTCTTCTATCATCAATTTTGCCTTCAATCGCCAACTTGAACAGCATGAGCATATTTAAATTCTTTTCAAATGACTTTCAATTTTTTCTTCCAACACCAGTGATTACCTAGACTCAAATTTGCCAGCAAGGCCACAAGTCAAAAAGGATTTGACAAATAGTCAAATTTGCGGTCATTTAGTTTGCAACTTTTATCTTAAAAATAAACTTGTTTGAGTTTAGCCTTTCTTGTAGTTTAATGAGTTTTATCCAAAATTTTCTTGTTTTTGACCGCAATCGTTCCATTCTAAATGCATTGTCTTTTTTCCGAACGACTATTTGTCGCCAACTCAATCTTACCATATTCAGTCAATCCTAAATTGAATTTTTAATTGTCTTCAAATGTTTATTCATTATTCACAATTATTAAAACGTATTTTTATTTCAAATCTTTTCAAATCACTAATGAAAATACTTTCTTTTTTTAGTTAATTTTTTTTCCTCTTTTTTTTCATCTTTTTTCATCAATTTTTTCTTTTTATCATGCATTGTTACAATTTAATACTAAAATCTTTTTTATTTAACATTGTACTTCGTAATCAACATTTAATTAAAAATTATTTAATTTACAAGAAAACCAATTTTTAAATAAATTTTCGTTGTATAACAAGTTTAAAACAATATTTGTTTAATATTACAAGTACTGAGCAAATGACATTCTTTGAAATATCAAGTTAATGTGAAAGTATACAATAAGCAACACTTGTGTCAGCGCGTTTTATATGCATATATAGATACTGATGTTCATGTATTCTTATTGTGCATAATTATTAATAAAATAATGGTGAGATGTTCATTTTTAAAAAGTTAAAAAAAAGTTTGTATTTATAATAAAAATAAAGATGCCCACACTCTTTTACTTTATCATTTTGCCACATGTAGCAAGACCAAAGTAATTGCATACTGAAAGACTAAGATGATTACAATATATTTACAGATCAGAATTTCATCTTATGAATGCCAACTACTTTTTAGCAAGTTTAATTTACTTGTAGCAAGTTTAGTTATATAACATTTACTATGTATCAAGCTGCAATTAAGGTTTTTTTTTAAGTTAGCCTTAAGCCACATATTAGATAATCATTGCTACCTATCACCTGTTTTAGACCTCAAATTTTAAACAAAAGATTTTTTTTGTTTTATATGTTAAGAAGTCAAATTTGTGGCTTTTAGCTTAACTATATGCAAACTAAATAATTATTCTTTTTATTATGTTATTATTTTTATAAATTTTTTTTTTCTATACTTTTTTTTTTTAAACCTAAATAATAAAAAAATTAATTTTGTTTAAAATTATTAAATTAAATTAAGGTATTTGTTTAGATTTATAAATTTAATCTACTAAAAATATTTTAAATTTTAATACCTAAATAAAAATTTATAAGATTATAATCAAGATTGAATACTTTATGACTTAAATACTGGTTAAGTAAATAAAAATTTAATGCGGCGATTTGTTAAAAATTTTTTAATCAAGGTTTATAAAAAAAAAAAAATTCCTATTCATTGGTATCAAATGTGTTTTTTTTTTTCATATAAATATAAAAATTTATTTTAAATAAAATTATATAAATTTCATCAATTAATATATTAATAATTTTTGTAATTTAATAATTCTCAATAACAAATAAATTTAGTTTGTTTACTTTTTTAGAACAAAAATTTTTAAAAGATGAAAAATACTACTTTAAGATGTGAATAAAAATTTGATAATTTTTACACTGAACAAAATTTGGCCTTGTTTGTAATTAGTTGTGATCAGTTAATTTGACAATGTTTTGTTAGAAAATAACTTTTTTTAAACGTTTGCTATTGTTTTACTATAATTTAAAAATATCTAAACAAAAATTTTAAAATTTGCTAGATGTTATATCTAAGTTTGTTATTTTTTTATCAATTACCTCGTCATTAAAGTTCAATTGAAAAGGAAGTGTTTGTTTAAAAAAAATAAATTAATAATAAAATAATTTCTTTCTCCTAAAATTCATATATTTTTTCAATTAAAAAAATATAAAATATATTTTTTCAATTTCTATTGATTAGTTTACATATTGTTGATCGCACAGAAAAAGATTTCAAAATCAAAAGCATTGCAAAAATAAAAAATAAAGTGATAAATTGATTAGTTTAAATGAAATATTTTTTCAAACTTAAATGAAAAGTAGTAAATAATTTTTTTTTAAATAAAAAAATATTTAAAAAAATTTATGCAAGAAAAACATTAATCAAATGAATACTTAATTCACTCTTAATAAATTGGCAAATATAAAAGCTTTAATTACATATAATTAAATATTTTTTATAAATAAATATCAAATTTTAGCTATAAAACATTATTTATATTTTTTTTTAAATTTAGTTAAAAAATTATTTAAATTAAATTAGTTTTTAATTAAATTATTATTATATAAATAAAATTATTTTGTTTTAGTTTATTTTTTGTTAGAAATAAATAAAATAAAATTATTAATAAATAATATTTAAAAAAAAATAATACTTTATTTATAATTTATTCTATAAAAAAAATAAAAATGTTTTATTAAAACTTAGAAAAAAAAATAATATAATTTTAAAAATAATATTGCTAATTAATAATTATAAATTTGGTTGTCAAATTTAATGTAATTAAAATAAAAGTTTAAAATACAATTTATAATTATAATTTAAGTGCAATTAGTTAATTTAAATTTTTTTATCTAATTATAATCATATTTTTTTTTGATTGATTTTTTTCCTTTTAACTTCTTAAAATTAACATCTTAATAATATTTTAAAATTTCTTTTGTTTTAAATTATTTTATATCTTTTATTTTTTGACTAAATTTTCAATTATAAAGTTAATTAGAAATTTAAATTTTAAAGTTATTATACTTAAGCCTATTTTAAATTCTTATTTAATTTTTATTTAAATGATTTAATAAAACTAAATATTATTTGCAATAAATTAATTTTTTACGTAATAATTTTATTTTTTAATATTGTATTCATCAATTTAAACATTAAATCATTGCTATAATAATTGTTTGTTAAATTTTTTTTTTGAATATTTTTTATATATAATATGATTAGAAATTAAAGATTGTCACCATATTTTTCAGGTTTAAATTTTTTTAATTTAAGATGATTAATTTTAAATTATGATGCGAATAAAGAAAACCTTAAATTATCATTTTGTAATTTTGATTAAAGATTGAAAATATAAATGAAAATTAAATGAATTTCTAAATGTAATTGATGATAAAATTTAATTTTTATAAATATATATATGTAGTTATGGATGAAAATAAAAAAAAAATGCAATAAGAAAAAAATGTCTGATAGTTTAATCAAGCAAGTGATTAAGTCTTAAATCTCAAGGTTTTTTTTAGTTTTTTTATTAGTGAGATGGTATTTGATCTTAGTGAATTTGTTGATATACAAGCTATATATTTAATAAAAATAATTCTACTAAAACCAAACCGTTCAAAATTAAAAAACCTTTAAAATGTTAAATAAACAATTTTTTTTTATTTAAATATATGATTAAATTTAAAAATTTTATTAGTTATATTTTCCAATTAATTAGTAAACAATTTAGAATTAAAAACATCTTTATATCTTCTTTGCAATAAAATATTGAAATAATAAATTCGTCAATTTATCTAACAATCAAATTGCAAAAATTAGATTGAACATTTTTAAGTAAAAAATAGAAATGTTTTTTAAATTTTTCAACCAATATATAAAAATTAATATGTAAAAAAAATAGTTTTAAAAATAACAAAAAAATTCATTTTTATATTATTTCATTAAACTATTAAACATTTTTGTTTATTATTAATTAGTTTAAATTAAATTAAAATTAAATAAAGTAAAATTTTTAAATTAAAAAACTATAATACAATGACAAAAAAATTTTTTTTTAGTTATATTTTTTTATCATTTAAAAACTAAGTAAATTTTTAATTTTTTATTTTTTTTTTTATTAAGAGACATTGCACTTTAAAACTAAAAGTTAAAAAAAATCATGCTTAAAATATATTTATTTAAATTTAGATATTTATTTAATATTTTTATTTATCCTGATTTTTTTTTAGTTAATTTTATAAAACTTAATTTTTTAATTAAAAATATCAATTTTGAAATAATGTTGCAATGATTTTTAAAATTTATTAAACTAAGAATTTAATCTAAAAAGTCAAAGCAACATTTACTTTAAAAATTAAATAGGCGGTTAATGCTTTTAAAAATTGTAAACAATTTTGAATCGTAATTAATAAATTAAAAGAATTGTTTTGTTAATTTGCTTTTCTACACCTTTGAACATTATTTATTTGTTTATTTTATAAATTTTTTAGTAAACCTAAACAAAACACTTGAACTTGAATTTTATTTCAGGGTCCTTTGATAAAAATACAGTTGATTCATTAAAAATTTTATAAATTGTCTGTGGTTAAAAAATAATATAAACCATAAATAAATGCTTGCTAAATTGATTGTCAATTATTTATTTTTGTTACAAAACTTTATATTTTTTTAGATAAAAAAAAACCTGTAATTTGATCAATAAATTATAATTTTACTAAAATAAAATTCTAAAAAATATAGAAAAACATTTAAATTTTAATCATTTTGATCAAATTATATTTAATTATATATTAATATTATTTTTTTTTAATTAACAAGTTAGCATAAATTTAAAATATTTATTTTTAAATTTATTAAATGTATATTAAAAATTTATTTTAAATCATTTACATAAAAAAATTAAATTAAAAAACAAAATTAATTTATAAGATTTTAAATTTTTATTAAATTTTCAAAGTTGATCAAAATAAAATTTTTTTGTAAAAATTGACTAAATTTATAATTAATTTCAACATAAATTGACTTATTACCAATCAATCAGAATTAAAAAATTGAAATAAGTTTTTTTTTCTGTACGTAAAAAATGTAATCCGATGCAGATTTAGATAAAGTATGTTTCCATAATTAATAAAGATTTAAAATAAAAAGAGAAAGCTAAAATTTAAGTATTATCCGCAATGTAGATAGGTTATCGCATCTAGTCAGTAATCACGAGCATTTTACGTCATTTCTTAAAATCTGATAAATGTAATCTTGCACACAATTAATATTTGATTATCTAAACAATTAAATAAAAAAGACAACCTTGATCATGATGATGCACACAGATTAGCATTCATGCAATACTCAAGAAATCATTACGCTTGACCTTCTTGTCAATGTAACTTTCTTTTTTAATTTTTAATTTTTAAAAGCTTGTCTAGCACATAGTTGTTTTAACTAAAAATTAAATTACATAGTAAAATCTTTACATAGTGAAATCATCATTGATGACTATGTTCTAGACGTATTAAGTTAGCGTAAACAGATAAGTATACAAAAAGCCTAAAATGAATGATGATAAATGAAAACGATTAAAATGAAATTTTGATTGGAAACTTAGATGATAATTTACGCCTGCAGACAGATTGATAACGTTCAAATTAATAAATGATAATAAAAACAAAGTAAGAAAAACGTTTGAATTAATCGCGTGGAAGTTTAGTGAATTATTATTATCAAAAGAGACATATTTTTAAAAAAAATTTTGTTTTGGTGGGTCAGTAAAAAATATTGTGTGGCAAGAACTGAATAAACTGCTTAATTCATTTAGACATTTAATTGCCAAATGTAGTTAAATTATTGATTAAAAATTAAATATTTATTATTTTTTTACAAATAAAATAATATATTGTTACTGCTAATTGATCTTAAGCACTGGCGCAAAAAATTTAATATTAACATCAATTTTATTTATTAATTTAACTATTTCTTAAAATCAAAATTGCATTAAAAGATGTATTTAATCTATTTAAAGTAATAAATCAAACGTATATTTTCTTATTAATATCTAAGTTTAGTTTAACAAAAAATAATTAAAAATTTTTGTAAAAATCTTTAATTGCTCAAATAAGTATTCTAAAACACAATTTTAAAAAAAAATTTAATATTTTGAATTACAAAGAAATTATTAATTTTTAAACTTTAATATATAAAAAAAAATTACAAAACAAATAAAAACAACATATATAACTTAAATAGAATTTCAAAATTCTTTTACAAAGGGTCTTGTAATAAAGCATCATTAACTACCAGTAAGTAGTTAATTGTTATTTTATGTTTAAAATTGTGCTGAATTTTTTTTTAATTTAGTAAATACAAAATATTTTATTTTTCTAAACGCATAAATCAAAATTTTTACAGCAATGAACATATGGATTTAGAATAATAGAAACGGGTTTTTAAAGCAATCACATTAGTCCGCTTAAAATAAAATAATTAAAAAAGTTATTGAATTTTTTTCAATTGAATCTTAAAAAATTTAAATTTAGTCAATATATATTTGAATAAAATAAACAAAAATGTTTGAATAATTTTTTTATAGTTTATTATTTTAATAATCCGTAATAATTATATGCTTAATTATAAAGATTTTTTATTAAAAATGCAAAACTAGTTCAAAGAATATGTTTAGAAGTAAACAATAATTTAAAATTATTGGTCTATTGGTTTTTTTAAAAAAAAAAAACCAAATTGTGTAGGTGGCTTAAAAAATAGATTTATATTTATCTTAATTATTTTCAAGGTAATTTTTTATTTATTTTGAACTTGTAAACAATACGTTTAAAAAAAAAAGGAATTTCCCTAAATAAAAATATTATTTAACAATCATTTGAAAATTCATCAGCTTAATAATTTAAATTTTATTTATGCTTTTAATTTAAAATTTAATCAAGTTTTACTAAATTTACAAAAAATAATATCATTTTTTATTTATTCGAAGTTTTATTTAAAAATTATTTTATAAAAAAATATTATTTAGATTTTTTTTTTAAATTTTAACAAATAGAGATTAATTTTTATAATAAATTAAAATTAAAAAAATAAATTTATTTATAAGTTTTAATCACAATACTTACAAATATATACAAGGAATTTTAATAAATTATTTAACTTATATGAAGACATGCTCATGTTACGCTGTACCTGAAAATTATTAAATTACATTTGTACCTGGCCATGCATATTTTCTTCAATTTATTAACAAACATTTTTGCATATATTTTTGATACTTTTTTAAATTAATTTTTTAATCAAATATAGAATATATTCAAAAAAAAAATTAATTAAATGTTATTTGATATTTAAAAACAAATAATAAAATCTATTTTGTAATGGTATATAAACAATAGTAGGATATATTAATTTTTATTTAATCTAAAATAAACTTAATGAATATTTAAAAAAAAAATTATTTAGTTATAATTGATTTCATTAAAAAATTTATTTTATTTTAATTTTATTAAAAAATATTTAATGTTAATAATCTGACTATTTTATACATATATTTTAAGTTATATAATTTATTTTAAATTTAAAAAAAAAAATATATAAATTTATATTAAATTATTTAAAAACATAATTTTTTACCTATTAAAAATTTCGCAAAACAAAAGGTAATTTAAGAAAGTAAATGTTAAAATAAAAAATTTAATTAATTTGTATCTATTAACAGTTTAAGATAAAAAAAATTTCAAACATACGATTGAAACTTATTTTATAAATTATAATGAAGGTTTAAATTATTCAATATGCTTGTTTTAATCGTGACAAGTAAACAAATTGTATCATTATTTTTTATATATAAAACTCATTGACAATGACAATATATTTATTTTTTCCTAATTGAAAAATAATTTTTATTTATATTAACTAATTGAAAAATTAATTTTTTTTTTATTAAATTTTTTAGGTTTTTTATCAAATAAATGATACATCAATAATTTAAATAAAAAAAATAATAAATTTTTATTTATAATATAATAAATATTTTACAAAAAAAACAACTTTACTTGATCAAAGCAATTTAATGACATGTTAAACTTGAGCAGAAATTTTTGGTCAAGTTTTCAGGCTTATTTTTAAGTAAACGAGTGCATTGATCTTGGTATGATGTTTTGTTGATAGAAAAACGTGCCAACAGTTTGGCTGACAAGCTTTGAATGTTTTGGCAAAAAAATTTAATAAGAACTAACTTAGGAACAACTGCCACATCGGCCAAACTTGACACTGTTGCAATTATTTATTGCCATTTATTAGTGAAAGCAGTAATTTAAACATAATTTTTAAAAATTTTATCTATTTACAACTAATATTACTTGTTCGCACAATCTAATTGATTACAATCAAGTTAAGTTTGAAATTTTCAATAGACTTTTTATATTTTATAAAAAATTTTAAATTATTTATCTAATATGTGAATTAATATAATTTAAGCACCAATGTTAAAATTTATTTTAAAATTTATTAAATTTTATATTAATTTACAAAAACTAACAGTTGATCAAGGGCTATCAAACTGCTGAATGTTATGGATTAAACAATGTAGCAGTTAATACAAATTTAACCTGTGAATAAACCAGAGTTCAGAGTTCAAAATCGATAGTGGGTGCTTGAACTTTGTATATTTAGTTAGTTTAATGCACATCTAAACTATCTATTCAGACATCCCTTCCAGCATCTTTTCCATCAGATTTGACTTAAACATTTATTTAAGTATGTTTAAAAAGTTAATTCAGTTTTTTTTTTGTTGCAGATCAACCTGTTGTTGCGTGATTTTAACTTTCGCTTTCTACATTATTTCTTCAATTTAATTTTATGTCTTTAAAGTATTCTGTTTTGACTGTAAACCCAAGCCCTAAACAGAACTATATCCTTTTTTTCAATCTACAATTAAATTGACGGCTCATGGGCTTGAACCAACAAAAATGGATTTGTTTAAAGGTGAGCAGCCGTGGGTATCTAATATGGAATCAATTTCAAAACAGCCGCAACAGGTTGTGCTTCATTTGTGCCTTAAGCCAATTTTGTCTTAAGTTCGTGTCCACACTTTTTTTCTTTTTATAAACCAAGCCCTTTTTTTAAAACAAAAGTTCAAATGTCGTTTTTTCTATCTTTTTTATCTATTAAATTAACTATTTGATTAACTTATATGTAATTAGAAAAGTTTAGGTTTAAATTTATATTAAAAAATATATTAATTTTATGCCAAACAACGGGTTTTTTAAATTAATTATTATTAAAAAAAAAAATTAACATTTTTTTTACTTTTATTTATTAAAATTTTTAGTTAAAATAATTTTTTGAAGATTTTAATATATAAATAAAAATAATTCAATTATTTCTTGTTTTTTTTTTTTTGTAAATAAATATTATATTTTTTAAATATAAACTTTTTAATTAAAAGAAAAAATGAATTAATTTATTTTTTAATTTGTAATATAACCTATTTGTTATTATATACATAATTAATTTTTTTAAATTTTCAAGTCAAAATTATTTTAATTTAACTTGTCAAAATTATTTAAATTTTTGCATCAACATTTTTTTAAAATTCTTGAAAATAAAAAAAACATGATTATTACTTTAAGATAAAAATATTAGAAAATTAGTTTTGTTTTCAATATTAATATTAACTCCATATGCATTAAATTTGACGATTAAAAAATGATTTTATCACGCATTTAATAAATCAAAGATGATTGAAACGTATCAAAATAGTTTGAAGTTAATACAAAATTGATTTTAAAATGAATCAATTTCAATGAATTAACTTTAAATAATCACGGTCATCTGATAATAAAATTATTTACAATCATACAGTTTAGAACAAAGATATATACTATATTTATAAAAACATTTTTAAATTATAATATTAACTCTTAAACCTAAATTTTTACTAATTGAATAAAAAATTTAAACTATGATATTTATTATTCTATAATAAAAATAAGAACAAATATTATTACCATAAACATTCAATGCTGTCTAATATTAAAAAACGTTGAAATTCGATTTTATTTAAGTTATTTTTATTTATTAAAAAAATTTATTTTAAATTAATTTTAACTAGTAAATAAAATTGTTTATTATTTTTAATTTATAAAAAAAAAAAATAATAAAAAATTAAATAAAAAATTGTATCAATAAATTTTTAATTTTTTATCTTAACTAAAATGTTTAGATTTTATCAACAAATTAATTTATTAAAAACAAATTTAACACATAATATAAAAATAAGTTTAATTAACAATAAATATTTTAGTCAGCCTTGTTGTAAAAAATGATTTGCTTATTGTAGTTTTTAAAATGCTACTTTGGTTGATTCATTCTAGCAATAAACACTTTCTAGAAAAAGAAAAATGATCAACATAATTACTTTTTTTCGTATTTAAATGCATTGTATCAAATCAATATTTTAAAGGTTTTTTATTTTAATTTTTGATTTATTGCAAATTAATCATGAAAGACGTGCATACATTGTTCTGATTTATAAAAAAATTATTAGAAATTTAAATCATTTTAAATTTTATCTGTTGGCACCTTATTTTTTGTTTTGATAAAAAAACAGGTGCATCTTAATAAATTTATTTAATTATTTAATACATTTAAGTAATATTTGATTTACGTATTTTTGGAGGATCAAAAAATGAAAAAAATAAATAAAATTGATTAATTTTATTTAAAATAAATTGCTATTTTTTTTTATATTAAAAAAATACATTATATTAAAATGTTTTATTTTTTATTATTATTTAAAATTTTTCAAGTTTATTTTATTTTTTTTTTTATTTTGTTTTTTAAACCTTGAACTTAATAAAATACTCAATCATTGCATGCAAATTTTTATTTACAATAAACAAATTAGGTTATAATGACATTTAGTTATTTTATTTTATCAAAAAAAATTTTAAAATTTAAATAATATAAAATTTTGTAAATATATTAATTAACATAAAATGATAAAAAGTTAAAATTTTTTATATTAATCAATTATTTTTAAATTAAATTATCAATCAATAATTATTTTTTAAAAACTGAATTTTTAATGTGTTCAAAATTTTAAATTATTAAAACATAGATAATATAAAAGTAAAATTTTAATCAATATATACAAAATAAATAATTGTTTATATTATTTGTTACTTTTACAACTATATATTAACAAATATTTATTTTGTAATAAATTTATTTTTGCTTCTGTATATTTATGTTTTGCTCAATACACTTATAAATAATTTTACCTTATAAAAGTATAATTTGTTTTTCCATACACTTTAGAGCAAATTGCTACAAAATAATGACAACATCGTAAATTCTTCAACATTTTAAAAAAAGGTTAATTTATCATTTTGTATCTTTATTATTGTTATTTCTTAAATGTAAAATTTACATCATCTTTATTGGTTAAGGTAATTTTTTTTCAAATATTTAATTTTAAATTAGTAGTTTATTTAATTAATATTTTTTTTTACATTTTGTTATTAATTTGTTAAAAAAAATGTTTTGTTTTAAATTTTCAAATAATTATAGGTACATATTTATAAATTTATACTAACTTTAATTTTTAAATGAATATAAATAAAATATAAATACCAATAAATATATTAGTAAATATCGGTAAATAAGCAAAAAATTTATTTAATATATAAAATAAATAAAATAACAAATATAAAATTTAAAAAATTCAAGATTTTTTTTAAATTTAATATTAAAATAACTTTTTAAAATTAATTTTATATTAAAAAAATTTTACAAAAGTTTTAATAAATTTATTATAGAATATTTATTATAGAATTTCAAATAAAAACAGAAATAAAAATGAATTGTATGTTATATAAATTAATTTTATTTTAATAAATTGTTTTATTTAATTAAACATTTTTTTTTATTTTAATTTTAAAATTTTTTAATATTTTTTGGATAAATTAAAAAAATAACAAAACTGTTATTAAATTTAATATAATAATATTAAATATTTTTATCACTGCAATTTAATAATATTAGATATTTTTTTTTAATTTTTTCAATTGCTATCATTTTAAATTATTTATTTTATTTATTTATATTTAATCATAAATTAATTTAGTTTTTGTATTAATATCAATAAAATTTAAATTAATAATATATATTTAAAATATGCGTTGTGTATTTAAATTTTAAACTAATCAACTTTTTGAAATTTTTAGATATAATTAAATTTGTAAATTTGCAACAGATAATTTTATTAACAAAACTTCAATCACCACTAACTCTTAGTTAGTTTGTTCAGGTCTTTTTATACTCTATCTTTAGGCCTTTTTCTCTTAGGTTTGTTACCAAAATTATTATGTCCTTTTGTAACAAACCTTAAGCCTTTATGTTACAATTCATTTATTTGAGAACTTCACAGTTGCTCATGGTGTCATTCTTTATCTGGAACCTTTTACGATTGTTTTACGGAGGGATATTAAGTCTCCTTTATTTAAAGGTCGTCTAGAACACGGGAGTCAAAACCTAAATTTTTTAAATTATATATTTGTTTAAATAAATTTAATTAACTTTATAATATTATTTTATTTTTAATCATATTAAAGTTTAATTGATTTCATTTATAATAACATGTACAATTTAAATTTATATATTAAAAAATAAATTTTAAATATTTTAAACATACTTTTTGACATAAACCTAAAATACAAATATTTTTTTGTATATTTATAAACAAAAAGATTTATATAAGGTATAAACACACAAACACAACAAATATAAAAACTAATAAAAAGTATTTTAATAAAAAAAATTCATTTTCTTATTATATTTTAAAGCAATTAAATTAAAAAACGGATACATTTTAAACATTTTAATCCTGATTTAATACTACGTTTAAATAAATTAAATTATAAATAAAAAATATTACTATTACATTAATAATTTTTTTTTTGCAACTATTTTTTAAAAATATAAACTTATTAATTTTTTATTTTAAATAATAAAATAAAAAAATTAAGTAAAATAGAAAAAATTTAAAAAAAAAACTAAATGTTATTTACTTTTGCCAAAAAATATATAAACTAAATTATAAATATTACATAAAAACTATATAAAATAATTACATATAATAAAAAAATATAGATTGAATTAAAATCTAGTAGATTAAAATCTAGTATGTATTTAAAAAAAAAATATTATAAAATGACTTTTAAACTATTAAATTTTTTTCTTATTAAATATTTTTTAATATAATGTAATTGTATATGTTTTGAAAAAAATTAGCATTTTTAAATTAATTTTATTAAAACTTTCTAAAAAAATATTTATTCAAATCTATCTAAATAAAAAACAAAAAATAATTATTTTATTTGTTTTTTATTTTTATTTATTTTTTTTTTAAAATAATCATGAAACAATTAGATCAATAATTGGTAATCTTATTGTTATTTTAATGATTATTTCAAAAACATTATATATTAAAATTATCCTTGAAAAATACGTAAAGAAACTGAATAAAAGAATAAAAAAAAAATTGTAAGTAAAAAAATTTTTTGAAAATTGTAAATTTAATTTAATGCACGAAATTATAAATAAAATTTGTAATTTTAATAATAATAGATTAAATTTAAAAAAAAATAAAAATAATTATTATTATACAAAAAATTATAATAATGATTTTAAACAATATAAAATTTTAATAAACAATTTTTTAGATAAACAAAAATGTCTTTTAAAAGTATTTTTTAAACTTTTTAAAAATTTAAATTACTTTTAAATTTTAATAAATTTAATTTTTTTTTAATAGATAATATTTTTAATTAAAACTATAAATGAATTAATTTATATTAAAGTAGAAAAATTCAAAGTTTATAATATTAAGAAAAATAAATTACAACAATATTTCCAAAAATTCTAAAATTCTGATTTATTTAGTGTAACACAAACTAAAAAAAAAATCACAATTATAATACAATAAATTAATGTAATTTAATTTATAAATAATTATTGTTTCAATTTAAAATAAAGTTAAAAGTATATTACTAAGTTTTTATAAAGTTTAATTTAGAATTAATGCTTGACAAAACTTAAAATTCAAAAAAAAATTTTTTTTTAATATTTAATTTTAATAATTTTTAGCTATTTAAAAAATATATGTATTTATTTAGTTTTGAATTTTTAATATTGAAGAAAGTTCAGATTTGTTTTCTTTTGTTAACTTTGCACCTGTATTAATGAATTTAATGGTGTTTAATTCCGGATTAGACTTAACTATCCGAACTTGAAGATCTGCAGAAGGTATCCTCAAGTTGCAAGATTTTTTAAAACTTGAATTAGGATTTTTATTTGGAACTAATCGCGTAATGGAACTTGCTTTAGATAATTTATTCAGACTGGGCTTATCTGAATATAAATCCAATGCAAATGTTTTTGCAGTCAAACTGTCAATTGACATTTGTTTTTTTAATAACTTTGTTCTGCATTTCAATGCTGAGTTAGTCGGAGATTTACTTAAAGCAGTTCTTAATGAATTATGGGCTACTGGTTTATACAAAGTGTTGTTATTTGTGTTTAATCTTGATAAATTTTGCAAAGATGCTGATTGTGATGAACAAACTTTTATAGGTGTGTGCTGCGCTCTATTAGTAATATAATTAAATTGTTTATTGCCTGGTTTAAATCTATTCCATTGTGATCTTTTGGAAGAGTTTCCATTATTCTGATAGTTAGTTAACAATTTTCTAGCTTCAACTTCATCATTAGGCATAAAAATTTTACCTTCGAATTTTCTATGTAATCTCCTTCTTTCCTATGTTTTTAAGTAATTCGGCAAAGTTGATTTAAAAAATAGTTTATTTAATTAATTTTTAATTAAAATAAAAAATTTTCATAATAATTTGATTAACAAATTCAATTTGCAATTAAAAAAAAATAAAACTAATTTTATGTGCTCCCTAAGCAATTTTCAATAATTAAACTGTTTTTAGTAACTTACACCGCGTAACTTTGTAGCTTCAAATTGTTGCAATTGTTTGAGGAATCCATCATTTGGATTAGCAATATTTCTTGCCCCACGAATACATTTTAAAGCATCTTTTAAATTTAAAGATGTAATACTCATTACGTAGGCTGCAACTATAGTCACACTACGAGATACTCCAGCTAAGCTACAATAATTAATTATTTCTTAATTTTTAATTTTAAAAATTTTAACATTACATTATTTATTTAATTGAAAAAAAATATCTTAAAATATTTTTTATTTCAACTTACCAATGTATTAAAACACATCCGCCATTAAGTCTAGCTTCATGAATAAAATCATTACATTGAGGAAAAAATTGACTTAAATTTTGATTTGGTTGATCTGAAGCCGAAATACAAAGATAAATAATGTTCTTATGATTCATAATAATTTTTTAAAATAAAAAAAAATATAAATTCATTTTAATTTTATTAATTTATAAATTTAAAATAAAAATTAAAGCAAACCGATTGTCCTTTCCTAGCGTTGTCATGGATTGAAAGTACATGGGTAACCATATTTTTGGTTAATTGTTGTTGATCTTTAGAATCACGCACACTTCCTATGAATAAACCAGGAATTACCTTGAATAATAAAATTAAAATAAATTTATTTTTTATTTATTTATCTATTTAAATTCTAAATATTTTTATATTTTTTAATAAATGTTTTATATAAATATAATAAAATTACCTTATTCATTCCGTTTCCCATTTTTAATTTATATATTTTATTTAAGTAATTTATTAAAACTTTATTAATTATTTGTCAAATTTATTTTATAAAATACAAAAAATAAAATTCATTGAGTTAATTTGTTATAATTTTAAAATATATAAATCCACTAATATAAAACACAACTTTTTTAAAACATTGAAAATTATATTATATAAATTTGATTTCTACATTTTAATTTTTTTAAATAAAACTAATAAATTTATATTATTTGATTTGCTTTTTTTTTTTATTTTAAAAAAACAAAATTTTAAGTTTAAAAAAAATAAAACAAATAATTAACTATTTTTTATCATTTCTCTAGCAACATTCATATACAAAATTTAAATGTATGGTAATTCAAAAAAAACATATTTATGAATGACATAAAACTTTTCTTCTTTTTTTTTTTTAAAGTTAAAAGGATTTCTAAAAAAAAAATCGTAACATTTTTTCAAATAATAACTCAAGGCAAACCCAATAAAGAAAATTCTCCGCTAAAATTTTTGTCTTTGTGTACTTACTTTAGACAATAGATTTAGACTAGATCAATAAGAGTAGGATCATTAACATGCTTCTATCATTGTCATAGTTCTAGTTTTTTATTATTAGTTTATAAAAACTAGTCAATACATACAGTATTATCACGAACATAAAAATTTTTATTAGAATATTAAACATGCATATTAAATAATTTTGTCTGAAATTTTTTTTTAATGTCTTAAAATAAAAAATTATATTTTTTAATAAGATGACACAAAAGCTATTAGTTTTTCACTATTTTTAAAAAGTTTGTTTAACTCTTTATTGCAATTTAACAATCATAATTGCAAACTTTTTAAAATATTTTACCAAAGTAATTTTTTATTTTATTTTAGGTCATACTTTAAAAAAAAAGTATAATTATTTAACATACTACAAAAACTAAATTTTTTATAATTACAATTGGACAATTATATTTTAAAAATTTAATTTATATAAAATTATATTTCAAACAAATATTAACACATAATTTAAAACTAAATATAAAAAATCAATTTTTTTTATTGTATAAAACTAAGAAAAACAAGTATATACAAACGTTTTAAAATTTTTTTTGGTTATAAATGCAAAGATATATGTTAAAAACATATCAATTTAAAATAAATAATAAAAACTTTTTAAATATAACATATATAAACTAACTATGTTTGATTCAATCAAATCAAATTAATATGATTTTAAAATAATTTGGTTTGAAATAAATTATTTTAAATTTTCATATAAAGTGATATTTTGATAAGGAATAATATCTAAAATTAATTCATTATTATGACAATTTAACAGTTTGTTTTGATAAAAATGATTAATTTTTTGTTTAAAACATTGAACTCTATTCCTATACTCATAAAATTTAGGCTTTTCAAAAGCTTTAAACCTATTAATTTTTTTATCGCAGCTATCTTCATTTAATGAATTTAAATTGGCTGTTACTGAACTAGATAAATTAAACATAGTGCCTCTTATTGAAAGTGATTCCATATAATTAGATAAATAAATATTATCCCAACTTTCTTTTTCAGAAAAATAAGCATCAGAATAACTTAGCCAATCTATAATTTTTGAAGAATTATGTATATTTTCATCCATAAAGGATAAGTAATTTTCATGTATAAATAATGCCAATTTATCTCCTGTTATTGATACTTGACTTATAAGTTTTTCTGGATTTTCTTTTAAAGGAAATCTTTGATGATGTGCAAGATGAATAGGAAGTTGCTCTTTTGTATTTTCGAATGATTTTAATAAAATTCGTTTACAATATAAAATTTTTCCTAAAAAATGAAAAAATAATGGAGCCGAATCTTTTCCATTTATGCATAAATTACTAGGATTAAATTTTTTTTTTGTTTTATTCTGAGAATGAGATGATTTTTTGATTAATGTAAGTGCACTATCAATATTAATTTCATGTTTAAATTGCAATTCTAAAATGTTTATGGCATTACGTAAATCTCCGGATGCGCTTTCAATTATGTAATCTAGCCAATCTTTATTTACTTGTCCATTAACAAATTTATTTAAAGCCTTTTGCATTGATCTTTTTGTAATACTATTAAATTCAATCGTTTTAATATTTAAATCATCTAATATATTTTTAGGAAATAATTTATCTTTTTGATCTTTTGAATCCGAATCAATCGTTAAAATAAAGATGATTGGAACACATTTTTTAAACTTTTCTAAGTAGTTTGCCAAAAAATCATGATATAATTCTGTTTTTTTAAAAAATGTGCTAGGAAAATCTTTAATCAAAATCACTTTTTTATTTCTCAATTTACGATTTAAGCTAAAGTTGCATCCAATCACAAAACTACAAAATTGTTTATATTGATTTTGATAACTTTTCATTATTTCAGAACAAAATGTATTATTAAAATCATTACTTTCTTGATTAATCTCACTAAATTCCTTAACTTCAATATCATAATTTTGAGCAATTAATTTACATGTAATTGTTTTTCCACATCCAGAAGGTCCATATAAAAGTAGAAAATATTCATGAGTATTATTTGTATTTGGAGGTGTATCAAATGGTTCTTTTAAATTAAATGCATTCATAAACCAAGAATCTACTTCATTTAATTTGGTTTGATTAACGCATAATTCGTTTGTATTTTTAGGTTGAAATAGATCTGACCAAAGCAAATTATAAATTAAAATTGAATTTTGTTCACTTGTCTCAATTTTCTTATTATTATCCGCACAATTACTTGTATTTGCTTTATTCATATTATTTAAGTTACGCTTAAAAGGTGAAGATTTTAAATCATATTGAATAGGTATCTTTTTGCGTTTAGAAGGACAAACAGTATTTTGTTTACAATTTTTATCATTATCATCATTAAAATCATCAAATCCACCAGAAAACCAACTCATTATATAATAAAAAGTATAATCCGATATAATGGCAGATAATAGTTACAAATAAATTTGATTAATTTTTTATTGTAACTAATTATTGTTGCACTCAAATTTAATTTTGTAAAAAAATGAGATTATTACTAAATAATTTTTTTAAAAATAAAATTTTGATCTATATGTTTACATTTACAAATAATAAAAAGGATGAAAAATTTGGCAAATGATAATAAAGTATGCATGAAAAAAAAATCTTTATTTATTTTTAATAAATTCAATTTCATTAATTTATAAAGAATAATCATAACAAACAATTAAACACTTTTACTTTTTATGCAATGCATTTGAATTGTGCATGCGTCTATAAAAATGTAAATAAATTTAGTGGTGCCTCCAAGTGTAATCTGTTTACACTATTAGTTTTAAAAAAGTTTATATAAAAAAATACATATTTTAGAGGCTTTTTTAAATGTTTTTAAAAAACCTTTAAAAACCATGCTGAATTCATAATTACAATAAAGTATTTAAAGTTGATCTTGAACCAACTGATATAAAGTTAGTAAAAATAAAGTTAAATTAAAATAATTAAATGGCAAAACACAAGAACAAATTAAACAATAAAAAAAATCAAAATATTCATGTTTCCAATTAATACATATTCTTCAATCGTTAAATTAATTTTGGGATTTTTAACTACAATTGTTTTTAATAGAATAATAAAAACAAATCAAACTTAATAAAAATCAACCAAAACTTTGATTTTAAAAAGTTTTTCAAGATTTTTTTCTAAAAACAAAAATCTAAGTAATTGTAACAAAACAATTGATAATGAATAAAATTTTAAAATGATTGCGTTTAACCAACAAATTTCAATAATTAAAATAATACGTAATTGTTTTTTAAAAATATATATATTTAACTAAAAATCATCATTGTTTCTTTTTTGGAAATAATTACGCTTACATCACTAGTTTTTAATACACGATTTTTTGCCATAATTTGAAAATAAGTATTTAACTAAAGCACGCAAATCGCAAACATTAGTTAAATTCGGTTTTATACTTTTTAAACAAGTTTTTCTTTCATTTTTTTTTATGATTTATTCTATGGCAAATAACTTGATTCTACACTAATTAATTTTAAAAAATATATTGATAATATGTAACAATTTAAACGTTTTTTCATTGTTTTAATTTTTTTTTTTGTAATAAAATTATGTATTCTAAATGTCAATTTTTCAAAATGACATAAAATGTTATAATAATTTAATTTATATTAAAAATAAAACTTAAACCATAAATATCAACTTATTGTTGATCTATGTATAAAAGAATTTTTTTTTACCAATATGACATTGATTGCCCAATAAGAACTACAATACTTATATTAAAAACTTTTATATTTTTAAATAGTTTCTTTATTTGATTCAATCCAATAGTTGGAAGAATGAATAAGGAAAAAGTTATTTTTCCTACCATTTGCAAGCTTTTTTATGTTTTGTAAGATTGCTACATTTGCACTTGAACTTAAAATGATGCGAAATACATGCACAATTTAGGCATGATTTTAATATATCCAGAAGGTTTTTCTATAGCAAGTTTTAGTAAATTTAGTAGTTATTTCTTAACTGACAGCATATTTAAATATTTGTATATTTGTTTGTTTATTTTAAATTAATTTTAACAAAACAAACTATTTCAGCATTTTTTTATTTTACGGTTCTTGTTTTGTCAGTTTTATTTTATTTTACTTGGTTAAACCTTGTGGCCGACGTCTACCTGCCTTGTACTTGTCAACAGAAGTGAAAACAAAACTGTTTTATCATAAGTCAAAAGTACAATTAAATTATCTAGTAAATGAATACTGAAATTTTAAAAATTTATTGTTAATATTAATTTTGCTATGCAATCGATATTATACTCAATGAAAAAAAAATTTAATTTAAAAAATTCGTTTAGGTTAAAATTGCGCTTCTTTAAAACTAAGAATGTAACTTTGGTCGGAACATTTAAATATAGACAACCCTTCAAAAACTTGTTGCACTTGTAAGAAATAATTACAAAGAAAGTAAAGTGGCTCAAATGTTTTTATTTACGATTGGCTGATGCATACAAATATTTTATTTGACGTTTATGGCTTTTCCCATTGACAATGGACAAATGAAACCAGTTAAGTTAAGCAACAACTGAGCCTGAACTCTAGAATTAAGGCGTTTATTTAGACAACAACAGTTAATCAAAATATTTTTTGTCTTGAAAGCTGGGTTTTATAAAATTTTAATTAAAGTTTGGTGCAGATTTTTCATTTGGTCGTGTTCTGCACCAACTTTAAATGATGTAAGTAATTGGATGTGTCAATTGATAAAGATAAAAATTGTTTATCAATTTTTAATCAAATCTTTTTTTTGCAATCGTATCTTTAATATTTGTTCTGTTTTTTTTTTTGTCAGTATAACCGTTAAAATTTACCTAAATTTTTTATTTATTACATAAACAATCAATTTTGATTAAATCAAAATGTTATTTTACACTTTTTTTTTTATTTTTAGTAACAACTTTTTTTAAAATATTTTCTTGGAATATTTTTTAATTTAATATAATAAACACAGATTTAAATTTCATCTTTAATTTTTAATTTAATTATATTATATATATTTGTTTCATAATAAAAAATTTGGTGATTCTAGTTTATTCAAAAATTAATTATAAATCATCATTTTAAACTATCTTTTATATTATAGGTTTTAAATGTTAGAAAAAGCTTAATTTAAGATATTTAAAAAAAAAAAAATATGTTTTTTTAAAAAAAATCATTTGAATATTCCTTTTTTAAATTACCCTTATAATGTAATTTATTTACTTTGAAATATCCTAATATTTTTTTATAAAAAATTTTACAAAATACAGCAAATAAATCATTTTAATTTTTTAAATTTTAAATGTTTTTAATAAAAAATATTTGGAGACATCAGAAACCGCTTTAAGTCCAGTTTGGCTAACACTTTAAACAATTAAAATAATTTTTTTTGTTGTAATTTTATTTTTATAAATTATGATATCTAAAAAAAAAATCATTTAAAACATCAATTTTATTCAATGTTATTTTAAATGTGATTTTAATATAATTTAATGCTATTACAATTGCAAATTTGTCATTGTAATTTGAAATTTTGCAAGTTTATCTTTTATTTTGCAATTTTTATTTATTTTTTCATTCAGGTTTCACTGTTAAATAATAGCTTACCTTTTAAGATATAATTTAAATTTTTAAATTTTATTAATTTTAGTTCGACTTTGTCATTATATTTATTTTTTTTTTTTTTCGATTGCCTGTGCTTAATTTCATTAGATTGTGCAATTTTTTTTAAAAAAAATATTTTTTATTAAAAACAATTAACAAATTGATAATTAACAATTTGTTTATTCAACTGTTTTATAGGCATTCAATTTCGATTAAGAATCAGGATTAAATAAATGATGTTTAAACAGTGCATTGTCTTAATTAAAAACAAATTATTATACAGTAAATTGTGTTAATTAATTGAATTATTTTTGATGTTTTTGTCTAGTTAAACTTTTTTTTCAACCATAAATGCTGTTTTTAAAATGTTTATGATAATTAAACGGCACTGGTTTTTTTGCTTTTTGTTTTTAATAACTTTTTTTTGAACGTTTATAAGTTTGGCTTTTCTTTAAAAATATTTCTTACATTTTCAGACATTTTTTTATTTTCATGTTTCACTTTTATTACTTTTTTTGACTTCACGCGTGTGACCATAATCGTGAAAGTTAAGATCTAACATCTTGTACGTTAGTGTTTCAGTGTAGTTAGTCAAATATAATATCAACTTACAGCAATATCTTGCATAAGTAATTGAAAATATTTAACAAGCCTGACATTGGCCATTTTTAAATTGGTAAATAGTAAAACAAAATAGCATCTGATTTAATTTTAAAACTAATTGCAAGTTAATTAATTGAAGACATAAGTAACTTTTGCACTAAATTTACGCAAGTTGTGAACACTTTTAAAAACTTTAAATAACACTTTTTTGTAATGATTAGACTAAAATAATCAAAATTAATATCACCTTCTTTATTTAGATTTTATCTAAAATATTTTATAACTTAATTATTTTAAGCCAAAGTAAAATTTACTTCTTTACAATAATTGATATAAAAATAATTTTTTAAAACTTTTTTTCTCTGTATTTACGTTGACAACATCTGAGTCAATAAAATTTTGGTTTAGTTAAATCCAAAATTTAGATAATAAATCAAATTTGAGAATCGTATTATATAATCATAAGAGCAATAAATAAAAATAAAAAAATAATCAAGGTGCAATCTTAAAGTGGAATATTTTATGTTAATTACAATATTTTTATTTTTTTTTATTTCATCAAGACAGCAAGAAAATATTAAAAAGTAAAAAATTTTAGTGAAAAGAAGAATGAAATAGAGAAAAGATGCCAACTATTTTTTAATTTTTAGTATTGTTTAACAACTCAATAGATTAATATTTTTAAAATTTTAATTATTTATAATTTACATAAATTTATATTTATTTAATTTATTAAAGTGATTATAAATAAAGATTTGATCTAAGTGTAGATATTAAAATTCAATTAAATTTAACATATAAATTGTTTTGTTTTTCATTTAATTATATTTTAAAATTTGTAAAACTTTATATTTAACTAAAATTTAAACAAAATATCAATTTCTTTCATTTCCGTTCAATATTCATAAACTGTGAAATTTATTTTTATAAAAAAAAATAAATTTTCTAAAAAATAATTAAATTATAACTAATTAAAAATACTACGAATGATTAGATTATAAGTTTAAATTGGTATTTATATTGTTTTTTTTTTAATTTATATTGGCCCAATTTAATAAAAAAGTAAAATATTTAAATATATAATCTTTAAAATGACCTTCAAATCTTGCCTATCGGCCCACAAAAGGCGACGACATTATCATCATTCAAATAAAAGTATTATTTTTGTAATTAATCGTTTTCTGCAAACAGTTCAACGAATGTGTAGTGTTATTATGGTTCCTACACGACTAAAAAATATTGATACAAATTTTGAAGAATTATCTACTGTTCTCACTTCTAGTCAGGCATACTCATTGTTCATGAATCGGTCAAATTTAGACTTATATGAATTTTATTCAATGTTAACTCAATTAGAACGAAGCTTACTATGGAATCAATTACAAAACAATGAAACTGATTTGCCTGAAACAACAGATAATGTTTCACCTTTATCTTTATCATCCGTTCTATCATCAGCTATATCAAATTATTCTTATGCAAATAGTTTGGCTGAGTCATCTTCTTTAAATAGCAGTTTGGTTGGATTGTCAAATTTAGTTATAAATACTAATAATTTAGAAAATCAAAATAATGCCAAAATTAATTTTAATAATTCTTTTTCATCCAAAAATCTCAAAAATAGCTCTAATGAAAATTCTAAAACTTGTTGTTCAAAGTGCTCTCAAAATAAAATCAAATCTTCATCATATGAAAATTTAGAAGAAAAACATTTTTTATTTGTTAAAAATAGTGCAATGAATTTGGAAAGTAAATTGAAATTTCATTTAAACGGATTATATACAATTTTAAATCAACTAACTAATAGTGCAGATTATTTAGCCGACAAATATTTACAAGAAATAAATGAATAAACAATAAATTTAAACTACTATTTTAAATTATTTTTAAAACATTTAATCAAATAAAATATTTAATTAATTTAAAAAATATATAAATATATTAAACAATTAATATAGATTATATAAATTTATAAATTAAATTGTTTAATTTTACATAATAAATTTTACCAAAAACACTTTAGATTAGTTTATTTTGCAATCTTTTTTTATTTTTTTAAAAAATATATGAAAAAATTTTTAAAAAATAATTTTATAGTTTAATAAAATCTTTATATTAAAAGATTTCATAAAAGATATCAGTTCTAATAAAAATTAAACACATATATTTCTTATTGATTAATTTAAAAAGATATGTATTTAAATTTTTATTCAAATAAATATATATATATATTATATTTAAACTTAAAAGATAAATAATAAAAATTGATAATTTATTTAATGTTTTTTTAACAATTAAATTATCTCAATGTTGAACTTGCCAAATAATTAAATAAATTTAAGCTTTAATTAAGTTGTTTAAAAAACACTAAATTTATTTTTATATTTTTAACGATTAAATAAATTTTTTTTAATATTAAATAAATAATTAAGAAAAATAAAAGTTAATATTCAAAATAAAACTAATAAACTGTTAATTAAAAATATTTTTTAGAAAATAAGTTTAAAAATAATTTTTTATTTAAAAAAAAATTAGATTTAATTTAATTTTATTAAATTTTGTTTTTATAAAATAAAATTTTTTAATTTTATTATTTTAAAAAACACTTTATATTATTAGATACAAAATTTTATTTAAATAATATTTTTTTTTTTATAAAAAAAATTTTGTCTTTGTATTTTTATTTTTATTCTATAAATTTAACTTTAACAAAAAATAATTTTTTTTTTATAATATTATTTAAATTTGTTTTTAAAATGCATATTATTTTTTATTTTCTAATAAAAATTGTTCAGATGGCAATAGTATATTAATAAAAAAATAATTTTTTAATTTTGATTTAAACTACACATATTTAAAATTAAATAAAATTTAAATAAATAAAACATATATATTTTTATTAATAAAATATTTTATAATAAATTAACTTAATTAAGTCTACATAAATTTGACAAAATTATAATTTACTTGATATTTTAAACGTAAAACTGCGAATAAATAAAAGCTAGACAATTGAAAATAATTAATAAATCAGTAATTTTTTAAAATAAATAAAAATTGTGTATTTGTAAACAAGGTAATTTATTAATTTATATATATATATATAAATTTTTTGTAAATTTAAATTCTTTATTAAATCCTGATTTGTTTTTAGTTAGTAATTAAATTTTAAAGTAAATAAGCCAATAGATAAAAAAACCCAGAAAAATATTTAATAGAAATTTTATTGATTAATGATAACCAAACTGGTTATTAAATGCAATTTTATTTTGTGAATTAAATTGTTAATTAGTACAAAAAATGGCGAACTATTAATTAAATGTTAAAACACATTTGTTAATAAAAAAATTTTGTAAAAAATGAATAAATAATTAAATTAAGAAATTACTTTACTTGAACCATATTCAAATAAATCAAATGACCTCACTTGAAATTTACATTTCAAAAACTTGCGTAAAATCTTGTGAAAATGTTAAGTAAAAACGAACTAGTAAAAAATTACAAACCTAAGTTTATTATCTAATTTATTACGATGATCTTAAGACATCAAGTCAAATTATCGTCTTAATTTTCATAAAAGTGAAGAAAAAAATTTTAAAGAGTGTTTTGAAAACAAGATAAACAAGCTTTACATTAAGTATTGCAATTTAAACAATGAAATTTATTTGTATCCGTAAAAGGCAACTGTTCTTAACTTTAGTAACAATTATTATTTAATAAACTTAAAATAAATGCTAAAAAAACATTATCATTTAAAATAAAATTTTTAATTAATCTTGATTTTTAAAAAGTTAGCTATAATAAAAAGCATCTTAATATAAATTTTAATAATAAAAAAAACTTTTAAAATTAAAAAGCTCCATCTAATATTTTAAAATATAAATTAAAATTATTTTAAAAATTTGTTATTAGTTTTGAAAATAATAAAATTAATTTTTTTAATTAGCTTAATTTAGAAAAAATATTTCCAAAATTATATATTTAGTAAAAAAAATTTTAAACCAATTTTTTGATGTTGTCAAATTGAAATAATAAATAAAATTACAAAAATTAAAATTTAATCAAGTTGAAAATTATAAATACTAGAATAAATCAAGTTATTTTTGTAATTTTAATAGAAAATTCTATTTTTAAAAATTTTGTATGTCTAATTTTTAATTATCTCACAATTTTTAAATCAAGGAAGCAAATACGATACTTTGATTGCATCAAACAAAATTAAATTAAGATAATAAATTTTCAACACCAATGAAAAATATGTTTAAATAAAAAAACTAATTTTATTTTAAAATTTATTTAATTGTTTACAATAATTTGTAAACAAGGAAGCAAAATAAGCAACTTAAAAAAAGCATATTTTTAAAAAAAAATATAATATTGATAAATATGCAACATTTAAAAAACCTGAATTAATAATATATAATAATAATGTGATAATTATTAAAGATAATAATTCTAAATATACTAAGAAAGCAATTGAGAAAATTTAATTTTTAAACACAAAAGTAAGTGAAAAGTTTGTTAGACTTAATGTATATGAATTCATCTAAACCGGAAGAAAAATGGAATTTAATTCAAATTATGATTTCAAGTATAAATTGCTTTTTAACTTAATTTTGTTTTATTGCGTTAAATTGCCATCTTATTATAATCAATGAAAGGGTGCAGAAATGCATCAATCGAGAAAACATCTGTTTTTGAACAGGATCAGGTGAGCAAATTCCTGCTTAGAAGCAAAAAGTGCATTGTATCCATGGCTTTGACCAAGCTATGTCGATCAGAGCCAAGGGCAAAATAGTTAAGCCGACAATGGCCAAACACACCAGACATTTGCAACAACTTAGGTGAAGCTGCGTTCGCATTTTAAATTTAGCGCCTTTAGGCAATGATTTCGCTTTGGCGAAGTTCAAGGCGTTCGCACATTCTTATGGAAGTGGCCAGCCGAAGGAAGCGGACAAACAAGTGAAAACAAGAAACAGCTGTTGTTTAGCTTGAGACTAAGACAGGCTCAACTTAGTTAGAGAAGAGCAACCACACTTGTAAGCCTGACTAGCTACATATAAAGTTCAAGTAAACTTGCCAGCAAAACAGCAACACCTTGACACGTTATTGCAAACACGTCTTCTCTTTGTTTTTACCTAATCTGATTTTGGTTAATTTTCCTGTGAAAATGCAAAAATTTATTCACATATCTGTAAAACAAGCTAAAATGCATGATTAAACGCATCCGATCCTGTTTTACAGCATCTTTATTCATGCAAACAAGGATGGATGAACTTTGATTTTGGTGAAGGCCATAGTGTGGATGGTCAAACGAAGGGTCAAATAATTCATGTTTGATACATGATTCATGGTTTGGTTGCTGATCCGAGTGCAATTGTACTTGGTTAGCTTAATAAGATGCCAAAACATAAATGAAAAGGAGAGTATAAGATGTACAAACAAAATAACTGCATCTAAAACTTTTGTTTAAGTCAAAATTTGTAGTCTATGTAATAATGTAACTAAGCAAAGCTAGCTAAGTGCAATGGCAGTATCGAATAGAAGCAAAATATTTGTTATTTAAGTATTTATTAGACAAATAGGCAGAATAAGATTAGATGTCAGATCAAACAAATTGTAATTAAGCATCAGATGATTGATAATAAGACATAAACGGTGGAAAATTCAATTCAAATTGTTTGGTTTTAAACCACACGTATTATAAACATTTTTCAATTCGAGCAAGTAGCATATAAAGTAAACTTAGTTTATATAATGGATAAATTTCTGGATTTAGACTAGATTAAGCTTAAATTTATGAATCTTAAGCATTTATATAGAACAAGAATAGAATAACTATATAGATGATGACAAAATTTTATACCGCCATAATATTTGATTATTACAAAATTTTAAATTAGAATTTTAAACAGTTATTGAAGCCGAATAAACTCTGTAAAGTTTAAGTTTTGCAATAGAAGTTTAAAATATTAGAATGTATCTTATTAACTCGTCTATTATAGCTACCATATTTCATTGTGTGTGAATCGCAAATTTTGAGTAAAAATGCTAAAAAATTGAATTGGCAGCGGAAGACTTAAGTGGCGCATCTGAAGCAAACGACAAGCCAAGTCAAGGCTTAGCTGACCTTTTCATTAAAGCAAGCCAAAAGCAATTGGCTTGGCATGAGAACAGTTCCCGCAGCAGGAAACAGGACAAGTTTGCCAGGCCAAAGGTCGCGCAGCATTTCACGCTTGTTGTTTGCTTGTTCGCCATCACCTGGCCCCTAGCTTTAGCCCGGTCGGATTCGTTCGTTTGGCCGCCCAGTCAAAACTCGACATACATATCAGAAGTAAGCGATTGCTTCCGACAGACGAATATCATTACGGTTCCAAAACTTAAAAACACACCCATTAACGAACTCTTTCACTTTTTAAAGAATGTTTACGGCACTTCCGCTACCCTTTACTTGGACTCTTTCATAAAAATTTTCCATCAAACTTTGTCTACCAATCTTTCATATGTAACACCTCTTAAATGTTTATCTATTGTAAGGTCAATTTGCTTTATTAATTTTTTGTACGAATTCAGATTAAAGTGTTTTGGGTTTAAATTTCCATTACCGCTTTATATAAAATATTTTTAGCTGATTTCAACATTAAAATAATAATGCCAATAATGGAAAGCAATGCCGACTAAAGGTCTGATGCAAAATAAAAACGATAAAATAAGAAAAATAAAGACTTAAGTTAAACAGTCCAATCTTAAGATCAAAGCATTGATTTGTGGATAGTATTTGATAAACTAATTATAATCGTATTTTAATAAACAAATGTCAAAGCATTCATAAGGTTTAGCAATGCTATACTAAACTAGGAAAAATAAACTAAAAAACAATTAATTTACAATTAAATGATTGACTAATTTGTTAAACAATAGCTGTCTTTAAAAGATTCACTTATCAACGGTTTAATTAATTTTACCTGTTTTTCCTTTTACGTTGGTTAAAATCTAATTGTAATTGTGTTAAAATTGGTCATTTTTAAATCTCAAATCAATTATTTTCATCTAATACATGCCTGTTTCTAATCAGTTTACTTGATAGCAATCATATTTAATTGTTTAAATTAAAAACAAACAATAAACGCAGTAGAAACCAATTTTGTACAAACATTTGTTTAAACAAACCATTTATGTGACTTGTGATAAAGTAAACAAATATGTGCCAAAAATGAAGTGTTATTTAAAAATTTTATTAAAGTTATTTAATTTAAAATTACAACTTATAAGCATTTAAATTTGCAAATGGCAACCTTTTATACTAAAGAAAAATTTTGAATCAAAACTTGCTTTACACATCATTAATATGTTAGAACATTTACTATTTTTTTTTTTATAATATGGAGAAATTTAACCGTCAAAATTATTAATCTGAAACTAATAATTAATTCAAATACACTTAGTAAAAATTTGTTTCTTTTTGCAAAGGTTTGGTTCTTGAGTTTTTTTTTTATTTTAGATTGACAATTTAGAACCTTTTTAATAAAATTTTAACTAATTTTTAATTAAATCTAAATTATTTAATAGAGATCTTTTAAATCTAAAAAATAAATTAAAATTAATTAGTATTAGAAAAATGTTAAACTTTTTTTTATGAATTTTTAGTTGAAAATATATGCTGGAAAAATTTAAAATTAAAACAAAACAATAAACAGTTAGTAAATTTCAAACAAAATTAAAGAAACAACAAATTTTACTAATTACAATTCGCATGTTTAACTGCGCACACTTTTAAACAAATCAACAAATAGTTGAACATAGTGTTGTCATAAAAACGTACTAAACATTTAAACATTTCAAATTAAAAACAATTTAACGAAAGTTCGAGTATAAATAATAAGAAATTAATAGGGGATCGAGTTAAGTGTCTTAAAATTTATTTTTCAAATTTTTTTCTTTATTTTCATGTCACAATTCAATTATTTTTTGAAAAAATATATATGTTAAAAACTAAAATATCATCTTTAAAACTATCTACTTCGTTTCCGCTATTAAATCTATAAAAAAATATTGCTTTCAAAGCCAATCTCATAATTAAAAATAAATTTTATATTGATCAAACACAAGTATCAAACAATAATTTAATAAATGTACAATTATTTTTTAAAATAAATTGTTTTTTTTATGTATTTTGATGCATTTATCAATGTTTATTTCTTAATTAGGATTACCCATGTTTAATAATATTTATTTATTGTTTTTACTAATCTTCATTAAATTTGCAGTTGCATTTATATTTGTTAATTATATTTTAAATTTTAACAAGTTGTATTTTTTAAATTTTAATTGCTTATTATAAAAAACAATTTTGGATTGATTTGCAGATTAATATTTCTAAAGTTTTTAAAATATGTTATTAATAATTAAGTTTTATAAATATTAAAACTACTTTGAAATTTTTAAACATTAAGATCGGATTACTTTTAATTTTTTTTAAATTTTTTATTACAATTATATTTTAATAACAAATCAATAAGATCAATTGTTCTATTTTTTTATAATTAAAAATAAAATAAATTTTTTTAAATAATTTTAAATTTAAATTTACAAAATTAAATTTAACTAATTAATTATTACATAACTAATCTTTATATTAAAAATAATAACATTGCATAAATAACCAGCATTAATTTAAGCATAGTTAGCACATTTTAAGTAAACAACTTTAACCTTAATTATTATTTATTTAGCAACAGAAACAAAAATTATTTCTAAGTCAATATTTTTTTCACCTGTCTCACTAGTTTCTTTGAATCTAGTCTTTTTTACCTTAAATAAAATCACGTTTAATTTTGTCAATCTACAATATGTTGTTTACTTTAGAAATTAATTAATTTAATCAGAATACTATCAATCACCATAAGTTAATTGTCAAAATTTGTATTTAATTTTTATTTATATTCAATCTTAATGAATTTATTTTTTTTTTTGACAAATTTCTTAAAATAAATTATTTAATTTATATTTTTTTTAATTTAAATAAAAAAATTAATAACAAAGTAAATTTTAAGTTAAAAATTTTTTATTAAAATTTATAAAAAAAATTCTTCATTTAACTAAATAAATTTTTTTTTTTTATGAAATAATTTAAACAATTTAAAAACCTTCACAATTAGGTTATTTTGGTTTTTTCATGATTATGATTTGCTGATGCGGATCAGAATTTGTTAAGCAATGATTATCCTAATAATTCGGACGCAGGGCAATAACAGAATGATAATAAACTTTTAATAACAATAATAAGCAGAAAGTCAGGAAGTTTACAAACAATAAAAGGAGATTGCTTCAAGACCATTTGATTCTTTATGGTACTGATTTATTATCATTTTAATTCAAATTTTTAATTTTTTTTTTTTTTTTCAACAACTGTGTTTAAGAAAAGACAAAAGATTGACGTAGCTTTGGATCCATTGTGTATAATAGTTGACATTCAAAATAAATATAATTTAATTTAAATATAATTTCAAATAGCTTGTGCATAGCAAAGCAAATGTACTTTTACTATCGCACGCCATTTAAAACATCAATTAGCGTATATCCTTTTAAAAAAATATTTCTTAGCGCAATTAAGTAACAAGAGTTTAAAGCGTGGCACTTATTCACCTTAGCAAATATTGTCACTTTTAATTTTACTTCCCCTTTTTACCGTTAACATTTTCACATTCACAGTTGATTTAATCCAGCCATAATAAATCATATCAGACCTTTTTCTCCACATTCAATGCTCTTTATTGCATTTAATTTTAAATAAATTATGTAATTTATTCTCTAAAAATTATTGTTCACTTGCAAAGTGAAAAAAGATTTTATCAAATGAATTTATTTTTTTTGGAAAAATTTTAGTGCTTAAAAATGTTAATTGCGTAAAAGACGTAAATAGTTATAAAAAACAAAAAGTTGTATCAATTGTTTTAAAAAAAATTTGAGCAATTGATTTGGGTAAAATTTTAAGATAAAAATTTAGTTAAAAAAATTATTTAGACAATTGTTCATTAAAAAATTATTTTGAATAAATTTTAAGTTTTTAGTTAAAAGTTAAATTAATCAGTAAAGAATAAAATTAAAATTATTAAATAAGATAATCTAGCTATAATTTATTTAAGTTTGATTGTGGAATAGTTAGTTTAATTAAACTGTTTGCTGAAAAAAAAATTTAAACATGAATAAATACAGGTTGACTTTGTGATTGAGATTAAACATATATTTATAATTTATTTAAAAAAAAAATTTATTCATATTTTACAATGTAATGAAAAAAAAAAATTTTAAACATGTTTTAATATGAAACACTACTAAAAAAATATTTAAAAAAAATAAATCAATCAAAAGCTGAAAATAAAAACAAGAAAAAAATTAAATAGGAATTTAGAAACAAAAGCTACCTAAAGTAAAATAAAATTAGTTTGAATTTTGATTAAAGGCAATAAAAACAGGAAAAATTTTAAATTAAATTAAGAAAAAACTGGATTCAACATTTGCTTGTGGCAAGTATATTGTTCCAGAATTTTCTTAAAAATTACTATTTACATTGACATCGCTATTGTCAAAAAAAAAAAAAATTTCAACAAGTATTTGATGTAAACACATAAGTCGAATTGCAAATTAAGTCAATTGTTCAAGAAAAATTTGCAAATATAGCTGTTTTTAATATAATTACTGTATTTAGAAAGAAAGCGACAAATCAGTCAGTTATCTAATTTCTTAATCAAGATTATAAGCTAATTAAATGTTAATTTGATTTCCATTTAAAAATTAATCAATTTATAGGATGATAAGCAAGTAGTTGCTTTTGAGAAATATGCTTCATAGCAATAAATAGTTTTATCCTGTCTATATAGTGGTTCAAAATTGGCCTAAATCATTATATAAATATATAAAATGTAAAAATTAGGTAAAAAATTCTAAGGTAAAATCTAATAAGTAGAAAATAAATATTTCAAATATTATCGGAATGAAAATATTCGGTAAAATAAATTTTTTTTTTAATGCAATAGATAGAAAAAGTAACTATTTATTTTAGTAATTAAAAAGTTTTTAAAAATTTGAAGTAAAATCCACTATTAAAATTTGGTCAAATAAAATTTTCCGAATAAAAATATATTTGAAAAAGGTATCAAATTTTTACCGTTTACTTATAAATTTGTTCGCTAATATATATTTTAACAAGAAAATTTCTTGATTATAACTCTGAGTCAAAACAACAAGTCCAAAATTTTTTAATGGTCAAACATAAGAGTTAAGGCATATAATTTTTTTACACTAATATATGCAATATACTAACATATTTATTTTTCACTTTCTAAAAATGTGATGTCAAACCGATTGCACCTAATTGTACACACACAAGCATTTATTAACACATTAAAAAAATTCCCTAAACTAATTGACTTAGGGAAAATTACTTGCAAATTGTAAATTTCTGAAACAGTGGCTGATTCTTGAAATTTGGTTATTCTTTGATGGCATATCAACTGTTACGCAAACAAGTCTCAATGGCCGGCTCTACAAAAGAAGATTCCATTCAAGCCGCTACTTTAGCATTTTCCAGTAATTAAGTTCTTCTGCTGCAATCAAACTATCATGAGCCTTTTAATTGGGTTTCCTAATAAATATAAATTAGAAACAATCAGTTTTCATTGCCATTTTAACATTTAATGAATGCAAGCGCTTTCATCAATTTATTGCAAAAAAAAAGTAAATTCTTCTATTTAATTTTTTATCATAACTCTTAATATTGTTAATATTATTTGACTCGTACACTAACCTCAAGTATATTATTCCAATTTTTTTTTTAAATTTTTACAATTTTATAACTTGTTACTTTGTATCAAAAAAATTATTTTAAGCAAGTTTAATATTTTTTTTTTTTAAATAATACCGTATCAATTTTGAAATTACTTAATTGACATTTTTGAACCTATTTTATTTATAAAATAATAAAATAATATTAATACATAAAATATAAAATATTTATAAACTTTTATAAACTATCAAATCATTTTAATCTATAATTAAATCTTTCAAGCTGATTCAAATACTTTGATTTTCATTTAATTAAGATTAGGTTATCAAATTTTTTTTTTTATTATTTTAAAATATTATATTTGAATTTTTTTTTTATAATGTTTATATATATAAATTATTTTTTATAATTTTTTTTTTTCATTTTTTTCTAACACATTTATAAATGTTGTATAATAAAAAAAAATTAAAAGATAAGTAAAGAATAAATTTATAAATTATTGGAAAGTCACAAATTTTTAAATATATAGTTAACAATTAAATGTAATCAATAAACAAAATTGTAATTAATAAAAAAATTGATTAATAATACTCATTTACATCTTCTAATTGCAGAAATTTTTTTCATAAAATATTAATTTACTAATAAAATAATCATTTGTTTACTAAATTTTGGTAATTTTGTTTTTAGTATATTTTTTTATTTGCTTATGTAAAAATATATATTTGAAATTATATAAAATAGCGAAAATCTTCTAGATAACAAATGTATCAAACTTGATAAAAATAAATAAATATTAAAAAAAATTGAATAGAAATTAAAAAAAAAATTATTAATAAAAATAATTAACATAAAATAAGTCGGCAAACAACTTTCTCCTTCTATCTGGAATCAATTAGCTGGAAAATATAAACAAATTACTTGAAGCTTGTTAAAAAATGGAATTATCTAAAACAATATAATTTTAAAGAATAATTAGGAAACAACAAACGTCACCGGAACAATCATTATGAATCTAATATTTAATTATCTAAAATAAAAAATAAAAAAAAATTAACACTAAAGTATATTGATGTCAATCTAAATATTAATTTATTCATAATTCAATTTTAGGTTAATAACGTATGAAAAGCATATAATATTTAGTAGATGAAAAGAATAAATTAAAAATACAAGATTTTGAATATTATTAATATTTATTTTAAAAATAACTAATAATTATTAGAACATTAATTTACAAAAAAAAAAAAAATGATAAATTTGTTATTTTAAACAACCGTTGTTAAATAGAAATATGCCAAGAGCATCTCCTCAGCCATGGAAAATAATTAAATTCTTTTTTTCTATTCAATAACATTTAATTTATTTGTAAATTAAAAATATATAATTTTTTTTAATGAAATTTTTGAAAACTAAATAAAAATTTAAAAAAAAACGGTAACAAAAAAATAAGTTAATTATATTTTAGACATTCAACCGCATCAACTAAGTTGAAAACAAAAATTTATAATCAATTAATAAAAAATAAATAAAAATACTAAAAGTTCTAATCATGATTCAATACTAAATGAGTGAAAAATCCCAAATTTTCCCCAAATTAAATTTTTTATTTAAGAAATGTCCACAAGAGACAAAAAAGTACCTTATTATTGCTTCTAAAGTTTAACTGAAAGTATCTTGAACTTGAATTTCAATGTAATTCCAAATCATGTATTTTCAAGTTCAGCGCCAAACCTCTTCTGCTTGCTTCAATTAAAAATTGAATTATTATTTTTTGTTTTACCATTAACTAAACTATCTTTTATTGATTTTAATATTAAAAATTACTTTATTTAAGTTTTTTTTGACCTTGAACCTGAAGATTCAAATTTTTTATCTTTTGTTTCAACACAATAGAAATTCACGTTAATTAAATTGAAAAATGGAAACAAGCGTTTTATCAAACAAATTAATCATTTAGGATTAAATAAACATATCTTATTTATCAAATACTGGTAAAGGATGTGTTACTATATATAATTTTTTTTACAAATGGCTGCTCAAGTTTAAGAAAGAAGCAAAATCATATCTAGCTTTAAGCAATATATTAGTTGAAAATAAATTAAGTAAAAAACTGTATATTAAAACTTCTGATTAAGTCAAATATTAATTAATGGAAAGAAAGTTGCTTACAATGACTAGATATGGGTTTGTCTCTTTTTCTCTCTCTCATTCTCCCTCTCTTTTTATACTTAGTTCGACTAGATGCCATTTAAATCCAAACAAACGGAATAAATGCAAAGTAGCATTAATACAAATATATATATTCACTTGTTTTTATTTGGCTGTTTAAACAAAAATACTTGTCTATTTAGTTGAAACTTTTACATGAATATAGACAATTGTATATAGAATATGTATATAAGTTGATTAATGATTAAAATTGTTTAAATTTTAGTTCGAATATCAGGGAAATTTCGAACATGTTATATTTGTGCCAGCAATCGTTTGGCATTAAGCTCAGAAATAAATGTCAATATCGCATTTAAATGTTGGGAAAGTATCAAAAAAAAAAAAATAAATAATAAATAAAAAAAAAATTAAAAGTTAAATACGTTTAATTAAATTTCAAGCACGCATGCTTGATTTATCAACATTATATTATAAATTTGGAATTTCTTAATACTCAATCATATAATTTTGCTCAAATTTCCCTAAAAAAATTCTCCTTCTACATATCAAATGCTGATAAATTATCACTGAGTTTTAATACTTGGTTTTGTTCATATTTACATTGAACTTGTGACAAATGGACTTTGCATTTTTTAATGTGATGGCCTTAAAAATTCTAAACCTACAGTGAACCAAGGGAAACTATTTGAACACAATTAAAACATCATTTAGACAAATCCAATTTTTATTTGCACTTGTTAATTAGCTGGGCCAGTAGACTCTCAGCTAGACAAACATTCAAACCAATATCACCTTGTAAGCTGGCCAAACTTGTTTTCCAACCACAAAATCACCTTTGCCTACTACTTTTGCATTTTAGTTCGTCCCTCAATATGCTCTTTACTAATTTGGAAGGTTTGTCTATAAATTGTTCCTATTTAGAATTTTTGATTTATTTTAAATTCAAAATCAATAAAAGTGTCAAAACAATATTATTTTTTTTGTTTTTAAATAACCAAATAATCTGATTCCAATCAATTTTTACCATTTTAAGGTTTCAACATTTTGATTTACAAATTTTTTTATCAATAATTGCAAAATCTATAAAAATTTCCATTTAAATATTTAGCAAATTTTCAAAGTAGGTCTTTCATTAAATAAATAATCTTATTAAAAATTCAGAATGAACAAAAATCAAGTTTTAGATATATTTTAATTTTTTCTTAATTAATAAACATTTTCATTCTTATAAAGTTTTCAATGTCATTCTCTTAAATTTTTGTTTAGCTTGTAATTACCTAACTTTTGAATATTTGTGTTTAGTTTTAATTAATAGTATTATTTAAAAGGGACATTTTTTGTACGTTTAACAAATTTTTAGTTATGTGTATAAAATTAAAGGTAAAGAACAGTTATAATAAAAAGTTTTAAATTAAAAAATTTTATTAAAAAAAAAATTTGCAAATTAGTTGGTTAATTTGAAAATATGAAAATCGTATCTAAAAATTTATTTGATTATAATTTGTTACTTAAAACTGGCTTATATTGCAAATATTTGATTTTAACTAATTTTTCTGTTTGTTGCATCATTTACATATTTTAAAATAAATATTTTCTAAATCTGATTCTTCCATGGAAATTTGTTCCTATATTTTTTAAGACTTGAATAACTATAAAACGTGATTTTTGCAATAAAAAAAAATTTATAAAGATTTAAAATCTTATCATTTTTAATATAAATGATTATTAAATTGAAACACTAAATTATTTATTAAACTTTATTAATAAAAATATTGTTCAAAATTTTTTTTTTAATTATTAATATTTATTATAAATATAAACTTATATTTTATTAAAAATTATAATTATAAGATTGCGTTAATTTCTTTGTGAAATCGATTATGAAACTAGGTATTAATTTTTGATATTTTATATAAAAAAAAACTGTGAACTATGCCAATATAAATTAAATTTTTTAGGAATTAAATTTAAATTGTGATTATCATATATTATAAATATTGCTTTTTGATTGGCTAATATCACCTAATTACATATTGAGAAATTTATATAAAAATGAACACAATGTTAATTAAACAAGTGTTAGATTGATTGATGCAATTGGACTTTCAAAAAAGAAAAATTGTAAAAAACTTCTATTTCCAATTAAAAAGCTGAAAACCTTTGTTTTAATCAAATTGAAATAGACAATGCAATATTTAATGGATAAAAATATATTTTTGCAAACCAAATTAAATCAAATAACGTAACAAGGTAATGAAATTTGCAAATGAACATTGAATCTTAGAAAATATTTTATTACATGTTTACAATTGATTTTATTAATTATAAATTTTAAAATAAACACATGTATATATAAAATAAATTTTACATTAAATACATGAACAATCAATTGTATATAAATTTAATAATTTTTATGTATATCGCTCATTTTAAATAAAAAACTCAGATTTTAGCTATCTTTTTAAAACGCACATATATTTGCCAAATAATAAAATCTTAATTTGAGTCGAGTAATAAAAGTGAAAAAAGTAAACTTGCTTGAGTTTTGACCGAGCCCATTATATATTTATATATTTAGTTGTTTTCTCAACCCGTAACAGGTGTAAAAGATTAATAAGAAATGCAATCTTTGCTAAGCTAGCAAAGAGGCTGTCTATTCGACAATTTTTAAGTTATGGCACACGATAAACGGCATCGCCAACATGTGGCAAACCTGCCGCATGAAGTGTGGTCGTAAGACGAACTAGATGGACACGACTGTACCATAATCAAAAGACTAAGCCGACAGCTTTTAGGCTCTACCTCTTTACGTACCTACAGGTTGGCTTGATTTTTGGACTAGCCAATATAGTTACGATTGACTACGTTAAAGTTAATGATAAAAAAGCAGGTGTTGATTGGCAGTATTTTGCATTATAAATACCGCAATCAACTTGATGAACTTGTTTAGTCTTATGTTTGCATTTAAAGCAACAGCTTCATACTGATTCTTTACTCTTCTTCTGATTGGCTTATTCTCCCAATACTTATACCATTCTTACCAATTTTTATCTGCTGTGTAGACATTGTAGCAGTTACAAGTGCAGTGAGGACTCATTTTGTGAATTGTCTATAGTGACCTGTGTGACTATTGTTCTAGTTTAGCCTCATTGCAGTGTTTGGCCAAGCCATTTACTAAGATACTGAAATTAGCCACTAATTTGACTACAGGCTCGTAGTCTTTTGCACTGATCACAACAGAAGGGTAGAAACCAGTCAAACTATTATCACTTTCTTTTGCCGAGAATTGGATTGCGAACAGTTGAAAAACTTTCGGACGGCTGACCGTGTTTTCTAAAATAGCAAACAAAAAGATTGAAAGTCTTAAAATAAATAAGGGAAAGTTCACCTGCGTGTGTAAGCTATAACGGAATCCAAAAAAGCATCAGTTTCGTGATGCTCTTTTTCTAATCATTGGAAAGCAAGTCTTGTGTGATCAGCCCAACATCAAAGTTGTTTGCAGCCAAACAAGTTGAAAGTCAAGTTTAACCAGCCAGAAAGCCAGCTATCGAATCAACGAAATGTTTTCCACAAGTTCGTTCAACAGCATCCTGATGGCAAAGGCGAAAAATATGAAAGGTGCCTTGGCCGACTCGTTCGATTGTTCAGAACAATCGATTTTAACAGCAATGAATCGATTTGTAAGCTCTGTAAATAGCATGCAAAAGACCATTCTTGTGCCATCTAAATTGCAGGACATGCAGCTAGATCGTAGCGGTTCTTCATTACAAGTAAACCCGCATCAATTATACAAGATGCTGGACGAAGTGAAACACGAACTTTTGTGGGGTCCATCCACAGGAGCCAGTACAGTAGCCACTATGCCCTCTAATCAGGGTTCTCAACATAAAATAGCCGACTTGGATCCTTCGGACTCGGCTGTTGGTTCACAAGCGGGATCTTCTAGCGATATTAGCCAGATGGCCAAAGGTGTGTCGGTTAAAAGTGGTGTTCACCCTCATCAACTGATTAAGTGCCAGTCTAGCGCCAGTCTAATTGCCAATAACATTGCGAAGCAAAAACAATCTGCCTCATTAAACAGTCGTCTGTTTTCAAAGTCTCCATTAGCCGACTCATGCAAGGCCCTGAACAAAGTGGATGGACCAGACAGTCCAATTGATTCATCTATCGGCTGCTCTATTGGTTCTCCAACCGGCAAAGACTTAATGAGTCAAAGCATCATCTTATCTTCTGATGATGGCTTTGGCTCACTTGACTCAACCGTGTCCTCGGCCTCTTCCGTTTCCAGTGAGGGAGAGGTCGAAGAAGACGAATGCACTAGTGATTGCGAAGTGAAAGAGAATCAATGTACTGCACATCGGCCACATAGTCAGCATCATCATCATCATCATCATTATAATCAATTTTACCAATTGAATGCTCAATTGAATGCCCACAGCAACAGCTCGCATTTGGCCACCGCTTTTAAATATCATCTGCAAGGCCTGCATACCATTTTACATCAATTGTCCGACTCGGCAGACTTTTTGGTTGACAAATATCAAGCCGATGTCGATTTTTAATTTGTGCATTTGACGCCCATTTGACGTTTCACACCTTCACTTTTTTCTGGTCGTTTGTTTCTAATCTGGTCTTTTCTCACGATTGAAAACAAATGCTTGTTTGCCAGTTCATTTCACCACTGTTTTCATTGCTTTTGATTGAATTAACAATTTCATTTTGTTTAATAATTATTATAATTATTGTTAATTTTTCGTTCATCCATTTGTTTTTTACAAACAATTCTCTATGTTAATTTTGATCATCTTAGTTTGTTTTTTGTTATTGAATTTTTTATGTTTAAGAATTGTTTTCTTGTGTTGTTATCTTAGTTTTTGCTTATATTGAATCTTGAATACTTTCCATTTTTGGAAACTAAAATATTTATTTAAACTATTTTTTACATATTTAAATTAAAATTAAAATATAAAAAAAAAAAAAAAAAATACTAAAAAATAAAAATTCGAATAACCTGTTATTTTTTAATGTGGTAGTATGTGAATGTGAAAATTACATCAGACTTAACTTTCTCTACTACATCTCAATCAAAAAATTTGTTATAATATAACTTTTAGTGAAATTAAGTTTAAATTTGATTGTGCGTTTCAATTTATTCGTATTACTTCTATTTAAAATCAAATTTGAGATTTCATTACTTAAAAAATTTTACTCATCATAAGCTTTTGCATATTATTTTTAGTGCTTGAACGCCTAAATTAATAATGTGGTCTAAAAACAATTTAAACAATTTAAAGTAAAATTTAAACAATTTGAATTTCATCTTTTTGGTTTTCTCAATTCATCACCAATTCAAAATAAATCTTGTTTCAATCAACATCAAAATTAAGAAAAACAAACACAATTTACATATACACTCGTATAATGATTCAATTAAAATCGGATAATGATATTATTAAATAAAAAGATCAATAATTAACAATATTTATTTTATAAGAAAGATATAAAAATAGTTATGCCATTTAATTTTTTGCATATCATTTTTTCATCTTCTACTCATTAAAAAAAAATAAAAAAAAATAAAATAAATTCAATAAAAATACATATTCGGTTGTAACAAAGATATTAAATTATCAACTTTACAAGCCAAGATGTTATAATTTTTTCAAATTTTAAATTGTTATTATTGAAACAAAAACACAATTACATATTACCAAATGTAAATAGTACTCAAACCACAATCAAGTTGGTGTGTATATTACATATGACTTGATTGGATTATTAAACTGATTTGAAACTTGAAATATCTGTTTTGATTAAATTTATTTTTTGGCAGACAGTCAAATTTTTAGTCAGATAGACTATCAACAGGTAAAAATGCGTGCGAAATGGCATTTGGCCCATAGCATCAATAGAATAGAGCAGCCGACTTTTACTTAAGTAGTATTTGAATAATAGACAACTAGCACAAACTAACTTAAAATTGGGCTAGGTACTTTGAATAAGCTAAACGGCCTGCAGCGAGTTCAATTTAAACTGTTTTTTAAAATAAACTAAACCATAATCCTTCTACATCAGTCGATCACTCTTTCAATGCATCTTAAGTCTACTAAATGTAACAAGTGCCGTTTAGCTAAAAATATCCAACATCGATTGCATTCGATATTAAGGTTTACATCACGTAATTGCAGGTTTTCAAATTGCTAGCAATCCAAGGTAGGGAGATTAAAGCAAACAAGTAAATACAAATAAAAATTACAGTTTAAATAAAAAAAACAAACAAAGAAATAAATTTTTTGGCACCATTTATAAGCTACCCGATGACTGTCGATTCGACTACATTCAAATAGTTGATATATATTTTTACAAAGATAAAAAAAAGTTTCCTACTGCAGATTAGCATATACTTTTAATCCAAAGAGAATTCTTAAATAAAAATTCAGCGATAAAATATTTTCAAGCTTTTAAAATTTATTTTTTTAAAGACAATTGCTGGTTACATACCGCTTTAAAGAAAGTGTTATAAAATAAAATGAACAACCAGCGGAGTACAATGTTAGCATTGACTTAATGATAACAATCAAGGATTATTAAAGGTTTCACGACAACCGACGATTTAATTAGGACAAGTGTGTAATTAAAATAACCAAGTCATTGGCATTACATGGCTATATTGTTTTGTTTTTTTTTTTAAATTTAAGATTGTTTGAAAAAAAAATTTGACAACCCGCCAAAAAATAACCTTGACTTACTGTCAAATCTATTTGTATCTAGTCTGATTGACCAATGGCAATTGATCCTGTCACCCAACTTATTTAATTTTTGCTGGTAAAATTATAAATACTAATTAACTTGCTCAACGACTTATTGAACCTGGTTTTTAGATATGTTTGACATTGAGTAAGCCATTATTTCCGTTATTTAATTTGAGATTGCCAACCAAATTTAAGAAAGTTTATTTGTTAATAGTCAAATTTAGTTAACGTAACAAAAAACTTTTTTTTAATTAGTTTTTCAATGCAAAAATTAATGAAAAACTAACTTTTGTAAACATGATGCTAAAAAATTTAATTAGTAATAACTTTAAATTTACTTGTTTTTTATTTGTGATAAAGTGTACCAAAAAAATATCTAGTCAAATTGATTAAAAAAACATTTTAAAATGAAATTAAAAGTAAATAGTTGAACGTTTTAAAAAAAAATTTGTTTAAATTAATATAAAACACTTTTTTAATAGTTGCTTGTGTTTCTTCATTTTAAACATATTCCCATATTAGTGCTAGTGGCACTTTTTACAAAATATTTAAGTATCTTCAGTATTTTTCTTAATTTGTATTTAGGTTTAATTTAATTGCATATTATTGTAATTTTTAAATTCTTGAATAATTAATTGTAAAATTAATTAAATAAACTTGGTTTGATTATTTAGCTTTAAAACCATATAAATAAAAAATTGATTTGTATTAAGTGTTATTGATATACTAAGTAAAGTTAATTATTTTACCTATTTAAATATATATTATCAAAATTTGTGATTAAATTTTAATAAATTTTATTTAATTAATCTCAACATAAATATTCCATAATAATGGATTTATATTAAGATTTTATAATAAAACCAAAAATTGTTATGTTAACAATTAAGCTAGTCTTTTCTATTTTTTTTTTTTTCCTTTTTATCATTTAAAATGAATTTACATTTAAAATAAAAATAAATGTTACTTTTGCAATCACAATGAATATCAACTTAATTCATACATAATTAACGTAATCAATCAAAAAATGTATACACGTAAGTTCTGCATCACACTTTACAAAAGATACCTTAAGCACTTTTGTCATTATCTACATTTTTCCTGTGTATAATGACTTAAACAAAAAAAAAGTGTTCATCAATTTAGATAATCAATCTGATCAAAACAGATTGATTGTTAATCAAATTTTAATGGATTTTATCCTAGTAGACATAATTGATTATTTACTGCTTTTGCAATTGACATAATATTAAATTGACTATACGCAAATCTAATATTTAAAAAAATATGAAAATAAATTATAAAATTTAATTAATTTCAACTAGACATTAAACTAATTATCAAACAGGCTAATATTATTAATGTACATAGACTAATTTAAATTATACAACATTAAACTGTTAACTGCAACAAGAACAAGTTTAAAAAAACAAAATAAGAAACATAATTTTCAATTTTATGTTTGAATTTTCAAAGTTTCTTAATATTCTCAATTTTTCTTAATTTTTTAAGAAAATTGCGCCAGTCGACTGGCAGTACGCAGAGATTACGCTATGTTGCCATATGTCTGTAAAACTAAAAAAGCTATGCTTATTTATTCATGTTTGTTTCATTTTCAAAGTTCAGCCGTGAAATCAATCGCAAATCTAGCGGATTAACCTTGTATTCGATCAAATTTGGAAAAAGGCATTTTCACTTTTTACTTCTTTATATTTATTTATACTCATTTTCCCGAAGCAGCATTGGAACAGCGGCTAAATACGAACCTTGGTCTTTGAACAATTATTTCAAACAGTGTGTAGCTTGCGATTTGTTGCATCTTCTAGCAAAATGCCCATTATACACGTTTGTTTGCCATGCTTTGTTTCGTTTACCATTGCCATGCTTCACTAGTTTAACGCAGACTCTAAACTTATCTTTTTTTATTAAACTTACAAAATTATTCAAGTTGATCATAAAATGACAGTTGTAGAAAAAAAATAAAGTTAATCAAATTTAACACTTGTTCTTTTAAACTATATATCCGGTAAAAAAAAATTAATATAGTTAATAAAATTGTTTATAATGTTTATACAATGTTTATAATTTAAAAACAAAACTTTAAGTTTAAAAAAAATATAAAAAAGATTTAAAAAAGATAAAAACCTAAATAAAAAAAATTACTAAAAAATAATTATGAAAAATTAAAAATAAAAAATAAAAGTAAAAAAATAATATTAAAAATTAAGATAATAGATAAAAAATAAAAACAAAAGTCAAAGATAAAATTTGTGACAAAAATAAGAATCAAAAATTTAAAATAAAAGTGAAAGACTGAAGTGGATGATGAAAATGAAAAATAAGAATAGTATAAAAAAATTAAAGAATATTCCAGACAGCATTTTTTAAGCACGACTAATCATCACAGCCATGGTCAGCTTTTGTTTTCAATGGGCATAATCAAAATCAATCAGTTGTTTTTTAATTTTGAATTTTAGCAACATGAATATCAACACTAAACAATATCATTACACAACCTGTTGAATTTAAACGCTTAAACATTTTAATGCAAACCTGTGACATGTTCAATGTTTAAATAAAATTTGATGATGCAAATTTTGCAAACCAAATCAATTAATATCAATTAAAAAACTTAATTATTGAACTGAAAAACGAATAAATTTTTTAAGTTTTAATAAATAATACTGTAAATTTATTAAAAAAAAATAAAAAATAGATTCAATTTATAATGTGCTACTTGTTCTGTTAAATTAAAATAAAATCATTATAAAATAAATTTAAATTCACACTTATTTGAAAAGTTGCAAAAAAAAAATTTTAATTTAAATGTTGCTTAATCAGGATTCATCCTTTTGCAAAATTTAATATTTTAAATATTTTAAATTTTCATCGGATTTTTTGCAATGTAAAAATCTATTGACTGTTAAGTTTTGAAGTGTCACTAAATTGTTAATGTCGTTTACTTAGAAAAAGAATAAACTAAATTATTTAAAATTTTTTTAACAATTTACAAATAAATTAGTTAATTTAATTCAAATATGCTTAAACATTTTTGATTAACAAGTTAACGCAATTGTCAATAAATTTTATTTCTAGAATATACAAGAAAAATTGATGTGAACAAAAGCCAAAAAATACCTTTAAATAATTAACGAAATTCTTTAAATTGTGTCGCAGTGAATAACAGAGAAAAGAAGATGAGGTAAAAATAATCTTGATAAGACAAAAAAGTAAATAAAAACCAGAAAAAAAAATAATTTAACTTTTTAAAAGAAGAAAAGGCCATTGGACTTTAAAAATGATCGGGCACGACAAGCGAGGTCAAGCTGCGCCATGTTTACCTGACATGATTGCTTGGTAAGTGTCTTATTACCTGTATTAAAAGAAATAATTTTCAAAGCTAAGATGCTGGAAAAATCAATTAAGTTTGCTTTTGGGCATTAGTTTTTCCATTAAATCCAATGTGATCATTTTTTTATAATTTATTTCAATCTTTTTAAAATAGCTCCATAGATTTAATTTTAATTTTAATATATACTAATATAAAATAAAAAAATCATTTACAATTTATAAAACAATAATTCATAAAATAATTTTAAAACTTTTTAATTATTTCAATGTTTTTTGTTTTTTTTTAATAGACTATTAATCTGTGGTTTAAAAAGTGTGAAAATAATCTTAAATTAAATTATCTTGAAATTTATACTAAAGATTATTTTGGTTTTAATATAAAAAAAGATATTAAAAGATTTTGTTTTGAAAGTCTTGTGTTTTTAAACAGATAAGTTTTGTTAAAAAAATTATCATTTAAATGTTTTTTTCCAAAAATGTTTTTTTTTTTTTTTTTTTTTTTTAAAATAAGTAAAAATTAGTAAATGTTAATATTAAAAAAAGCGCCCAGTGTATTGATTAATTTTTTTTTCATCTGATTTTGTCTTTAATAGCTGTTTTAAACTATCTTTATATGTGCCAATGTTATCAATGCCAAAGATGAGCCGTAGATTGTTTTAAAGCCATAAGATGACCTTTATCTTACTATAAAATATTTACCAAAGTCAATCACATGTAGTTTTAGTAATTTTTGTTTTTATATCTTTTTTTTTATAGAAAATTAGCAAATAAATAACTGTTGCATCGTTTCAATAAAATTGTCTATGTGGGAAAAACCAAAAGTTCAGTAATAAACAAAACTTTTTAAATATATTTATTTTTGTCTTTTCTATACTTTTTTATTCATTTTATATTTATTTTTTTTTAATTCATTTTTATATTCACTTTTAAATTAATTTATATACTAATTTTTATATTCATTTTTACATTCATTTTTATACTAATTTTTTAAATTATTTTTATTTATTTTCGTTTATTTCATTTACTTTTATTCATTTTTATTCACTTTTTTCTTTCAATTTTTTCAAATTATACTTCTTATTCGTTTTTCTTGTTCTTTTTTTATACAATTTTTGTGATTTGCTTCTTATGCCTCTGCCGAAATATTTAAAAAAAATTTTAATTTGTTTAACCGAATACTTGAATACGTGTTTAGTTTATCAAGCAAGTACAAATTTAAAAATACTTTTTCTGATTTAGCAAAATAGAAATAGTTTGAACAGAAGTTAAGCAAAAGAAGGAATCAGTCACATTTGTCGTCAAACTTAACTACATTTACAGATGAAATCGGTTTTTGCTTCTAAAAGTAGTTATCTTCATACTTTTTTTCTTCAATCAAATTTTATTTAAAAAAAATATAAGAACCAGTTGCAATCCAAAATATTTTCAGCACATTATGATTACAAAAACAAATGATAAATACTTGGTAAAGCTTTTCTAATTGATCTCAGGGCAAAAAAAAAAATTACCACGTTCATCACATTAAGATCAGATGTCCAATTCTATATTTTAATATTAAAGTTGCTCATTATTTCTTATTTAAAGTTAAGAAAAAGTTATGTTTTTTTTTTATTTTCAAAAAAAAAGTTGATTTAACATTGATACATACACTTTGTTTTAAATATTTTTAAATACCGTCAAAATTGAACTTTAAGTAATACAAAAACAAAAAAATAAAAATAAAAAATGACCAGTTTTAGACAGTAAAATAATATTTAATAATTACCTTGTATTCATTTTTTTGCATGAAAAACTTTTTGATTAAATTTAATTATAAATTTAGTTCTAAGCAAAATTATTTAATATATATTTAATTTTTCCACCAAAAAAAGTGTAACAATTTATTTACTTAACTTGGCTATATAATAAACAGTTTCAATAAAAATTCTAAAATTAATTTCTACTTGAAATTAAAATTAATAATTTACATATTTTTAAATGTTCTTAATAATAACAGCATTTTTTATAATTACGTTAATTTATGTTTTTTTTTAAATAATTTTAAAAAACAATAAAATAAATTATCTTATTATGCTTTTGATTTCGAACTAATTTTTTTATATATATATATTTTTTTATAATTTTAAATCAATTTTGTTTATATAAAGTTAATTTAATGTTAAAAAACTTAGCAGTAAAAAAGATAACTGGTAGCCCCATCTAATTAATATAAAAAAAATAAATTATTTAACAATAAAATTTTTTGACAAATTGATTCTTATTAATCAATTGCTTGTTTAATATGAAATTTGACGTCAAAAAAATTTAACAGTTTTTTCTCACTTAATTCTCAATTGAATGCTATCTTATTTGCTCATAGCTATTTGTAAAAAAAAAAAAATAATTTTGTGATTTGTATTCAAGAAGAATTTAAAAGGAGGTAAAAATTAAACGAAAAAATAGATTTTAAAGAATTAGATATTTACAATTATATGTGTATTTTGTAAATTTATAAAATTGAAATAAAAATCACGTTAAAAAAACGTGCAAAATAAGTATATAAAATGTACTTGTTGGTAAATTGATTGATCGGATACGTTCAGTAGTAATTGCCCATCAAATAATTTTAGTTTAAATTTTTAAATTGCTATTCCTTTGCTGTACATTGATCACATTTGATTTAAAAGATTGTGTATTATCATTTATTTGTTTTTAATCTTTTAATTATGATAGATTGTGTTTAGTTGAACTAAGGGTTTTCCATTTTTTTTTATAAAAATTATTTTCACAGTTACTTTAATATAATTTTTTGCAAATGATTATATTTTAACAAGGTAACTTTAATGTTGCTAAAAATATTTGTTTTTACAATTTAGAAACACTGTCATTAAATTTATAAAGAACATTAAATTTGAATGGTTTTACTAATTAATTTTAAATTAATTGTTGAATTTTAAGATATTTTATGTTTTAATTAAAAAAATTTTGTTTTAATAATATCACTTTAATAATAAGTCATTTATTTTAAATCATTTATGGATCAAAAAATTGAAGTTTATAGTTTTTGTATTATAATTTAAAAATTCAAATGAAAATTATATTATAATTATTATAATTTAAAAATTTATTAATGAGACTAATGAATAAAAAAAAAAATTATTACAAAAAAAATTAAATAATAATATAATGAAATTTTTACGATATAATTCAATTAATTTTAACTTTATACAATTTAAAAAAAAAAACCAATAATGTAGAATAGAAAAAAAAAATTTTATTTTTAAAAACATTTTTGTTATAATTTCTTTATATATATATTTAATTGCTTTAGAACTAATTAATTTTTATATTGTTATCCAAAGGGTGTGTATGTTGACATTTTTTCAGGTATTTGCATATCTCCTTTATTAATTTTATTTCTATATAAAAAAAAATATTTAGAATAGATTATATATTTTATACTATATTTAAAGTAATAAAATTAAACAATTAATAAATTTAAAATATAAAAAATAAGTATAATTATAATAATAATTAAACTTATAAAAAAAATCAATTGTTTTTTATATATATTTTTTTTAATATATATAAATTATTAATACAACTTTTAAAAAATTAAATTTAAGTTTTAGTTTAAAAAAAGTCATTTTTTTATGTAGTAATTCAAAAACATTTTATTTCAAAAAATATATTAAATAATTTTTTAATATAAAAATAATAAAAAATTTTAAAATTACTTAATTTAAAATTTTTGTTGTATATAATAAAATATTATAAACTATGATTATATAAACTATGACTTTTCTAAATAACTTAATTTGAAATTTATTAGGTTAATTTATAACTTATTATTGATTTTAAATTTTATAAAAACTATGTCTTAAAATATAAAAAAACAATATTCTTTATTATCTTAATTTATTTTTCAAAAATTAAAATACAGTAAAATTAATTTTTTTTTAAACAAAAAATGTTTTAAAAATTTTTTAAAATAATATTTTATATATCATTTTTTAATTTTTTTTTATATATTATTAATTTTATATTATAATTAATAAAAAGTAGTAAAAACATTTTATCAAATTTTAAATTGTAAATATTTAAACATTCATTACAAATTTAAACTTCAAATTATTTAATTTACAAAAAAAAATTTAATTTTTTTAAAATAATTTCGAAAAGCTTTAATATTATTTTATTTTAATAAAAATAAAATTTTTATTTGATTTTAAATGATTTTTTTTATTATGAAAAATTTTAAGTTTATAAACAACAAAAATAATATTAAATTTTACAAATTTTTCGATTATTTTTTTCATTATAATTATTATGAATTGTTTAAATATAATATCTAAATTTAAAATAAAAATTTAAAATTTAACATTAGAACAATTAGAAATATTTTTTTTTATATATAAATTTTATAATTTTTATTAAAATTAAATTAATTTTATCATATTTATAATTTAATTAAGTAATAATTTTTGTATTATAAATTTACAAAAAAAAAAAACACAAATTAATTACTATTAATATTTATCTTACTCTGCGTTGGTTTTAGTCATTATAATTAATTGAGTACCTTCAGGTTTAATATGTTCTACAATTGTAGCTTGGGAGTCATCAAAATTTATTTTATTCGTTTTAAAATTATTAATTTGATTTATTTTTTCATTGAAATTTGAAACTGGTTCATTTAGATTTTGCTTTTTTATATCATTGAAACTAATATTTAATCGATGTATTAATTTATAATAACTATTAAGTAGTTTTATTAAGTATTGTTTTTGAGAATTGGATAATTGATTGGTAGAAGATGGCATTTGATGATTGGGTAAATTATTAGATTCAAGTATTTCACTTGCCATTGGCACGTATACATTATTTGGATGTTTATAATTAAATTGATTTAAATTAGCCCATCTATTTTTAAAATTAATATTATATCTATTTATAAGAGGTAATTCAAATGGTGTAAATTCCTGTTTGTGATTATAGACATAAAAATTTTTAATATTAGACATTTTGGGATGTTTTATTTGTTGAATATAACGAAATTTATTATGACCTGTTGCTATTTGCTTAGAAGGTATTTTTTGATAAACGGATTTTTCATTATTTTTATCTAAATTTCCTTGTATATTATTTTTTGCAAATTGATTGATTGCAGGCTTCCAAGCTATTTGATTAGTTGGCAATAAATTTGACGTTCTATATTTAATGTTGTTTGATGATTGAAAAGAGGAACTGCCTAAATGTGAAAGTTGAATATAATTGCTGGTGAATTTGGGAGATTGTGTAGCCGCTTGCCATTGAGAATATTGAGAGTCAGCAATAGGATTATTAGATCTAAGTAAACGCATTTTTTTTTTAATATTAGGACTGTTTGGATATTTATTTAATTGAACAGGCTTCCAATCATTATTAATTTTGTTTTTGTTATTTAAAAGTTCTTTAACTATTTGTTCTTTACTTTTTCGATTAAGCGATTTATTTTCTAAGATCATATTTTCATGCTTTTTAAATTTTTTTTCTTTATTTAATTTAATTTTTTTTGTCACTTTAATTCTATTTATAGGACCTATATAAAAAAAATAATTTAATTAAGATTTAATTAAAAATAATTAATTTATTATTTTTTGATTCGTATGTTAATTTATTCATTTTTTAGTACTTGTTTAAAATTAAAATATGTACATTTTTATCAATCACTTAAAAAAAAGCGGATTATGCTTTTTTTTAGTTTTATAAGATTATTATTTAACTATGTCTTAAATTCAAACAATTCTCATAAAACAGTTCATTCGAACTTGCTCTTTAAATTTAAAGTTAACCAGAATACTTATTGTTTAACCCATTTAGCCAGAATAATTAGTCTGAAGTTATTTCACATTAAGCACCTTTTATTGTGCTAATTTCGACTTGTTGTCCAGACATCTTTACAACCAATGTTTTTGTCTTATTGGGTCAAATTTAAAATTTTTAGTTTTTTCTCAATGATCAACAGTAACTGCTGAAGTTAAAATTGTAAAAAATGTGTATTTGAATTTCAATTTTTTTTTATTTTGTCTTATTATTAATTTCAAAATGCTTCAATGGAATAATATTATTTCATAATCAATTACAATTTAATTTGTTTATGAAAATTTTGAAAATAATTATTTAATTTAAAAATCTGTTTTAATTTTTTTAATTTTAGCCTATTTTGTTTTTTAAAATAATTTAGCATTATAATAATTATATTATAATTTTAAAATTTAAGTCTATTTTATCCTATACGTTTAAAAAAATTATATTATTTTAATTAAAAAATATTAAATTATTAAACAATTAACAATATAACTTTTTTTAAATATTTGAAATTACAAAAAAAAAATTAATTAAAAAAAAAATTTAACAATGTTTTTAAAGGAAATAAAATAAAAATCAAGTGCGTGAAAATTTGTTTAAATTAGTTTTTAAATAATATATTAAAAATAAAAAAAAAAAAACTTTTTTATGATTTTAAATATATTTAGCTACCAATGCATCACTTTGAATTCAAAAAATTACATCAAATTTATTCATTGACCTCATAATCATCTGTACAAGTGCATCCCCTATTTGGTTAGCTGAAACTAATTTCACTGGTTTTTCAGTCTAAGAATGATATAAAATACTAACCTAAAGAAACTTTTTTTAAAATTGTTTTAATAATAACTTTGTTTTAAGGATTAAATCCGAATTTAATTTTTTTTTATTTTTCTAAATTTAAATCAATTTTTTTTTTAACTTTTAATTGCTCTAAAAATTTTATTGATTTTTTAGTAAAAATATTTTTAAATTATTATTTAACCACAAAGTAGTACAATATAAAAAATAAAAATTAAATTATACAATTTAAATATTAATTCTAATTAAAAGCTTTTTTATGCCTTCATCATTCAAATTTTTCTAAAAACATTCATTAAATCTTGATAAACCAAAATTAACTTAAAATTATATAAATTAAATTATTTTACTTTCATATAATTTACATTTGAAAACACAAAATATGATGAATTAAAATAAAACTGCAACGAATTAAGAGAAAGCAAAAAAAATTTGAATTAATCGAACTAATGCATAAACACTATTACAACGGCGTTCAGATTAGACCAACTTTTGTTTCTAAATAAAGAATAGTTTGTAATAGATGAACCGATGTGCATTAATTTAATTAAATTAAAATAAGTGAACAATGGTATCTACTTGCTGCTTGATTGTGATCAAAGTGTCTGTTTTGCTTCTGAAGACTTATTTATAGTTAATCAAATGCAAGTCAGCATTAAGAACACAATCTTATATTTCGGCCAAATTAATCCGCATTCGATTCGTGTTCAGCGGGAAAGCTGTTTTACCAAATCGATCGCAGTTAACTCAAACATTGAACTAAGTTAAAAGAGACAAAAAAAAAACAGGAAAAATGATAATTTATCTGACAATCAAATTGAGCAACTTAAACAAGTGCAATATCTGACAAACATAACTCCATAAATCAGATTTAAATGAAAGTAAGTGGATAAATATTTACTGTTGCTTTAATAAAAGTAATAAAAATGAAAATAAATAAATGTAATAAATACATCAAATTTAAAAAACAAACTGTTTTGAATTTAATTAATGTTGGATTTAAATTTCGCATTTTTAACTATTCTATGAACTAAAAAATAAAGAAAAAACCATAAATCTAAATACATTGAAACCGTTAGCAATATGCCTAAAGAAGTAAATTTTTTTTTTTAAATAAGTAATTTTTATTTAATTTTTTTTTTTAATTCATCTAAAGGAGAAGAGTTCGTGCTTTTAAAAAAATTTAGAGTAAAAAATTTTAATTTAAAAACAAAACAATTTCATAAAACTATTTTAATTACATATATAATGTATTATTAGTCTGCTAATTGATTCAATATTAAATTAAATTATTAAATTAATTTCAATTTAATAAAATATTTTGATTAATTTACTATTTATCAATCTTAATAAAATATTAGAAAATTTAAAAAAATTTAAGGTAAAAATGATAAAAAAAATTGTTGTTTTTGTCTATATTTTAATTACAAATTTCTAAATAATAAAAAAAATTGTAAATTTATAAAACCGGAAACACGTGTATAATAAAAAAAAATTATTTTTAGAATACGATTGTTGCTATCAATTATAAAACCATGTTAATCATACGCTATTCAACTATTTCTTAAAATTAAAGACTAGTCTTAATAATCTTAATTGGTTTAAAGTTTAAAAAGTTTTTTTAAATTGAACCTAATAAAATTTTGTTTAAAAACAGGCTTGTTTGACCTTGTATAAAGCAAAACAATAACAAGTAAATACAGCTAAGCATAATTGTGTCAATTTAAAATGAAAAGTACATTCGAATCAGTATACGTCCGGTATTTTTAACCTAATTAAAGAGTCAACCACTACTTTGGACTGGTTTTTCTCTAATAAATTATCTTTTTCACAAAAGAAAGATCTGTTGTCAATCTTAATTGGACAATCGCGTTTCTAATCTTTGTCCGACTTCCTTTGGCATTAAAACAAAGCAACCAGATAACACAAATATTAGCAATTATTTTGCAAATGTGTAAGCTTCAATTAGATTTTTATTTTCTTTAACTAGTGTTTTTTGTGACATTTAGGATTAAAGGATCGAAAAAATTGCATCAAAAAAATAGCGACAAAAGAAATTTTAAGTTAACCCCAAGTTTGTCTAGAACTAGTGAGAAAAATTTGTAAAAGACAGGTCATTCAAGACTAGTCTTTCATTTTTTGATCTTTTATCCTTTCTATTTATATTTTATTTTTAGAACAGGTTTCATCTCATTCTGATGCTTAGCAGGGTGTCGCAGAAATTATGATAAACATTAAATGACAGGATGCTTTAAACCATCGATTCAGTAGATTACTCATACTAGTAAGTATAATATTAAATTTTTGGTTACAGTTGTTTTATCTTTAAATTTCACTTTTGCAGCAACTCACCTACCTTTGCTACTTTTTTTTTTATTTTTGGTATTTAATTTCACAAAATAAAAAATTGACTAAATGAAGATCTTCACGGTTATTTTAGTGTTATCAAAGTTTTATTAAGTTCACTTTTTTACTTTTTAATTCTAACTGTTTTTTATTGAATTTTATGGATATTTATAAAATAAAATCTAGTCAACACGAAACGATACTAAAGTAGATCAACTATTTAATAGGTAATATTTCTACAGATTTATGTTTAAATATCTTAATTAAAAAGTTTAAATAAATAAATATTTACTGACATTTTACTTTAAAAAAAATACAAATTTAAAAACCTAATTTGTAACCTAATATTTAATATAATATTAAAAGTTTAATACTAAAATTTGTACAGCAATTTAAGCTGATGTAAATTTTAGATTTGTTCATTTTTATTTTACAAAATAAATTTGTTTTTAATAAATAATCAAGAATTAAAATAAAAGCTTGAATTACAGGTAAAAAAAGCGGTTTTGAATATTAATTGCGGAAGTATTTCAAGTAACTTGTGCCATGTAAAGTTGAGCATTTCTATTTTTTTATATTGAATGTTGTTTTAAATTCATCTTCACGAGCGCATAATCTTAAATGGCCACCTAGTGTCCACAAAAATATTGCAGACATGTTAATGATAAAATCTTGAGTTTTTTTAGTAAACTATGCTTTTTCTAGGCTAAACATCATCAAAATAATATAGCCACGTAATTCACACAAAAAAGAAATTTGTTGAATATAGAAATTTATATTTTAAATTATTTTTTAATTGTAAAATAACAAAAAATAAATAAATTACTTTTGTTATTAAAATTTGCTAATAATTTAAAATAAAATTTAATCTAAATTTCAATCAGTAATTAGAAAAGCAACATTATAATAATTAAATTAAACTAATTATTTATTTATATATATATATTTTAAGTAGTTAAGCTTAAAAAAGTAAAAAAAACCTGTTTATTTTTTTTTTCTGACAATTTAATAAATAAATCTTTCCACAGTTATAAAATATTTTATAAATGACAATTAATTTAATTTTAAATCTAAATACAAATAATTTTTTTTTATTTATTTTAGATATTTCATTAATTATATATAGAAGAAAAAATATCATGCCTAAAAAAAATATTTAATTAAATAAATGTGAAAAAAAAAAATTATTATAATAAATAATTTAATAATAAATTTTAATCAAATTTAATAATATAATTTTTAATTTAAAGTTTAGTCCATTTATTTTTTCAATTTTTATATTTTATTTTTTTTTTAAATTTAATTATGTTAGCATATTAAAAAAAAATTGATTTTATTAATATTAAAAACAATTTTAAAAATGAATTATAAATTTTCAATTAGTATCACAAATATATTAATTTAATAATAATGTATTCATTAGATTAAAAAACTGCACCCATATTAATAAAACAAATAAAAAAACTATTTATATATTAATTAAAAATAAATATAATGAAATTTTTCATAACAAAAAAAAAATATTTTAAATTATAAATTTAATTTATAATTATGTAATTATTTTATTTTACATTATTTCTTAATTCAATTTTTTTATATTAATTTTAATTACAATGTAATTTATTTATAAGATAATTAAGCTGAATTAAATACTATTTAATTTTTAAATAAATATATTTAATTTTTTTGACAAGTTTATTAAAATGTTTTTATTAGAATGTAATTTTTTATAATGTAAATTAATTTAAATAAAAATTTTTTTAGGTAAATTAAATCTAAAATAAAAAATTGAATTTTAAATCATTATATTTATAAAAAAAACTTACGTATTGAAATCGGTTTTATTGTAGAATATTGATCAAACTTTCTATTGTGATTTAAATGAGATGATTTAGGAAGTGCTTTTGTAATATTTAAATGTTTTAAAAAATGATCTTGATTTTTATTTTTCGATAAATTTTGTGTGTAATTTACATTTTTATCATTTACATTAAATACGGTATCCTTTATTAGACTAGCTGAAGATACCGATTCTTTAGCAACAAGTGCTGACCCATGAAACAATTTATTTTCTGGTAAATATTGAGCTAAGTTATGAATTTGATCTTCTTCTTGCTCATCAAATGAAGCAATACTACTATCTATAGCTGATTCAATCATTTGACGATCAACATCATCATATATGACAAATTTTCCACTAAAAGAATTAGATGTATCACTTTTAGCTGGGTCTAAATTAGAGCTATCATTGGATGAGCATACTTTTGAAACATAAATAACAACTAAAAAAAATAAAATGCCTTTTTTTGCATCCATGATGTTTTGTAAAATAAACATATGCACTTGCAATAATAAATTTAAAATTCAAAAATGAATTAAATTGAAAAAACTTTTATTTTGCCATTTCAATAATAAAATTTATAGGAATTGATTAAACCAATTTAAAACACTTAATATTTTTGAAAAAAATTTTCATTTCACTAAAAATATAAACTGTTTTATTGAATTTATAAACTGAAGTCAAATTTAACACCAAAATTCATAAGCGTTATAAACACTAAATATTATTCAAGACTACTCTTAATTATGTGTTGTCTTCAAATGACCAGTTAAGGTCGGGTAAACTGATGGCAAAAATAAAAAAGTCATTTTTACAATTTCGAAATAAAAAAAAATAAAAACTTTTTCAATTCAAGTGCACATTAATCCACTATTGAGCAAAGTGTATCTTGAAATAATCAGAAACAATTAGAAGACATCAGCTAAAAATTTAGGTTGGAATAACAAGTAAATGAGTTGTAGTTTCATTTGAATCCAATCACTGAGTGAAAGAGAGTTTGCAGTTCGTGTTTGCATAAGCTTGCTATGCCTTCATCGTCCTAAAGTGCGGTCAAGATGATCAACTAATAGGCGGCGCCACAAGGCTAGTCCACTTAGGTATTTTCATCAGTTGGCTCCTCTCTTTAATCCACTTGCTCAAATCTTTTTATTTAATCTCTCTCTTATTCTTATTTCATAAAAATTATAATTTTGCCGCCTTTGTTCTATCTTTGGACTTTTTCAGCTCCTAAACATTTATCGGTTATAGATAAATAGCTACCCATTTAACTGACACTTATTAATTCTATATTATTTTTGGTTAAAATTTTTGTTAAAGTACTGAAAACTTAAACTTTTTTTTATTTAATAAATCTATTCACTATTTGCATCTATTCAAAACAATTTGATAACCTAAATTTTCGTCCTGAAATATCTTGGTTTACTATTTGTTCTACAAGATGAAAACTTGTCCATGCATTACTTTCAAAACTTTTTGAAACACTTTTTTGGAAAGTCTAAAAATTTAAAGCAAAATTAGAAATATTGTAATTAACCATTGGATACATTTATTGATGTTTTAAAAGAATTTAGTCGTGTTTGTGAAACATGGCGCCGTATTGCCTTTAGCATTTAACATTGTGCCTGTTGGCCACGGCCAGTCTGCATTTTTTTAAGCCGATGGCTGACTGGGCTTTAATAGTCAGCCAGAAGCAAAAAATATTGCTTAGCTCACTGGCACACTTACCACTTCAACTGATAAATACAACATTTTTGCTAAGAAAACATCATCTTGTAACTAATTCTGACAAGTCACCTGTTCATTTTCATCTTTTAATCATTTTACAGGTTGTTTTTTTTTTTACTGAATTCCCCTGTATACTCCTGTAATCCAATTATTCAATCTTGCTTTAATTCAGCATTTTTAAACTACATTTATTTTGTGTGTTATAAAAATCAAACATTTAAGCTTCATAAATGTATTTTGACTTATATTATAAAAACTTTAAATTATCTAGTTAAATTTCAAATTTAACTTTCACTTTTAATTTTTTTTCATTAACATTTTTTAATTTTTTCAAAAAATTTTATATTATATTAAAGAATATAGATGAAATTTTGAATAAATAAAAAAGTTTATGGTACAAAATTATTTTTAAGAAAATCATTGTAAAATTATAATTTTTAACATTAATTATAATTTTAAAAAACAAAATTATATAAATTTTAAATTTATGATTCAGAATAATAATAAAAAATTTTAATTTTATAATGTATACGTTTTTTTATAATAATTTTAATAAAATTTATTTTACAAATATTATTTATATTTAAATAATTAAAAAATAAATTTATTTAATTTATTATTATTAAACTTTTTATTTAAAGTTATTATTATTGAGTTTTATTTTAGAGAAAAAATTTTTTATAAATACTTTTGTAAAATTTAAATAAATTTTTGATTCAAATTACATAATCAAATATTTATTTTTATAAACTAAATAAAAAATAATTGAAATAATTATAAAGTTTTATATATTAATTATATATTTTCATTTATTTTTTTTTTTTATTTAAAATTAGAAAAAAAAACTTTATAATCAATTTTACCTTTTTAATATTTAAATTTTTATTTAAAAAATTATTGATTGTGTTTTTAATTAATATATTCAAATAATTTGTTACTTATCATAATCAACTATCATTCACATCAAATATTTTCAAATATTTTATTTTAAATCAATTTCATATCTATTTACTATTCATTTTTTTATTATACAACACTTTTTTAATTTATCTATGTTGGCATATTTTAAAATTATATTTTCTTAAAGCAACTTAATAATAAATAAAAACATCTTTAATATTCATTTATTAGTTTTTTTCTTTTATAAGTTTAGTAAAATTTAATAAAACTTATTTATTAAACATTTGATATATTATTTTTTATAATATTTTTTTTTTTTTTTAATTATAAAATATTTCTGTAGATTGCATAAAATACAAATTTTAAAAATAAATTTATTAGAATATTTCTATGTCCAACTTTTTTTTATAAATTTTACTTTTTATATATATTTAATATTATTTTAAAAAAATTTTACATATTATATTTATTTTTAATTATATTTAATTAATTATTTTAATTAATTATTTTATTAACTTTTTAGTTAATTTATTAAATGTTTTTATTATTTTAAAAAATAATAGCATTTCTACATATAATTAAAAAATTTTAAAATTAAATTTGACAAGAAATATAAATATTTTTAAAATAATTTAAATTTTCTTGTTGTAAATATATATTAAATAAATGTGATACATATTTTTTTATCAAAAGCATTATGTCAGATTAAGTTATATGCCAATCATGCTATTTCTGGTCTAATAAATAATTAAGAAATTGTCTTTAACAATTTCAAATATTTTTTTTTTTTAAAAAACTCATCCATTTTAAAATAACATTTTTTATTTAACTTAATTCATTTTTTTGAATCAAAATAATTTTATTTTATAATTATTTTTAAAATAAATTTTTACTTTTATATTTTTTTTGAAAATTTAAAAAAAAAAATAAATTTGAGGAAACGTAAAAAAATTTAAAAAACAAAAAAATAATTTTAGTATTAAATATTTTTTTTATTATGTTTAATTTCAAATTTAATATTAATGCTTGATCAATTTGAGATTTATGATTATATTGCTAATTAATTATTTTTTTAAATAAATCAAATTAAATATTTAAAAAATTCTGCCAATTATTTGATATTTATTTTTTTTAAGCAAATAATTATATTAAGGTTTAAATTATAAATTATTTAATTGTTTTTAATTGTATGTTTAATCAATTTTAGTTAATTTATAAAGTTTTTAGCTTTTATTTAATTTTTAAAAGTTTTAAAAGAATTTAAAAAAAAAAAAATTTGATTCGTCTTAAAAATAATCGTTACCTGTTATTAGTATCACTAATAATTTATTTAAAATGAAAAATTATTTTTTAAAACTAAAAATTAAAAATAATGTTTTGATAATTTTAAAAAAAATTTTAGATAAAAAGCATTTATGTATTTTTAAATACTCTAAAACTTTTAAATAAAATGATATTTGTATTTTTTTTTATTTTAAAGATTTTAAAAACAAATTGAAACATTTTTAAATTTATCTAATTTTTGGTTTGATATTTTGTATAATAAATATTTTTCGTGTTTTTGAAACAACATTTAAATCAACATAAAAACAAAAATAAACTTAAAAAATAAATATAGTAAAAATAAAAAAAAAATAAATAAGTTTGAATAGTTTCAAATGTTACAAATGAGAATAAAAGCAAAAAAAAAATTCTAAAATTCATTCAAAATTTGCTGTTTATAACGCCACCGCAATATTTATTTTCAGTAATAAAACGAAGATTCATTAATAACTATGTTTGTATCGAATAAAGCACTATTTAAGGGTTGAAATAAAGAACGAATCTAATGCAATAATATTAAAATACTTAGGCTTGTTATTTATAATAGATCATAAATAAATATTGAGCAAACATCAAGTACAAAAAAAGGTGGATTATTCGGCCAATTACAGATGAAAAATGTTTTACATTAACAGTCAATGGTAATGATTACACCTTTGATTTTATCATATTTTTTAATGCCATCAACATATACAAATACGTTATTAAGAATGCAACTAAATGAAACCTAAAATGATTCAAGAAAACTAGTAAAAAGATTAAAAATAAATAAAGATAACTAAACGGTATTTTTTTTCATTTAATGCAATTCTTGTTTCTTTATTTTTTTTTCAAATAAAACTAAATGTGCAAAATGCTTAATATAATAGCTAAATAAATATAAAACTAAAAAACATTATTTTGAATTTACTAACTTATTCATTACAGTTAAATAATATTCAAGTTTCTTAAAATTATAATTCAAAACATCAATTGTTTTAGTTTAATTGAAGCTGATAAAAATTAAAAAAATAATAAAAATTAAATAATTATAATTAAACAAATGTTTATACTTTTTTAAGTTTAGACAATAAATGTACTATTATAAGTTTTTTTTTTAAATAATTTTTAAATTAAACAATGATGAAAACAAATTTAAAAATCTATGGATAGTTAGATTATTAATAAACAAAAATTGGCATTATTCATATACATTATTTGAAAAATGCACTTCGCATAATTAACTTAATTTGAGCTTTTACTTTTCTAGTTTTTTGTATCTGTTACTGATTTAATAAATCTTTTTAATACAAACTTATTAAAACTAAACAAATGTATACTATTTTTTCTTTATTAAAAAATTTAATGTTTTCTTTTAAATGATGATTAATTTTTTTATAATATATATTTATTAAAAGAATTAAATAATTTTTTATTCTATTTTCAAATTTGGCATAAAGTTTGAACTAAAAAAAGTTAAATTATTTAATTAAAATAAACCTATTTCTAATTAAAAAAAAAAAATGGTAAAAATACATTGTTTTATAATAAAAAAAAATTTTGATAAATTTAATTTCAATAATTTACAATTTGTTTTTTTATATAATTATAAATTTAAAAACAAAATGCACTAGTTTAGTATTGAAAAATATGAGTCAATAAAATTTTTTAATTAAAATTATTTATTGAAAAAAATAGTTTCTTAAACAAAATTGGAATAGTTTTTACTTTTATTTTTTATGTAAGATTTAAAAAATATAAATTTTTTTATTATCACACTATATTTATCAGTATTTTGTTATTCAAAGTTATAAATAAAATAGTTTTAGATAAAAAATTTATATTTTGAAATAATATGGTTTCAATCAATCATTTTATTTTTAGATCTATTCAAATAGAGATTTAATTATTAACATGAATAAACTAATTAAAAATATTTTTGAAATATTTTTTTTTATTATACTTAGAAAAAAATATACCATTTTAGTAAACAAAATAAGATGAAAAAATTATAAAGTAAAAAAGTTTTATTGAAAACATTTTTTTTTTTTTTAAGCTAGGTATTGCCCTCTTTTAGCAAAATAATTTAAAATTAATATAAACAAATAACACGTGGTATAGTTATTTAATTAAAATTTAAATTAAATTTCAAAAAATATTTTTTAAAAATTATTTATATTTCAATTTTTTTTAATTATATAAATGTTAAAACTAAAATGTTATCGAAAATTAAAATTAAAAAATTTTTGCAAATCTACATATGTAACAAATAGTATACAAGAATCTGGCGAAGTAAAATTTTCAAATGGGTAAGTATTAAATTAATTTAAATTAATTTAATTATATAATAATAATTATTGTATATTAAGGAGAATCTTAAAAATAAATCATGGAAAATTTTCTAAGTTAGCTGATGGATGTTGTGTTGCATCCATTGGTGATACAAATGTTATGGTTACAGCTGTAAGCAAAATTAAACCGTCCTTAAATTCGTTCGTACCTTTTACTGTTGACTATAGAGAAAAATCATCGGCTTATGGAAGAGTTCCGACAAATTATTTAAAAAGAGATTTAGCTCCCAATGAAAAAGAAATACTTTGCAGTAGATTAATAGATAGATCACTACGAAGTTCTTTTCCAAAAGGATATTATTATGAAACTCAATTGGTTTGTAATTTATTATCTGTAGATTCAAATAATAGCCCAGATGTTGTATCTCTTAATGCAGCTTCTGCAGCTCTTACTTTATCTGATATACCTTGGGACGGTCCAGTAGCAACAGTTAGAATTTCTTTAATTGATAATGATCTTCAAATAAATCCAACTAGAAGAGAAATGCAAAACTCACAATTTGATTTAATTGTTACAACAAATGAAAAAAAAAATATTATTATGCTAGAAGGGAATGCAAAAGAACCAATTTTATTAAATGATTTATTAAAAATGATTAAAAGAGCTACTAAAGAAAATTCTCTAATAATCAAGAGTATTAAAGATATGCAAAAAGCTTTAAAAATTGAAAAACGAAAAAATATAAAATTATTTGTACCTACGGAAAATCAAATTGCAGATTCAAAACTTCTTAGCGAAAGTAGATTAAAAGATATATTTAATATGCATAATATTGATAAATTGGAAAGAGATGAAAAAATAGCTTTTGTTAGAGATGATGTTTTAGTAAAACTAAAAGAAACTTATGTTGATGAAGATCAAAATGTTTTAAACGATGCATTTTATTCCTCAGTTAAACAAATTTATATTGAAAATATACTTACAACTGGTCAAAGATGTGATGGGAGAAGAATTAACGAAATAAGACCATTACATTCTGAAGTATCATTATTTAAACCTTTACATGGGTCTGCAGTGTTTCAACGTGGACAAACACAAGTACTTGGAACAGTAGCATTTGATTTATTAGAAAATAGTATTAAATCAGATTCATTAAATTTTCAAAATGAAATGAAAGAAAAAAATTTCTTTCTTAATTATACTTTCCCACCATTTGCAACTAATGATATAGGAAAAATTGGAACATATGGACGCAGAGAGATTGGACATGGTGCTCTTGCAGAAAAAGCATTATTTCCTTTAATACCTAGTGATTTTCCTTTTACAATATGCTTAAATGCTGAAGTATTTGAATCAAATGGATCTTCATCAATGGCTAGTGTTTGTGTTGGAAGTTTAGCTTTGATGGATGCAGGTGTTCCAATAAAAGAGCATGCTGCTGGAATAGCTATGGGTTTAATCTTAAATAATCAAGAAAATAACGAAAAAACATGTTCAAATGATTCAAACGAAGATAATGATATTAAACAAGATTATAAAATACTAACAGATATTTCAGGATTTGAAGATTATTTTGGTGAAATGGATTTTAAAATAGCAGGAACTAAAAAAGGTTGCACAGCTTTACAGTTAGATTGTAAATTAAAAGAAGGTTTAAAAATGAATATGATAATGGATGCTTTAGTCAAAGCTCATGAGGCAAAATCAGAGCTTATCAATCATATGGGTAAAACTTTAAGTGCACCAGTTAAGAAAAAAGATAATTGGCCTGTCACAGAAGTTATTGAAATAGAAGCACACAAACGTGGCCAATTTATTGGACCTAGTGGGTTTAATTTAAAAAAAATAAAATCAGATATAGGTGTAAGCATCAACATGGAAAATGACAATCAAAATAAGTTTCGTATATTTGCTCCTAATCAAGAAGCAATGAATGAAGCTCAAGATATAATTGAAAAACTAATTAAAAACGAAAAAGAAGTGCAACTTGAGTTTGGGGGAATTTACACTGCTAAAATAGTAGAAATAAAAGATTATGGTGTTATGATTATCCTTTATCCTAATATGCAACCAGCACTTTTACATAATAATGAAATTGACCGTAAAAAAATTCATCATCCTTCAGCTTTAAATTTAGAAGTAGGTCAAGAATTACAAGTTAAATATTTTGGTAGAGATCCAGCAACTGGACAAATGCGATTATCGAGACGCGTTTTACAAATGACAGGAATTGTAAATAAAAACTTTGTTTCATCAGAATAAAAAATAAATTATTGTAAATTTATTGTATTATTAATCATATATTAACTTTAGGTTTGTTACTCATATTTAAAAAATAACTAAATATTATTTGTTGGTACAAAATAAAATTTATATATATTTTATATATCATTTAATTTAAATTAAATTAATTCTTGGTTTAATTTAAATTGTATTTAAATTTATTTCAAAATCATATTTTAATTAAAGAGTTTTTCAATTTTTGATTAATATAGAAATTATTTCAATAAATTTTAAAAATAAAATTTATTATATAATGAAAGATAAACATTAAAACAAATTTTAATTATTTTTTTTTTAAATCAATAGTTAAAAAAAAAATAAATAAATTAAAGTTTATTATTTAAAATAATTATAATGATTTGTTTTATTAAATTTTTAAGTCTTAAAAATTATTACAGCACATCACCTTAATTTAATTTGGACTGAAAAATATAAAAAAAAAATAATAGTTTAATATCAAGATAAATTTATAATTAAGAATTAAATATTAATTTTAATTTAATTATACTAGACAGCCAATTATCTATAATATAAAAAAATCGATTATTTAAATCTTACATTAAAGTTATTTTTATTTGTAATGTTTTTTTGTATTTTTTTTTTTATGTGTTTAAAGTATTAAAACAGTAAAACTTTTTATAATAAATTTAATTTAATTATAAAAAAATATATAAATTAATATATTTTTAGGAAATTAAGACAAATATTATCAATATTATATTTAACATTTGTTTCAACTGATTAATATTAGCATTTAATAATTGATATAAATTTACTTCAATTTTTAACTAAATTTATACATTTTTCTTCTAATGACCATTGAAACAGTGCCATCAGGTAATTTTTTTAAATAATTCCATGCCTCTGTTCTGGTCATTGAATAAACAGCAATATTATTTACAGAAACTAATTCATCACCATTCATTAATGTTCCTTCTTTGTCTGCAGGACCACCTAAAAAAGTAAAAAAAAATTATATAAAGTTTTTATTGAACTGTTTTTTAAATATACCTTTAAAAATCCTTTTTATAATTAATGGTTTATCGCCTAAAGGTGAATCTCTACCGCCTTCTAAAATAAAACCTAAAGCTGCACCATCTTTGATTAAGTCGGCTTTATGAATTTTATAATTTTCTCCTGTTAAATTTTTTGAAGATGTTAGATTACTATCAAATGATGATAATAATGATCCCATTGATAAATCTTCAAAATTGTTTATTGAATTAGCTTTATTTAAACAATTTAAGTTTTTTTCTACAATGTTATGAAAATTTTCATTTTTATTTCTACAAATAATCAATATCGCTTTAGGTCTTGGTGTTTTCATTATATCCAAAGCTTCTTTATGCGTCACACCTTTTAATAAATGACCATTAATTGACAAAATTCTATCTCCCTTTTTTATTCTTCCATCACGATGAGCTAAACTGCCATTAATAATTTTATGTACCTTAAAAAAATTCAAATGAAAAATATATTATATTATAAATTTTAAACTTACCGTGATCTCCTTTGTTTCATAATCAACCCCGCCAGCAAGAGTGATTCCAATATTACCAGTTATAGAACTTTCTCTTTTTAAAACAATAACTTCAATTTCATATTTGTTTTTTAAATTCGAAATATGTTCTCCTTCTAGTGATTCTCTAGCTTGTTCAACCAAGTTATTTAAATATTCTGCATCAAGTTCACAATAACTATTAGGTAAATCTAGCTTTGACTTTACATTTTTATCGTTTAAAATATTATCTTTAATCAGGTTTGATTTTATATTATTTTGTTCTTTATGCTCAAAAGTAGAAATCATTAATTTGTTTTCAGATAAGTAAACTAGTGAATCTGTACAATCATTTGATTCAATTACAGAATCGTTTTTTGTTATAAATTGCATTTTAGATTTACTTAAATCATTTAGATTATCACAATAATCTAAATTACTAGTAGATTTTGACTTGAATTGACCAACCAAATGATCTAAACTGCATTTGCTATTTACATTTTTCAAGTCACCATTGCTAACTTTTTTCTTAGGTTCTCCCAAACTAATTTCATTAGTTCCAACATCATTTGTTTTGTTAGTTTGATTTTCTTTTCCTAAAAGCTCTCGTTTTCTTAATTCAAACAAACTTTCGCCGTTTCGCACAAATTTATTAATTGTTTTTTTAGGTGCTAAGTCCATATCATTTGTATGTGTTAAATCAACTATTGTACTTTGATTGCTGTTTATAAGTCCATTAGCTATAGTTGATTGTTTTTCAAAAACTTTACAAATATCACTCACGCTCATCGACCTATTAGCGTTAGATGCTTTAGTTGAAATTAAATTCGATTGTTGACCTGCTGCTACAATTTGTCTTGAATAAAGATGATATTCTCGTTTTAATCCATTAATGTTACTAGGGCTTTTAGGTTTGTTCTTTAAATCGCGAAAATCGGTAGGCGATTCGGATTGAGATTTTAAAGAGGAGTTTGGATTGTATAATGAACTTTTAGTGTCGGTAAGTATGGAACTATCAAAATTTAAAACAGTTGCATTTGAATCATGAAATTTGACCCCATTTACATTTGAGACAGATGAAGCTCGACCAATTACATTTTTTGGCTTAGGTGGTAAGGGTGGAGGACTTATACTAGCAGCAGCAGCTTGAGCTGAAGCATTAAAATTGTTGATTACAGCAGTTACGTTGGTGCTACTTGTTCCACTAGATGCAGATGATGATCTATTTGAAGTTTGCATTTGTTGAACTTCCGCATCCGCATTGTTATTCTAAAAATTAAATGTAAATTAAAAATTTAATCCAGATTTAATAATTAAAAATTAGTTGATTGTTCTTGCTAAGTGTGTTGAAAAAAATTTTGGGTTTAAATTTTAAATCACTTATTTGATCAAATATATGTAAAATAAAATTAAAATTAAAAACAACCAACTTTGGCGTATATTCGAAATGATGTGCCTCTTCTTAAGTACATCGAAAAAAATAAAAATGAAAAAAAAAGATCTAATATTTTTAAACTAGCGTGAAAAAGTTTTGCTTATTAATTGATTAGTGTCCACTGTTCGCCTATGAAAGCTCAACACATAAATATGTAAACACACAGATTGAAAACACATTGATATTAATTATTTTGCCTAACAAATCAAAACTAATTTGCAAATACAATTTTATAGCAATAGTTTTGTATAAAATTCAAGAAATAAAAATGAGAAAAAAAAATTTAAAAAATAGTAAAAATAAAAAACAAAATCAAAACAAGAAAAAAATATATTAAAAATGAATCCACAAGATTGACAAGCTCGCACATTCTTTTTAATAAATCTTGCGTATGCAATATGGGTGTATTGCAAAAGACAAATTGATAACAACTCTCATAAACATCATTACCACTTCTTATTGCCACAAAGCATGGTCAGCAATTTTCGCTATTGGTTAGATTTTCCAATTCTTTAATTCAGCAAATCTAAATGCTACTAATTAAATGATTTTCCTTAATTAGAAAAACTATCTTTACTTATGTAGGTTAGCAGTAGCTGACCATGCATGGACGAAGTTTTCAAATAAGTTGTACATAATCAGACTGAAACCAAAATTAAGCAATAGTATTGTCTAATAAAAAGCTGCCTTTTTTACGCCAATGTGTAGTTATAATTCGGACAGTGAAAGAAGCTCATTGAATAAGTAATTATATTGCCAATACATTTAGGTCAAGTGATCAACGAATCAAATTTATTGAAAAGCTAAATAGATCAAACAACTATTCGATTAAATTAGTTACTGAAACAGTGAGTCGCTCAAGAAGTTTGAAAAGCATCTAGATTAATCTTTGGGCTAATACTAATTTAGTCACTGAACTTTAATTGCAAAAAACCTAAACTGCAAATAACTTACAATCCAAGCTTCTGATGACTTTAATTTGGTAGTTTTTCGCGAATGTTGTTGGAGGGAAGTGTCAAAAGTGGTATTTAAAAGGTAATTAATATCAGAACTAGATGCTCTTTGTTTCCACTTTTCCACAATTTCCTTAAAATGCTGTTTTGAAAACTCTGGCAAAATGTCTTCCACAGCTGCATTTTTTTCAGGTACTAAACTGCTACTAGAAAGTGACATTTTATCCTCAAATTTTATCAGACTTTGTTGAATTCGTCTGGTACGATGTAATGGCAGGTGATCAAAGTGCAGCTCATTCACTTTGAACTCACACAAAGAAAGCGAATCTGACTGCAAATGATCATGGTTTTGGCTTTGTTTGTGGCCACAATTGGCTAAGTTGTCGTCAATTTGATTAGTGTTATCACGATTCTTGTCTAAATCAGTCTCTGTGGCTGCCACATCTGGCGGGTGGTAAGAAAAAGCAAGATTAGAAACAATTGAGCCAACAGCAATGCGATAAACTTACTTTCGGAAACGTCGACAAGTTGCAACTTGTGTGGTTTTTTGTTTTCAAGACTATCTGTTGAAGCATCTGACACCTGTTCATCGGCAGACTCGATAAGCTGATCAGTCAATAATTGTAAATTACAATTGGTCATTTGAGTACAATTGCCAGCTCCTAAAGTAATTCGTTTAAAAGCGGGCGAGTACTTTGCCAACGTGGACTTGGCACAAATCCATTGTGTTGTGGAGTCAGGCGAGTGCAAGCCGGTTGCAGTAGAAGAGTGGCTACTCACACCGGAAGAAGAGCAAATAGAAGATGAAGATGAACAAACGCTATCTTTACGACTCAGTTGCACTTCCGTTAAACAGATTTCTGTGGAGGAAGCTTTTACCACAACTGACTCATGAAACGTTGCTGATGGTTGCTGCAATTGAGTCGACTGACTTGTATTAACTATGCAACTGTCACTGGAAGTGATTTGTGTCGAAATGACCTGTTTTGTAGTTGGCTGTTTTAAACTAAGCTGTTTCGAGGCTAACTGTTTCATAGATAACTGTTCTGAAAATTGTTGTTCTGAAGAAACTTGCTCTAAAGACACTTGTTCTAAAGACATTTGCTCTAAAGGCACTTGCTTTGAAGGCACTTGCTCTGAAGGTATTTGCTTTGAAGGCACTTGCTCTGAAGACGCTTGCTCTAAAGACATTTGCTCTGAAGATATTTGCTCTAAAAATATTTGCTTAGAAGTCACTTGCTTTGGAAACACTTGCTCTGAAGACACTTGCTCTAAAGATACTTGCTCTGAAGACACTTGCTCTAAAGATACTTGCTTTGAAGACACTTGCTCTGAAGACACTTGTTTTGAAGACACTTGCTCTGAAGACACTTGCTCTGAAAATATTTTCTCAGAAGGCACTTGCTCCAAAGATACTTGTTTTAATGATGCTTGATCTTGGCTTCTCTGTTCCAAACATATTTGATCTGAGCTTCTCTGTTTCAAACATACCTGTTCTGAGCTCTTCTGTTCCAAACATACTTGTTCTGAGCTTTTCTCTTTTAAATATACTTGTTCTGCACTTTTCTCTTTCAAACATACCTGCTTTTTGGTTTTTTCTAGCAAACACATTTGTTTTTTAGTCTTTTCTTGCAAGCATACTTGTTTAGTAATCCCTTCTTCTTTCTCTAAAATTCTCTGTCTTAATGTCCTCTGTTCCACAATATTTGCTGTCAAATCTGATTTTACTTGTTTGCTAATACGCACAAGTTCTGGACTAGGTGAACTACACTCAAAGAAAATACCTGAATCATCTATTCTAGTTGAGGTCATTTTGACCTGTTTTTCTCTAGCTGTCATTAAATTTGACTTGAAAGAATCGTTTTTGGTTAGATTTTCAGACTTTTGCATTAGATAACTTGGAATGTCACTTGAACTTTGACTGACCAGCCGTTGCTTAGCCACTGGAATTAAACTTCTTCTGTCTTTATCGCAAAGGTTCAAAATTGAGCGGCTTTTTCTAGCCAAAGGCGTAGGCAATTGTTGAAAAGTGGCGCACAGTCTTGATCCATGCCTTAATGACAAAGACAAATTCACATTGGTTGGACAATTCAACTTGGAATCCACAATTTTTGGAATCTGGGAACCAATTAAACCTGAAGGTGGAGAAACTGACTTATGTTTTTTACTGGTATTGACAGTTTGATTGACAGACCGAACAAGTGATGGACCAGTTGTTGAATTAGCTGAAAGATTAATTGGCAAATTGACTGGTGGATTAGCTAACGAATTAACTGGTGGATTAGTTGACAGATTGATTGATAGATTAGCTGTGTTGGCGCTTTTTTTTAAATTTGAACCGTGGCTGCGAGTTGATCTGTTCTGATCCAATTTGTCTGGCAATTCATTGCCTAGACTCGGGCCTTTTGACCTGTCCGTTTTTCTCTGTTCCAATCTACATGAACTGGCACGTTTTACTAATTTACAACGATTTAATTTGCTGTTGTCTAAACTGTTAACGTTTAAATTGTTTGTATTTAAATTGTTTGCATGCAAACTGCTAGCATTTAAGCCGCTAGCATTTAAACTGTTTGTATTTAAACTGTTTGCACTTAAACCGCTTGTATTTAAATTTTTGCTTTTACATTCACTTTTATTTTCACTTAAATTCTTCACTTTTGCCCACTCATTTTCACTTTCACCAGCTTTTCCACAATTGGCGGTTTTTTCGCCATTTATTTTACTTTTTGAAACACAGGATTTGATTAAATCAGCATTTGTTTCAGTTATAGTTAGATTAACTGTTGTTGACCATTCTGAATTCGGGCTCAATTGATCTCTAAAACTGTTTTCTTTTTTTTCATCACTAACGATTAAATTTTTGTTTAAATCAAAATTATTTAAAGTTTCATGTTCTTTTTTTTCACCATCATATTTGAAATAATCTGAATCTTGCAAAAGTTTCACATTTTCATTTTGCTCATTATCGCCACACTTATTGAAACTTTTATTTTCAAATTGATTTGTTACACTTTGCACGTTAATCTGATCACAATTTAAAGTTAAGCTTTTTTCACACTTTTCTTTCTGCCACTTATTCTTATTTTCAAGTTTGCTTGACTTTTGGTCCACTTTATGGTTCACATTGCTTGCATTTTCAAGATTTGATTTATCAATCGTTTTAGACTTATCGATTGATTGTTCACAAATTTTGGTAATTCCAGTTTTTAATGAAATATTTCCATTTAAATTTGAATTAAATAATTCATTGATATTACAGTTGAATGCAACTGTTTGAATATCATCGTAATCATCCAAATTTACTTCATAACTTAAAGAAGCAGGCTGTTGAAAATTATCTTCAGAAGTTATAATTTTTTGATTTTTTGTTTTTTGAATTAAACTAACCACGGTTTGACTATAATTTTCTGCACAACGTTTATTAATTGTATTTTGATTATCACGATTAACGCTGCTATCATTAAGATCAAACTCTTTTTCTAATTGTTCAAATGGACTTAAAACTTTTTCTGCAAAATCTAATAAACGACTTGTACTTGTAAAAGAATGATTTTGATGTTGAAAATGTTGAAATGACTTTTGTTGATAATTTTTAGAACCATTATATCGATTTGAATTTTGATTTAAGTTAATTAAACTGATACTATTTGTAACTGGCTGAATATTTTGATTATTATTTACTAATAAATTTTTATCTGAAAAACTTGAATTAGCAGTGCTGTTTCTAGAAAATCTTTCAATAACTGTAGAAACACTGCTTCCTGTGTCATCAGATTCTGATTCAATATAATTCTATATAAAAAAGAAATTTATTAATTTACAATTAAAAAAAAATTATATTTAATTTTATTTAAAAATCTTTTTTTAATTAAATTTAAAGTGTTTCAGTTTTTATCTATTTAAATAAATATTTAAATTTTAAAAATTTTTAAATTTTATTTATTAAGAATTATTTTTTATAATAATTATTAGAAAAATTAATTTATTAAATTAAAAAATAATTGCATATAAACAACATAAACATAATTTTAAATATTATTTTTTAAAAAACAAAAAATTTATTTATAAAAATAAAATGTAACTTGTAAACTTATTACCATTAAAATATCATATTTTGTATATAAACATTAATTGTTAAATATTTAAAGGTGTGTTAAATATAATTAATTATAATTAATATCTAAAAAAAATATTGAAAGAAAATATTCATGAAAATATATAAAGTTATTAATATAAAAAAAAAATACTTTAATCAATATGAATTAAATTAGAAATTAAAATAACACATATGTTACATTAATAAATCAAATTATTTTAATTTTAGCATTAATAATATGTTGAATTTATAAACAAACGTTTAAATCATATTAATTAGTTTTATAAAAAAAAAAAATTAATTTAATTATTTTAACGTTTTAATAAAAATAAAAAAAATAATAGAACATTAATCAAGAGTCAAATTATAGGTACCACTAATTTTTCAATAATTTTTTAAATGTTATTCGTAACTTAATTCATTTCTTAATTACATAATGAATTTTTTTTTTAATTAATATTTTAGAACTTTAAAAAATTAATATTAAAATTTTGTGTAAAAGATAAAAATAAATTATAAAAAAATATTGGTTGAAAAACATTTAAAACTTTTAAAAAAAAAGTATCAAAATTAAAACTATTGATAAGCCGTACGTTAGATTAAATTTCAAAGGTATAAATTATACCATACGATTGAAAAATTATGCAAAACAAGAAATAAAATTATCTAATTTCAAACAACTTAATAGTTTAATGAACACACAGAGTTATTAACAAATCATAAAGAAACCTTTTAAGATGAACAAATTTAAACTGAAATTTTATATAATATTGAAAGACTAATATTGAAATTTTTAAACTTACGTATATAAAAAAAGATTTTTGAACAATATTATAAAATTTAAGGCTAAAAAAAGTTTTACAAATAAAAAGTTTAAATAAAACCACAATTTTAGACGTTAACATTTAATTTCAACTGTTTCAAGTTTGATTTCATTAGATTGCGCGAACAATTGAGTCAAACATTTAGGGGCAAGTTTAGGATTAAAACAGTTAGTACAACTTAATGCAGTATGTAAATTGACTGACAATCATTGATGTTCAATTTTGCGGACGACTAATAGCAATTTGAATTGACTGAAAAATTTTATAATATTTTATATATTAAAATTTCTTTCTTTACATAGTTGGTATGATAATGATAGCTATTCAAACAGTAAGTTAGCAAAAGCATGCAACTTCCACAAACTGACCAATCATATACTAAAATTATTTTAAACAAAAGAGACACAAGACGTCCTTAGAAGGACGCTACTGGCTAGAATTTACAATGCTGCCACCATTTATACCATCTGGACCGGTATTTGCATGACATCAAACTCTATCATGACTATAATTGAACAAACGGAACAGTTGCAAGCAAAGAAAAAGGGGTGCGGGTAACAAATAGCTTAACAACACCAATTAAGGCCAGCAATATCAGCAAGATCAGGTCACTTTTGTTCACATTGTTTAAACAACAACAGATCTAAATCAACTGCTTTTAATAAAGAAAGTTGTAACTAGTTTACCTGGCAAAGAATGATCCGCAATAAAAAAATGAAGTAGAAAAAACAGACCAAAGATTGTTTAAGATAGATATACCGATGGTTTATTCAATTGTATTTTAAACATCTTGTTTCTATATTGATTTAAAAAATATTTTTATTATTTTAATTTAGTAAAATATATTCAAAAATATATTTATCTTAAATATTTTTAATTAAGTTTTTAACTAAAATAATTTCTAATCAAAATGAAAAATAATATTGATGAATTGTAAAACTATCACTTAATAAATTAACAATTAATTTGTTTAAAGATTTAGTTGAAATAAAATTAATAAATTAAACTGTGAAATATTTAAAACTGATAAAGTAAATTAAAACTTTATTACACCTTAAACTAGATTAATCAATAATTTACCATATATAATAACATGTAATTATAACAAAAAACAAACTTATTTTTGTAAAAATTAAACTTTACATTATTTAATCACTATACAAAATCAATTAAATTTATTCAAAAATAATAACTGTCACAATAAAATGTTAAATTATTAATTATTTGAATAAATAAATTAGTTTTATATAAATTTCATCAGGCATAAATTAAACTAAAGTAACTAGTTCCAAATAAACATTTCAACTGAACGAAGATTTATTTATGTGGAAAAGTGATCATTCTCTTTGTCGGCTATCTTGATGGCTCTGTTCTCTTCTTTGGCCTCGTCGTTCTACTTGCTTTCCAAGCTGTTTCTTAAAGTTGTTTCTGGTCTTTTTCTGTTTTTAACCTCATAATGCTTTATTATCTATTTACTGCAATGCAAAACTAAACAAAATACTTACAATCAGATAGGTTGTAACGGAATAAAGTTTACAAACATTAGAACCGATGAATATAAGGCAAAATACACAAAATAAAGTATAAGGTAAATTTTAAACAGAGTGCACGTTTAACCAGTGTAGCACCATTGTTTGCGGTGTGCATTAAGCTAATCAGCTATCATTTAGGAAGGGTTAAATATTGCTTACTATTGCAAATCCAATCTATATCTGGCTTTTATTTAAAAACTAAGCTTTTGATGAAAAACTGGATATATTCCGCAAAACTAATCACGTAATAGTTTAGACGCATCTTAAACACCCTGATTTCATTTAAAATTAATATATTGTCAACTTCCATTAGCTATTGCAGTTTTGTTAAATTTTTTTATAAGCAATCTGCACCTAATGTGTAAGACAGACGTTTATTTTCTCAATTTATCGATTTAAATTATATAAATTAACTTTGCGAAAAAAAATAAAACGCAAAGCAATTGTTTGAAAAATAATAAAATATGCAAATGTTTAACTGAGTGATTTATGTAGTCAAAATTACAAATAAATACAATTTTTAAGCAAATAATCATTGTTTCCACTCTTATACTTTGACAAAAAAAAATATAATAATAAGTAATAACTGGAAAAATTAACTAAACTATAATTCTTTGCAAAAGACTGAGAAAAATATTTTCAACAAATATGTTATTAATATTTTAATAACAGTCTAAATGATTGGAACGTTAAAATTTAGGCCTAGGACAAACACCCAGTCAAAATATTCAACTATTGTTTAAAATATATTATAACTATAAAAAATATATATATATATTGTTTTTAAAATGTTCACTACTATACCCACTTTTAATATTATAATTTTTTAATGTAAGAAAATGAACTATAAATTTAAAATTAAATTTAATACATTAAAAATGGAAAAATGAATTTTTTTGATAGTATTTAAATTTTATAAATGTATTTAAATAATATTTATATGGTTTTAATTTTTGATATTGGTGCATTTTAAATAAATATAAATTAAAAATTATTACTAAAAATAAAATTTTTTATTTTTTTTTATAATTTTATAAAATTTTTTAAATTTTTATTATTAAAAGTATATATATATATAAAATATAATAATGAAAAAAAACAAATTAATTTCGAAAATTAAATAATTGAACTTAAAATTTTAAAAATTTATAATTATACAAAACATTATTTTTTTTATAGTAAATTAAAAAAACATATTTAAATAGATTATTTTTAAAGTATTTATAATTTTTTGTAAAATTAAACATAATAGGGTGTGTGCATTGACTAAAAAAAAACATTTTTTTATGTAATTAAAATATAAAAATATGTTTTTTTGAAAAAAATTATACTTAAAATTAAAAATTGAATTTATAAATAAATCTTTAATTTTAATAATTTTAAAAATTTTGTTTAACATTAAAATAATTTTAATTTTTATATATATTAATTATAATAAATTTTAAAATTTGATTTTAGATTAAGGATTAATTGCAATAAATTATTATACTGTATTTTATTTTTATTTATTTGGAAAGTTTTTTTTTAATTTAAATTTATTATTTGTTTATATAATAATTAAATTTAATTTATATATAAAAAATAATAAATATTTAATTACTATTACCAATTGTTTTTTATAAAATTAAAAAAAAAATTAAATAAAATTAATATTTTACTATATAAAATTTATTACATAAAACTAATTTCCCTATCTTAAAAAGTATAATAATTGCTATACATTTAAGATTTTAAACTAAGTAAATAGTATAAACTTGAAAAAAATATTAAAGATATATAAAAATTTTAATTAATTTGATAAACTTTTATACATTTGAAATATTAAAAAAAAAAACTATATAAAACAAAAATTAATAAATTTGAAATAAATGGAATCGTTTTAAATTTTAAATCTTTATTATAATTTTAAAAATAATTTTAATAAATTTAAGTTTAAAATGAGCTTTTTAAATAATATTCATTTTTATTATATTTTTAACTTTTTTAAAAAAAAAGTTTTTATATGAATAAGCATAATGCTTTTTATTTTATTAAACAAAACAATGATAAAATTTTCAAAAGAACAAACGGAATAAAATTACTTTAAATATTACTTTAAATATTTGTTTTTTAAATGTTTATTATTGTAGACAATATAAACAATATATTCAACTTTTAAAAATGGGATTTTAATTATTTCATCATTCATGAAAATTTTATTGCTTAAATACTCAATTTAAAAATCTTATGTTAGAACTCATTAAAAAATCTATAATTTAATAATGTTATAATTTTTGATTTATAAAAAGTTTAAATTAAGATAAAAATAATTTTAAAAAATAAAATATTCAAAAACTATTTGAATAAAAAAAAAAATTAGCATGGAAAATTTAAAAAATTTTTATTACAATAATTGAACTTTATTTTTTAACTAAATTAAAATTATATATATATATATATTTTAATAATCAATTTAAAATTTTTTTAAAAATTATAAAAATTTTGATTTGAATTAAAACAATGAGATTTTTCAAACCAAGAATTGATTAATTTAAAAAAAAATATAATTGTAAAAATATTGAATCCACAAATCACATTTATAGATTTACAACTAACTAAACTTTGAACAATAAGTAATTACAATAAATATATTTTTTTTTTATAACTTTATAAATAACAAAATATTTTGTTAGTTATAGTTTTAAAAAAAAAAATTATTATTCATTTTATTTATTAATTTTTTACATAAAACAAGAAACATATTTATTTTAATTATTTAAATTAAATTTGAAAAAAATCACAATTAATGAATTTTTTTAACTTAAAAATATAAAAAAAAACTTTTACTAAAATTTTATCGCCATCTAGAGAAATAATTATAAAACTTGTATAATTTTATAAAAGTTATAAAAAATAAAATAAAAAAATTTAATTACCAATAAGTATTAAATTGCAATCAAAAATAAAAAAAAAAATCAAAATAAAGTTATAAAAAATAAAAATTAAGGTGTATAAATAATACAGAAAATATTCTATTTAGAGTTTATAAAAAAAAATTAAAAAATATAAGTAACCAAAACACGAGTTTTTAAAAATTTTTTTTAAATGAACACTTAAAAACATAATGTGACACTCTTAAATTAAAACTTAAATAAAAAAAACAGGTCATTTTTTGCTAAAAACAAAACACAAAATTTGAACACAAAAGTTTAATGTTGCTTTTAAGCAATTTATTAAAATGTTACTATATCATATTTTACATTTTCACATGTTATAAAATATTAAAATTATATTTTTAATGATACAATTTTGTTTAAATTTAATAATAATCATACAATTGTTCTATTAAAACATTTTTTATAGTTATAAAATTTTTTGTACTATTTTTAGGACAAATAAAAATTTAAATTAAACTCCGGATATGTCTACATCTTTTCTTTTTTAAATTTAAATTAAAAGAAAAATTGTGACACACTAAGATCTACTACTATAAAGATTATATCTTTATATTTAGCAAGTTCAGACCAGTTTTTTCAATGATAAACTTGACAATAGTATTCATAATAAATTTTTTTTTGTAAGGTCAGTTTGATAATATAACCTTAACTTAATTGAATTGCAAACTATTAAATTAAATTGAATCTAAGTGAACTCAATTTAAGAAAAATTAAAATTTTAATTATAATTATTTTATTATTTTACAACTAATTATTTAGTTTAAATTAATTATACGTTTTAAATTACAACTATTTTACAAAAAGGTAGTCCAAAATTATTAGTAAAATTTTTAGCTAATTTTAAAAAATTTTAAAATTTTAAAAAAAATTTTATTACAATATTAACAATATTAAATTGACAAATGTTTGACATAAATTTTATGAATGAATTTAATTTGAATGAAGTATTTAACCCAATTCCATTAAGCAAACGTGTTTTTGTTTGCCAAAGTTTGATAAATTAATAAATATAGAAAACATGCCGGTAAATATTTACAGTAAGTTAAAAATGATTTAAAAATATAAAAAAGTGAAACATTGAAAAATAGGCTATTATTACATTTAAATTAAACTGAAAAAAGCCAATAAGCCAGTTAAACAGTGATTATAAGATAATGATTCATTTAAAAATATCATCAGTAACAAGTTGAAAATTAAACCAATGCAAAAGTAATAAACACAAAGCTTATGCGAAAAATGTAAACGTACAGAAATATGAAAAAAAAAGTAAATTTTTAAATGACTTATAGTTTCTCAAAAGTTTCGTTAGGATTTCCTCGTCAAATGATACATCATTAGAAGGTTGCTTTGTTTACCTTGAATCTTTATCATCATAAAGATCATGATTGCAAATAGTTTTAGAAATATACAGTTGGGCCAAAGTAAACAGTGAACCACATTAGATTCAATTAGATTTGCTTGATTGTTTGATGTTCGCTTCACGCACTGTGTTCAACTCAGCTAATTGTATATTTCAAGTTCAAAGTTAATGCTCTGATTGATCTTAAGACAAGCCTGAACTTTATTTGCAGAAAAAGTTTCCTGCGAATAATGGATGCGAAAATAATAAGACTAAATCATAAATATCGGAAAAGCAATTACAATTGATTTTTCAATAAATTTGTTCAAACTAGCTAAGTCTATTTAAAATCGTTTCTATTATAAAAAATTCAATAAATAGACATTCATTTTGAACATAAAACAAATCAGTACACTTGATTTGCATTGATTGTATGCAAGTCAAACTTGTTTACTAACAGTGAACATTGGATTGAAATCAGTAAATCGGATTGAAATTATTTGCGTAATTTATCTTGAATCGCCATTTGAGTCCAAATAACAAGTGTGAACAGACCCTTCAAATTTACTAAATCGGGTTCTTGAACACCTTGAATGTATATAAATGTGCGAAAACACGCCATTTGCTGTTTTTTGGCCAATCACTATTGTTTTAAAAACCATTCATAGTGTTGGCTATTATTCTGAATGAAAACGCAGAGTTCATCAAACCAGTTGAGTTTTGATACTTTGCACTTTGGCTCTAGCTGAACAGCAGGTCGACAAGCACCGTTTGTTGGCCAGACAAAACGATCAATAAACGATGAGCAAGTTCAGCTATAAAGTGGCCTGATAATTATATAAAAGCAAAGCATGGATCAGACAAAGGTGGCAAACACGCAACGTTATTGGGCAAAACAAACAAATCCATGCTTGCAATTGTATAAACAATGGTCAGAAAATGTTTGAATGGTGAAGAAGTTTTTGCTTACACCTGTTGCAGAGTATTGTAATCCAATGTCAAACAGACGAAAATATTTAAAAAGATTAGTGTATATGAAAGATGGATCAGACGGCAAGATGACAAGCAATCAAACGACGCTTTTCAATTGGGACAACAAATGCAGATCAAACAATCACTCAACTGAAACTGGTCTTTTTCTCATCAATAGTCCTGTTTTGCCTGATCAATGCATTTGGCAAAAGTTACAGAAACAACAAAAGTTATGCTTCAGTGAATTCTCAATTTGATAGACAAGCGGACCTAATCCGCAATTGGATTATCAGTCCACTTTCAACACAAAGTAATGTATAATAAATCTAGTGGTGTTTATGAACTTACGTTGGAAGTTAATTCTAAACCTGAGTTTAAAGATTGGAAACTGGCAGAACTTTGAGGAGTAAGATTACTAGTCAATGTTGTAGTGGCAAAAGCGACAATTGGTGGATGAGAAACTTGTAAAGAACCGATTTGTAGAAAATTGTCGATAGTGGAAGTGATTACTGATTGAGAACAAGTGCTATTGTGTAGTTGATTTTGTAATCGATTATATTGCGATTCGATAGACAAGATCTGGCTACCATCCATGCAGTTGTCGACATTTGAATCTGATTGACAATTAGTTTGGTCTTCGCATCTTTTTTCATTTTCAATAATTGCCTTTTGTTTTACGTTGGAGTCAGAGAGGTCATTTGAAAGCGAGTGGTTTTCCAAGTCAGATTGATTGGACTGAATTTCTGTTGAAGGTAATCGTCTTGGTGGAAGAGGTGGTGGATGAGTAGGTCGACGTCTTAAAGTCATCACATTAGTCGTTGTACCTGGGAATTTGCTTGAATTTGAACAAAGATTGTTAAATGTTGAGCTACTGTAATCATCCATTTCAGTTTGATTGCTGTTGTTTACCGAAGGACTAGCATAGGTCAAAACGGTAGTAGACATTCTGGGCGGAATTTCCGGTGGCGGTCCTTTGGAAGATTTGCGGGAAGAAACATTAACAGAAGTACAATCAGATGTTTGTAGTAAAGAGCTATCGTAACAAACTGGTCTATAACCGCGCACCAATAACATGATACAAGTGGCCGCTTCCCGCAAACAAGCCACACAATCTAATCTAGACATTGAGTTTACAGGTCTACGTTCAATGCAAAGAAGTTCATCATTTTCACGTAAAAATCCTAAACGTTGACCACAGGCTTTTGATGCTGGACTTCCTGGATTTACCTGTTGCACAAACACTCGTTCTATTTTTTGATCACAACTAGAACCACCTTCGAACTTAAGAGCCATACCTAATTTTTCACTAGGTAAACGTCGAATAAGCACAGTTTCAGTAATCATTTGATCACTAGAGGTGTTTTTGGTCTGATTAGATTGACCGGCTTGATTGACCTGGCAGGTCTGATTGACCTGGCAGGTTTGATTGGCTTGACATGTCTGATTAGTCTGACTAATGGCACATTGGCTATTAACTACAATTGGCATCACACAGGATTGCAGTTGCACCTGTTGAACACAACAAACACTTGTTTTTGAAACATTGCCACCATCAATTGCCACCTGCATTTTGACCGACTGACGTTTTGCATTGTAAAAATCACCTGTATATTACACACTGTCACACCTTGTTAATCTTTTTTTGTCTTTTACCAATTTGTGATTGATTTTTTGATTTGTCACTAATATTTTGGCCACATATTGCCTAACTTATTCAATGATGCACTAGAGTAAGATGCTGGCTGAATGGTATGCTTGAATCAAATGTCTTGTACTTTGCTTAGTAAGTTGCAAGTCAATGAAGCAGACCTGTTCTTGTGCGACCGCCTTCACGCCGTGTCAGTTGAACACCGGCTCATCACACCTGATCGTGGCGCCGTTACCTGATCATACTAGCAACTCAACAATTTTTGCTCATCTCACCGTTATGGTCAGTCAAAAATTAATGCATCTTCATCTTAATTTTTTCTTTGTTTTCATTCGTCGGGTCATTTTTGCTCAATGAAAGAAGCTTAAAAAGAAAAGCACTTTTGCCAAGATTTCGTCACCTTTTGTAACGAATCAATTTTCTATATGAAATGGCAAATCAAAATTGGATGGATCATTTGAAATGCAACTCAATCACTTTTCATGTCAAATGAATCGGTAAATGTGCATTTTATTTCAATGTCCAAATAGCTTACATACTTAACCCATTATTGTCATTAAGGTTTTTCAAATACAAATATATTAATTTTGTGCTTCATTTAAATCAAGTAGTTGTTGTCATGGCTGGTGCTTTGACAAAACCTATCTTAGAATTGAGATTAACGTTTATAAATTTGAATAGCTTACAAACAAATTTAAGATTATTAGCAGCGACAGTTTTTCAACTGGAAAACAAACACCCACACATGTTTAAAGGCACATTTTGTAGTTGTCCTGGTTACGATCACTTCACTGCAAGAACACAAGAAGAAAGAGTCTACAACAAAAAGAAACAAGTGAAGCTTGATTATTTTGAACCTGTTCTGCTGCTTAATCATCTCAACTTGGCTAGTATTCATTAAATCAAACAAAAGTCGGCTGAGTAAAATACCCGATTGAAATGTAAAAAAAAGATGAGGAAACAAGGCGAAGAAAAGCAAAATAGAAAGTCACATTTTTAGCGGTCATAGTTCGCTTTTAATCTTGGATAATCCAAACATGTTGCCATTATACAGGTTCGTGCGCAATCATCAATAAGTTTGAATGATTGGTAACAGGCTATCTGTCTTCTCCTAGATCTAATCCCTTCTATAGTTGATTTGGCAATGGATTAAAAGTTTCATCCAAAGAAGAAAAAAACGTGCGTCAAACGGGTTCGTGCATGCTTTTCTGTTAATTAATATACTCAAAAGTTCTTGCTTTGCTTTTCTCACATTTTCAATTCAACGAGATCGAAATATGCTTATTTTTAAAAAATTCTTATTTATTTTTACACAAAATATTAGGGGCAAATTTGTTAGTAAACCAAGCGAAAACCAGTTAAGACTGCAATTTTCAATCAAAACGCTCAACAAAATCAAATTAAATAATAAAATAGTTACAAATGTAATAAATCAATAAAAATAAATGTTGAAAAATTAAACTATATTAAACATTTCTAAATTGGTAAATTTTTTTAAATTACTTATTCAATTTTAGTCTACACAAAAAGTGTTCCTTATAATTAATAATTCTGTTATTTATTAGAAGAAAATATATTGAAATTATTATAAGAAATAATCAATTTTATTCAAACTTGTTTTATAAGAAATTAATAGCTACTTTTGCATGTATCAAAATTGCTTTATTACAATTTATGTATTTAAGATGGTTACTTCAACTATCCAATTAAAATTCACATGATTAAATTTTACTTTATTTTTCAGTCTACATTCAAAGTCTAAAAAGATAAAGATGCTTTTTTAAAACAAACCTAAAATTTGGATAATAATTGTAATAATTCATCTTGTTTTTTTTTTTAAACTACGCTCAAGTATTTTAAATAAAATTCAATATAAATGATTTTCTTTATAAAAGCTTTGTTTAAAAAAATTTAAAAAACATCTACCTCTAAACATTATAATAAATATATTTTTTATTAAAATAAAAAGCGCACCTTTTAATCAGAATATCAAACTTATAAAATCAAATGCAAAGTAATTTGTATTTTAAAGGTTATTTTTAATAAATTAAAAGCAAGATTATTTAAAAAAAACAAAATAAAAATAATATATTTTTTTCTTCTTTGTTAAAAGTAATTTTATTGTTAATCAAAAATCGAATTTAATTTAAAATGTATTTTTTTTAATAAAAAATAATCTAAAATTTTATACTAAGTTAAATATTTTTTAAATCAAATTAAATTTTATTAAAAATAAATTTGTTAATATTGTTTAAATAGTAAATATTAAAATATTAAATAATATTAAATAATATTAAATAATATTAAATTTAAATTTTAACTAATAAATCAATTTATTTATTCATAAATTCAAACTATTAACGATTGTTTTATATTAAAAAAAATTAATATTTTTTATTTTGAAGTTATTTACAATAAATAATATATACTTTTTAATCAAAAAAAAAAAAATACTTTAAAATAAATTTAATTTTTTAATTAATCATTTTTTTTTATTAATCTATATTCTTAATTAATTCAAAAAAAAAAAAATGTTTAATTAAGTTTTTATCTAAGTCGACCGTATTTATGATTTTAAAATTTTATCCGTTAAATTAAAAAAGATAATTTTAAAATTTAACTAAAAAAAAATTTTTATCCAAATATTTTTTTTACATTCTAATAAATTAATTAATTCTTGATATATTTAAAAACCAAATAAATTAATTAAAATAATTAAATTTCTTACACAATAATTAAATAAGGTAATCAAATAATTTTCTTAAAGAATAATTAATTAATTAGATATTTATTTAAGTACATAATTGTATATTTTTTTTTATCTTCATTAAATTTTTGCAGTTAAAAAAAAAAATAAAACAAATATAATATTAATTACTTTTGAAATATTTAGAAATGATAGAAATTTTTTTAATAAAAAAAAGTTTAAAAAAAAGTAATTAAAAATATATAAATATTTAACATATAAATAAATTTAATGTTTAAAAAAAAATTATTATTAAAAATAATAAAATTTTTTTTAAAGACATTTCTTATTTTAAGTTTAATATATATCTTAAAATTTTATTTTTTTATAATTATAAAAATTTTAATTATTTACATATTGTAAATTCCACTATTTTTTTTTTGACATAAGAATTTTAAAATTTGTTATTTATTAAATAACTATAACAAAATATAATATTTTATAATTATATGTTGTAAGAAAATGAAAAAAATAGTTATTTAAATAGTGACTGATTCTAATGTTTTAAATATTATTATTTAATTTAAAATAAAATTAATTTTTTATTTAATTTATTTTTATAAAAATGCAAAATCCGGAAACATTAAAATTTATAATCTATTAACTAAATAAATAATTGAATATTAAATTATTAAATAATTTAATTAATTAAATAACATATTGATTTATTAAACCTTTAAAAGTTAGAACAAATATGTTTGATTAAATAAAAAAAAAAAAACAGCTATAAACTATAAAAATATAGAGCAAAGAAATAATGCATATTAATAATCAAAATCAAATTATTTTGTGCAAATATCTGAACATGTGCAAATATAAATATATAAATTCATTTAAAAATTAAGTTTTTCAACCTTGAGATATTAACTAATTTCAACTAAAAATACGATAATTATTAAAATATGTATTTATGCAAATAAAGGTTTTAATAAAATTAAAACAGAATAACTATAAAAATGATAACCATAAAGCATAAAGTTTTTAAATATTTAAATGATGAAGCAAGGTGTAAAAAATTCAACTTATTTTTTTTTTTTTTTTAATTAAACCGCACCAATTTATGTGACCCAATGGGTAATTTTAGTTTTTATTCTTAGTAAAAATTCATTATATCAAGTAAATGTTAAAATCAAATAAATAAAACAACTATAACCAGCTCTATCAACTAGCACAAACAAGATTAAACATTTAAAAGTGCTTTTCTAGGCCGTATAGTTAAATCATGTCATCAATCTGTTAAAACTAATTTTAGAAACGCTATTGGCAGACAGAGTTAAATTATTTGTACTAACAGTGACAAATTAAAAGTAAATTATATTTCAAACTTGACCATTATACATTTCTATTCATTTAAAAATAATATAAATTATCTAAATATTAAAATTATAAAATGTATTTTTTATACAAATAATTTTTAATAAAAATTATCAAAATGACTATCAAATTAAATTATATTTTTTTTAATTAAATATGGAAAAAGTAGAATTAAAAAATAATAAAATCAAAATATAAGAACCAGTCATAAAATCAAAAAATATACATTTACATCAAAAAAAAAAATTATTAAAAATTTCTTTTCTTTCTCTAAATATTCTTTTTTTCACTTATTTTTAATCAAACATATTATAAAAAAAAAAATAAATAAAACAATAAAAAAACCTTAATAATTTAATAAATAATTTAAATTTTAATGAAATTCAAATTAAAATTTTTAATTTATCAATTAAATTTTAAGTATACTTCTATAAAATTTTATACAAACATTTTAACTGAACTTTAATTTACATTTAGCTCTATAGGATTAATTAAACTTTTGTTAATAAAACTAATTCTTATTTTGTAGATAACAAGCTGTATAATATGTGCATTTCAATTCAAATGACAAAATACTAAAAAAATTAATCTAAAGATATTTTTGCTTAACTACTTACTTTAGAAAGCAAAATTTAAAATAAATAAAAGATGATAAACACATTCAAAATACTACTTTAATTTAATAGTAAAAAATGATGATAAAAATGAGATATACAAAAGTAAAGAATAAAGTTATAACTTTTTTCGTTAAAAATTGTTCATCTATTTGTAAAAGTAGTATGTTTTAAAAAAAGTTTAAAATTTTTTCAAAAACGCCTCTGCTGTTATTCGTGCTCTTGCATTAATGGCTAATTTCATTTCATTAATTTCTTTATCGATTTCTTCCATAAAATAAATTATAAAATCAATTATCTTATATCTGTACATTGATTCTGTATGAAAATTTGTAATTAAAAATGAAATGTCATATTTTGCAGGGGGCTCATCTGAACATAAAAGTTCATCATGTACAGAATTTTTGCTTCCTTCTTTTGAACTTGCAATACTACTCATGGAATTAGATCCACTTGTTCCATTATTATTTAAATGATTAACACTATTATTTCTGCTATTAAGATAACAATGGTTGCCACTTTCACCCATAGTGACAGGCTTTCTTCTTAAAATTACAAAATTATCTGCTCTCATCATCAAAAATCTAGTAAATTTATGAACTAAAATTCGCTCAATATCGTCAGCCTGCTTAACACAAATGGATATTCTAACTGCATTTATACTGGCTTCAATTAGCACTCTTTCTTTTTCGTTTCTACTAATAACTACTGGATTTAGTAATAGTTCTTTGCAAGATCTGATTTCTATTTCTGGTTTGTTATGTCTTTCCACAACTTGCGAATTAAAGTTGACTAAGCAAATAGCAGCTTCTAAGGTGCGGCGAACAGCTTGTAAATATGGACGTAATGTAGCAGACATTCTAAATCAAAATTAATTTTAAAAATTTATTAATTCAATCGAGCACTAAACTTTCTGTGCGTAAATTATTTACCTTTATATTGCACCTTTTGTGTGAACTTGATCTACGTTAAAATCCTTTTATTATCTGAAAAACAAACAAATATTTAGGGCAAACAATATTTTAGCAAATAAGATTGCACATTAAAAAAGAAACTTGTAATTGCAAAAGCTAATGTCAAATAATATCAATTAAAAAGTGTAACATACATTTGTTTAGAATCTCTTTTGGAAATTAATTGGTCAATTGAAAAAGTTTAACTTAAAAAATAAATAATTATAAATTAAAAATTAACAGTGGAATGTGCAATTAATACAATCAAAACTAAACACGATTAAATAAATTGCATTTGTTAAAAATAAATCATTTAGACATCTCACATATATTTAAAAAATAAAAATTCAAAACAATAGTCAAACTTCATCATTCATGTTTACATTTAACTTTGAAAGTTGTTTTTACAGGCAGCAGCACTGTTGAACCCGCAATATTTTAAATGTATAAAAGTATTCTAGGACTTTTAATTAGATTTATTAATTATAATAACTAAAAACAAGATTCATTTTATTAATTCATTCATTGAAATCTGACAATATTTCAAGTGGATGTAACCATATTAGTTTGTTATTTAAAATTCATTAATGAAATTTTACATCAATCTCTGCAACTGCAGTAACTCTCTAAGTTTAAAATTTAATAAATAAAATCTATCAAATTGAGTGAAATGTTAAAACGGCAATAATTTTAGCATAACGTTTAATCAGACAATGTTTCACCCATTTTACTTTGTATTATTGTTCTAGATTTGTCATAATATCTTTTCACTTTCTTATAATCTTCTTCATTATTTTTTAAAATGTCCAAAGTAGTCCGTAATTGTGTCGGAATGTACCTGTATTTAGTATTAGCTTCTCCTTTCCCACCAAGATAATCTGGCAAATTGTTTTGATCAATAAATTCATACAAAGTTTTATCGTGGCTAAATCTGACACATTTTTTCACATTATTAGGAAGCATTGCAAATATAATATTTCGTAAAGCATTTAAAAACCAAGGACAATTATGAACTAAAACATATTTCTGTCCACTAGGAAAATAATGTTTCAAAGTTGAAACGACAAAACTAGCCATTTCAATATCGGCATTAATCTATAATAAACAACTTTATTAATTTTTATTTTAAATTTATTATTTTTTAATTTACCAAACCTACTCCAGTGCAATCAAAAACCAATATCCATCCAACACTATTATCTGCTGCTAATTTATCTGCTTTATACATCATAAAAATAGTGAATTTTCTCAACAAATCATTGATTTGCGATACTTTTTGATAAAGACATATTCTTATATGAAGTACAATGTTTCCTTTATAAAATATAAAAAAAAATTATAATCAAAATATTAAATAAATTAAAAACGATACCATTTATGTCTTTGCCATGAATATACAAACCGCCAATTTCATAAAATTCTTTAGGAAAATCAGTTTCTTTTAAACTTACTATTTGTTGTTTTTTTCGCCATTGTAAAGTTTCAAAAATAAAGCTAGAACTTTGTTCAATTGCACCTCTTTTTCTTCTAATATATCTTTTTAATAAAGATTCGTTTGAAACAATTGATTCGTAATCTGCTGTATCAATTAATTCCTTGTTTTTTTCAACCAAAACGGCTAAATTTTCTTTCACTTTTTTTACAATTTCTTCGGAAAAATTATACTGATCTTGTTGAATCATTTTTATACTATTGATTTTAATGAAATCTAAAACAGAAATTACTTTTAAAATAAATAACCGTAAAATAGTTTAAAAGTTTAGCTAAAACTAATTTTGGTTATTTTAAAAAAATCAGATAAATTGCTTGGCGAGCGTACAATTTTTTTCATTTTATAAATAAGCAATCTGACCAGCTTTGTTTTTGGAACTGGTTTCACATCTGACTTGCATAAAGTAAACATTTTAAGTCTGAATGTTTGATTAGGAACAGTTAAAATATATGCTCAGAACCAAAAGAATGCCAGTTTAATGGATATTTAAAATAATTAAATTTTAAGTGTTTTTTGAAAGTAGATCAAAGAAAAAGTTTTCATGATAAAACAAGCTTATAAATATAATTTACGCTTTAGTTGTTGAGAGTTTCGATAATTTTTCTTAAGCAAAAACTGGACTTTTATAAATTTCAGAGTAATTCAGTGTAAAAACAAAAAAAAATATTTTAAAACAAATTAAAAAATTCAAATATTTTCGCTTTAACTAATTATTATCAAAAAAAATTGTTTTTAATAAACAATTTTAATTAAATTTTTAACTCTAAACTGCTTTACATAATTAATTAAATTAATTTTTTTAACATGATAGTGTATACAAATTAAATCAAAAAAATACATCAATTTATTTTACAATTTTAAATTAACTTTTAAATTTATTGTCACAATTATTACGGTAATTGATTTACAAAACCAATTTTGCTTTAGTAGAATTGTTATTTTTTCTGAATTTTTCAATTGTCCAACTTTTATCAATTTTATGACAAAATTTAATTAAACTAATAAAAATTACTTAATTTCAATAAAATAAAAATGGCAGCAAAAATAAAATGAAATCGAGATACTAAAATTAATGTTGAACTGCAAACTTGTACATCAGAATCCTCAAATATTTCCAAAAACTCGCCTAATGCATCTTTATAATTAGCTGTATAGCTCATTGCTTCTATAGAAACAGTATTATCTGAAAACATTAAGTCGCTCTGCTTTTTGTACATTCCAAATAAATTAAATGATTCCTTGTTTAAATCGCCAAACATTTCACTAAGTTTAGTAAGAAAATGAACAAGTTCTAAATACTCCTCATATGTTATATTGTTAGAACTAGCCAAAAAACTAGGTGGTATTTTACCCAAATTACAATGTTCAAATTCTTCTAATCTTCTTTGACCTCCAAATCGACAAATCAATCTAAAACTTTCCGGTTTAAAATCAATTAAAGATGGATCGACTTCATCCTTTATACCAAAAAATAATCTTTCTAAAATTGAAATTAATTTAAAGTTTATACTCAAAAACTAAAAACAGTATTTCTTACTATTAATATATTTATTAAGATAATTAGAATCAATAAAAGCCACATCTCCTCGGTGTCTTTGTAAACATTGTAAAGCTCCATCATCCTTGTAAAACTTTTCTCTTCTGCTATATTCACATACATCAGAGCCAAATTCATCTCCAATACAAAGTCTACAAAGTTTTGCAGCTACAAAACCAGATAAAGGAGGATTGGGCAAAGATGCTGCTCCTGGAACACAAGATTCTGTAAAAAACTGACTCAAAGTTGCTGCCCGATTACAGTTATTTAAATCTACTAATCCTTTTCTGACAAGTACTTAAATAAATAATAAAAAACATGAATAAATTTAAGCTAAAAAATAAATAAAACTCACCTGAAATAGGATAAAGCCATCCAGCTGCTGTATTGTAGCCTGAATGACAAGAGGTCGCATTACGAAGTCCTTCAAAAGAGATTACATTTGACGGATGCCTGACTACTGCCAATGCATAAGAATTAATTCCATTTAAATTGTTTACTTCTTTTCCAATCGACCTTAATCCATTGTATCTGAATGTAATAATGATATTAGAACAATCGTATTTTAGTTTTCATTAAAAATCAATCAGCCAAATTCATTTTTTAGAATAATTGATTGACAAAATCACATTTATATAAAAAATTATTGTTTTATTTAAATTATATTTCTGAATAATTAATTATTAAATTTAGTTATTGTCTGGGTAAACTTGTTTAGTTTAAAATTTCTAAAAATTGACAAATTATCAAGTTAATTGTCAACAAATTTAAAATATATTTAAATAAAATTACCTTGATGCATTGTAAAATTCAAACGGGCCTAAATTAACAATGTCAGCTCGTTTCATTTTTACTTCTTCAATACATTCATCTTTTGTGAATTTTCCAAGACATCGAATAATGGGGCCAAATTTTCTTACTTTAGCTACTTTAGTTAAATCAAGGCATTTTTCAATTTCTTCAATAGAAGATACACAAAAAGTAATATTTTGTTCATCACATTGATTATTGGTTTTCTCGATTGAATAAATATAATTACCTGTAAATGAAAAACTAATGAGTAAATTTAATTTGAAATTAATAACATATAATTACCAAGATAAGTAGTATAATTTTGATGTGTAATGTCTAAAAACTTTAAATTTGTGACGTTGTCAGAAGAAACAAAAACTTTGTTAAACCATATAGGTCTATATTGACTAGAAGGTGATCGAAATAAAATATCTTCCAAATATCTGCTATATAATCTACTTTGTTGAACTAAAATAGAAAATATATTATTAAATTATATTATAAAATTTTAATTAAACTAACTTCTTCCTTTTTTAATAACAAAAGCATTTGCAGGTTTTGTACCCCAATCACAAGCATCTGATGCAACAGGTTCAGAACTACCATCAGGGCATAATACCAAATAATCTTCACGATTTTTTCGAGGATTTAAAGCAAAAAATGAATTTATAGCATCAAGACTAGTAAAAGCTACATCCCCATCTCCATTAACAACACATCGAACTGCTCCTTCTTCGCCGTAATATTCGTCCTTGTTAGAACACTTGACAGGGTCTCGACATAAACTACACAATTTTTCTTGTTGTTTCTCTAGTAAACAAAAAAATTATTTTAATTTTTTATTTAGCTATAATTAAAACTAAGTATCATATGAACGATACTTTAATTAGAAATTTAAGATGTTCATACAAAACTGTTAATAATAAAATTTTTATTTTACACTAAATCAAGTTAATCTTATTTGATTGATTTCAACAAACTTGTCAAAAAAATATGCAAATGAATTAGATTATATATCGAAAATTCATAATCGCTAAACTTTCACAACTACTGGATAACTTATTTTAGTAGTAATGATAATTTTTAATCAAAATATGTTCGGCAATTCAAACTTTACATGCAACTCTAATTATGCTTAATTGTTTATATTTAAAAAGCATGTTCAAAAGTTTGTATTTACCTGTTGCTAAATTGGTTGAAAAAGAAATCAATCGCATGACGAATCAGACAAATCAGATTCATTCTGCTTTATTTGTTTAAAGCTTAATGTTTCAACCTTTTCGACTCAAATAACAGCGTTAAAAATTTCAGTTAAATTATGCCGACTTTTTTATCTTCCTGCAACGACTGCCTTCAAAAAATTTGGCAATTTTAATCAATTAAGTTTAAGAAAGTGTATCTTAAATGTGTGAACAGAAGAAAGCAAGTCATGAATGAATAATTGAATATTTTCAATAGAATTTAACAAGGACAATGAGGGCTGCAATTTCAAAAAACAAACTTTTTGTTAAATAAATGAATATTAGTCACATATCAATGGAAAACTAATCAAAGATATTTTTTTAATTAGACAACTTACTTAACTGACGATCGACCATTGGATCCGTAGACCATCTTCCTGGAACACAACTTGCATTAAAGAAAGTAGATACAGCATGACTTTCTCCACGGCAATCAAATGCAAATAAATTTAATTTTCTTGATAATATACCAATTGGGATTGACCAGCCTGTTTCAGTCCCGTAACCTGAATGGCAAGTGTGTTTTCCACGCAAATCAGTTAAACTGCGGATACGGGCTTGTCTGCGAACCAATACTGCCGCTTTTGCTTGATAAGGAACTAGATTGACAAGAAAAAAAAAAAAACAATGATTTGCAAAAAAATATATAAATAATTGTTTTAAGTGAATAATTAAATTAATTTGTTTTCATCTCAATCAATTCAATAATATTTAATTTTAATTGCATTATTTCCCTTTATATCTTGTTTCCGCATCTGAACTAGGAATCATAGATGGCCCTATTATTTAGCATCTAAAAGCAAAATCTCTTTCATTGTATTTCAAGGTAATTTTTAGTTGTTTTTAAAATTCTATGCACACGGTTAAACTAGCTAATTTATATTATCAAATAATTTAAAAAATTGTTATTGTCAAAATTTAGTAGAAAACAAACAATGGTTAAATTACAAAAAAAATTATTTACAACGGAAATTACGCTATTAAAAATATCTTAATTAAAGAGCGGAACTTTGTGAAATGTCTACTTAGCAATGTCAACATCGGCAATTTCACTGTTGAACAGCAATTGTAGAAGTAGTACTTATATTTTTAAGATAAGTTTACCTATAATTTTCTTAGATTATGGTTTAGGTTTCTTAGATTTGCAACTAAGTTAAAAAAGTTTAAAAAGTTTATTTTAAAAAATATATCTTACTTTGTAGGCTTCCATATTCTTCTGTAACAAACGGTTCTAAATTGTACATTTTTCCAGCCAAATAAATATCTTCGGCATCTAAATTAGTTGTATCAGCCTTATTCGAATAAATCAAGTTGATACATTCAAGTCTAAAAAAGGAGAAATTTTATTTAAAGCCTAAATTTGTTTTTGTATAATGATTTACAAAACTTACTTGTCTCGGGCACTGATGCATCGCAATGAACCTGGAATAGTTGAAGCCATTTGATTACATAATTCTTTTTGATGTTCTGGCACACAATAACGAATTGTAACTAAATAAATAAAAAGAAATTTTGAACAAATCTATTAACATCGTGTATTTTAGGGTGAAATTAATTATTTAAGTTTGATAAAAAGAAATTTAACGGAATTTTTTATAGTGACAAAGAACAAAATTAAAAAAAAAAATGATTAACTATTTAAAAAAAAAACTATTAAATTACAATTAATTCGTTCTTCTTCTCGTTTATTTTGACTTTGCACTTGGCTAACAAAATATAATAACCAAGTAAAATAAAAAAACACAGTGGCCACAATGAAATAATTCATTTTTCTTTTTTAATCCGATTCCGGGTAAAAATCAAATACATAAGTTAGAAAATACTGGCACTGGATAAATCAAATAAATAAACATGAGCGAAAAATAAACTAAACGCCAGAATGTTTTATTAAAACTTAAATTTAAAAAGCGAAAAGTTCAAATTATACAGAATGACACAAATTAAATTTAGCAAATTCAGTTTAATCACAAATAAACAAAAAAAGTGGTTATCCAGCTGCAAACCATAAATACATAGTTTGAAAAAGGTCCACAACTAAAAACAATGAATACCAAGTGGTGATCAGCAACCACTGACAAAACTAATCATCAGACAATCGCTTTTGAAATAATTGCGTCGAAAGTAACAAAACTGGGCACCTGTTTGCATTGGTGCCCACATTGAAAACACGTTACAAAAAAAAAATAACACATTTCACATAGACCTGTTTGTGACAACACCCAATCCGTACTGGCTTTAGTAGCCAGAATGGACTTTTGGAAACAGAGGCTAACAGTTAAGAAAAATGATTTTCAGTCCAAGTAGAGTAAAACAAGAATAAAACTGAAAGAAATGTACGTCAAGTTGAACTGGTTAATAAACTACAATCATGTCTAATTGACGACTTCTTTGACTTAGAAGGCTCGATGCACAATTAGAGTATTTGGCACCGCCAGGGCAAAAACTTGTGGCGCAAAATGTGGTAGCCGGTTACAACAGCTTTTTTAGTTTTTTGGTTTATAAGGGAGGTCGAATAAGTCAGGTCGAAACGCGGTCAAAACGGAGGATTAACCATAGTTATAGCGGATTAGGCTTTAGAATCAGGCCCTAATTCTTGAACCAACTTCTGGAGCGAGAAATGGCGCCGCAATGATTGAACACTACACGCACCAGGTAAGATAAAGAGGGCTGCCTTTCAGGCGGGGGCGAACAAGTATGAGAAATCTACTCTGGCCAGGCCGGGCGGACCGGTGCAAACTTGCAGCCAAGCATGGTAGATTAAAATAAGCAAACAAGTGGTTCTAATTTCAAAAAAGTATGTAGCCCCTTTAAACTAAAAACGCACTTTTAGGTTACCCGCCAAAAAAGTTACAACATTGACCACAGAAACTCAATCACTAATCTTTTTGCTGTTTGCAAAAACTTAAAAATTAAAAAAACTTTGTATTTTAAAGCTATCTTCTTTTCCCTAAATTTGCTCTCGTTCTAACTGCTGACCATTGCTTTAATTGCTTTATTTTTAACACCCTCTATCAATTGAGCGAGTCTTACTGAATCCAAATGCACAATAAAACCTCAAACGCTTCTGCCTTTTCTAGCCAGGATTGCGTCAATTTCTGACCTGATCAGTTTAAACTGCTCTAATAAAATTCAGCAACAAATCATTTAATCAAATATAATAAACCTTACCACTAAACAAAACAATAAATGTTCATTAAATAAATCCAACTTACAAGCTATAATTATCTCAATGAAATTAAACCTTAATGAAAACTTAATAAACTACTAATTCCATTAAAAAGACAAGAAAAATCTTGTAAATATATTTTGGAAATCTTTTTTAATATTCAACTAAACATTTAATATGCCGAATTTAAACTTTATTAATTATATTTAACTTAAAAGCATAAAGATTGCGATCCAATGATTAAATATGAATGTCAAATAAAATTTAAAAAATTTAACTTGCAAAACTTAACTAAAATCTTGATACAATTTTTAGTTTAAAAAATCTAAATAATCATGCCAACTTACAATAGTCTTTCTGAACGTAGTAGAGAAATTATCAAAAAAATTAAGTTTAAAAAAAGTAAAACTTTTCTAAACATATTTAGACATGAAAAGAAATAAATTTTTCATATAATTTCATTTCATGAATGCTTGAATCATCCTAAAGATATATAAAAAAAAAAAAGCGCAAAAACTTAAAATAAATGCTGAAATTGTTTGACAAAATCTAAAAACTTATAAAAATTAAAATTGTTTAATCGTTAACTGTATCACACCCAAATTGTAATTTTTGTCTCATTATCTGTTATCTTGCGTTTGGAAGAATAATCAACTAAAATCAAATTTAACCAAAATGAATTAAAAATAAGCATAAAGAAAAAGATGGTGAAATGCAAAAAAAGAACATCAATATTACCGCAAAAACAAAACAGAGATGAGACGGACCAAAAGACATACAAAATGCAAAGAAATAGAACAGTTGTTAAATAGCTGTTTCAATTGAGGAAATTTCAATTAGTACCACATTTTCTTGTGAATATATAAACTTTAAACTGACATTCAACTGCAAACAATAGTTATTCATCTTGAATTAAGAAACTACAAGAACAATAAAGCTCTGATGAATCGCCGATGAAAAAACTAATGCCATCAAAACAGCATCCTTAGTTTTTTTACATCTTAATTGAATTAATCAATTACGATGTGAAAACACGTTACACAGTAGTCATTGTTGACACATTTTCCATCTTACCGATCATCAGTACCATAAGAGTCTTGTTTCAATAACTTATAGTCCAAAGTCAAAAGTCAAATTTAAATTAGTCTTAATTGATTTAAATAATAGTAAACAACATTATCCTAAATTATAAGCAAATTCACTTAATCAGCTTTTTGTCTCTATTGTAATGTCAGTAAACTAAGTCAATTATTTTTAATTATAATGAGAAAATAAAAAACCAAATAAAAATTTACAAGAGATGCACAAAAAAGTGAAAGTTTACATTTTACGTGGTTAAATATAATTATAAAAATGTGAAATAAAAGTTATTTTTTTAAAGTTGAAAAATTAATTTTCAATTTTTGTTCACAAATGATCTTGATTAAAACAAACTTTTGTGAACATTGATCAATGCCAATGAATAGGTAATGCTAAAATTTAATTGCAATCAAAATAAGTAAACAAGATTAAGAAAAGTCCAATTTAATATAAATTAAGTGAACAATAAAATGCAATAACATGTAAGATTTAAATGTTAATTAGAACATAATTAAGTTATTGTTTATTTAGTAAGCAAAAAGTAAATTTTAAAAATAAAAAATATATTTTAGCCGCAACTTGTATAACAAATAAAAACTTATTCATTAAACAGCAACTATAATTTAAAGTTTATTTAGAATAAATAAAAATTTATGTATATATATAATTTTTTTTTATAATTTAATTAGCTAAATATTTTATTTTTAAAAAAATAAGTAAAAATTAAAATAGATTTAATGTAACAAATTTAGATTAAAAAAATTTAAATGTTATTTTGAAATGAATGATTAAATAGATTTTTACACATTCGAAGAATCATTATAAATAGATAAACGTAGGTGTTTTTTATTCTAGATAGAAAAATTACATTAAAATATTAAAAGATTTTTAAAAAAAAACATTGTATAAACATTTGTGATCTATGTAGCAATTAAAAAGTTTATCATGCCATTACTATTTTTATCTCAAAATATGATATTATAGAAAATAAATAAGATATGTAAATAAAACTATGAGTTAAAAAAAAAATTTTGAATTTTGTAAATTTAAACAAAAAGTTAATTAAAGAAGCGGCAAAAATAAAAAAATGATAAAAGAATATAAGTTTGCGTAGTCAGAAGCAAACCAATTGTGTAAAACTTGGCCATGAACACAATTAAATGAAAAATAAAAAAACGCTTTAATAATTAAAATTAAAAAATTAATAATAATCAATTTTTTGTTGTATAAAAAGTTAAAAAGAAAATCCAATAAAAACAGTTTGAAAATTTTTTACCTCGAGGATTAAATTGGGCAAATGTAGATAAAAAAAAGAGCACAAAAAAAATAAAGATGTATATAAATTTTGAACAAATCATTTTTCATAGCGAATCTAACAGCAGAAAAAAATTGAACTTTAAAAATTGTATATCAAAATAAAAAATAAAATATTTTAAAATTACACTTTGGATCACAATCATAAAAAAGATGAGTTTATAAAAAACTTTTAAACTAAAATCATCAAAAAAATCGACTAAAATAACTCAAATCAACAAATAATCCGAATGTGTAGAAAGTAAAAATGAAGAAGCAAATATGAAAAAATGGTCAGTTTTTCTAAGCTAGAAAGTTAGTTCAAATTAAACATTAATTAGTAAACACAATTGTGATTTTTTTCAAATTGAATTAAAGGTGCAACTGTTGTGCGCTGTGAAGAAAGGCCGCCCAATCAAGCTTGTTACTCAATTGCCATAAGATGAATAAATAGACAGAAAGGAGTTTTGGATGTGCATAGATGATGATGCTGAATACCCAAAGAAATTGCTGATCAACAGTTATTAAGCCAAAATATTATAATATTTTTACAATTGCTATTTGGTTACAAGGTCTAAATTTGCCAACTTACCAATACGCCTTTTGTTTGAACAAACTGTTTTTTCTTTAACCACTGTTCAATGGTCAATTTAGTATTTCTCACTTAATTGCAATACCTGATTCGCAAAACAACATCAAAGTAACCGCACATTTGTCTGTTTTCGCAAAAGCTATTTATTAACATGTTAGTGGCGCAAAGTTTTTGAAAGCATTCAGAATATTCAACATTCTCTTACATATGTGATTGATGATGATCAACATTAGAATAGACGGTTTTTAGTTAGTGTTGTTTTAATTTCAAGCAATGTTAATAATTAAATAAGTTATTTAGCATATTTAACTTAAATTTATACTAAAAAATAATTTTTTAAAAATAATAGTTTAGTATTAATTTAAAATTCAAAAAATCAATCTTTAAAAACTTAATTTTTTTTTTAATATTTTTTTTTATTTTTAAAACTATTTAACTTTAAATTAATTTTGTTTTTTTTTAAGTAAATATATAATTTCAATCATTAATGAATATTCAATTTTAAAATCAATTTTTATTTTCATATATTATATATTTTTTTTAATTTTACTTTAAAACATACAATAAATATAGAAAAACATATATAAACTTGTTTTTATTATATTTAAAGTTTATTAATCATAAAATAAATTAAATTGGCTAACATGTGTATTATTTTAAAAAAATTTTAAATTTTTATATAAGCAAACATAAAATTTAAAAATTTAATAAATTCTAAACTAATTTAAGATAATTAATTGATTAAATTTTTAAATTTAATTAAAATAATCCAATGAATTATTATAAATGACAAAATATCTTAATTTTTAAACAAAAATTCTAATAATAAATTTAATAACTTAATTAAGCATTACAAGTTAAATTTGAATATATAATTAATAATTTTACTTTATTAAAAAAGAGTTTAAACTAAAATTTAAAACTAAAAATTAAGTTAATATGTATGAAGAATAACTTTTAATTTGTATTTTTTTTTTTTTAAAAATAATTTATCTTTAGAAAATAGTACTAAATAAATACTAAATCACAAATAGAAAAAATATAAAAACATTTAAAATAAATACTCTATATTAATCAACCTTAACAAGTAAAGTTTTTTTAATAAGGAAATAAAATATTAATTTATAATGTATTATATAAATAAAACTTTATTTATATTATTGATGTAATCCAACATTTTCCTAATTTTATGAGTTTCTTATCGTCTCAAGTAAATGTAGAGGTAACCCAATTCTTATTGAAATGCTCTTAATCTTAGTAATTTTGAGACTTAAGCTATCTTAAAGCTAACCTTTTAAGCTAACCTTAAAATTGTTATAACCAAGGCCTCTAATGTGCTGTAGATATATTCCTACGGACATGGTGTTAGTGCATTTACTGATTAAGTTAACAAAGACTTAATATAGACAAAGATTGGAGGAAAGTTTAATTGCCCACTAATGACGGTCAAGTGAGATACTGGTCGGAGAGACGGTATAGGAAACGCAAAATGGGGGAAATGGATTTTGAAGAAAAAGTCTCAGAAAGGAAGACAGTCTGAAAATTTGCTAAGAAGAAAGTTAAATATACTTTCATCTGGTTTGCTAGCATTCTAAAATATTCCTAATTTTGTGTGTTTGTATTTAAGATTTAGAAGATCATTAATAAAGAAGGGTTTTAAACTCGTACTTGTATCTAGTTTATTGAATGGTAACGCTCAGCTTTAATTAAGCAAAAATTACCACATTATATATTTAATTAATATCTAATTTCTGATGTTATTTTATAATAAACTACTATATTTAAAAGTATATCAAATTAAAAATAGTTAAAAAACAAAATTAAATTATTATTAAACAATTAAATTAAAAATTAATAATATATTAAAATTATAATTTATTAAGTTATATTTAGTTATTTTTTATTATTAAATAAAATAAAAATTTTGTCAAAAAAATTAGTTTTTATTTTTTAAATTTAAAAACATGTATTTTACAAAATTTACAAAATAAAATTTTATTAATAGTTAAAATTTTTTTTTAATATCAATATTTTGTATTTGAAATAAATTATAGAATAAGAAATAAAAAATAATAATTTTTTTTTTTTATTTTATCATTTATAAATATAATTAAAAATAACATAAATATTTTTTAACCTAAAATATAAAAAATTAAGTTTTTAATTTTTCTTTTAAAATGAACTTTAAACATTTTTTTTGTTGAAATACTAAATGTGATTTTAGTATAAAAACATTAAATGTAAAATTAAAAGAAAAAATAATTATTTGACGAAAATTTAAATTAAAAACAATAATCATATTTAATAAATAAGGCCTTAAATATTAAATTAATAAAATTAATTTGATTTATTAAATTATATTATAATAATTATATTTGAATATAAAAAAAAAATATAATATATAATTATAAATAAAGAAATAAACATTTTAGAGCAAATGTGTTTTTACTAATATATTAAATAATACATTTTTGCCATACATTTCTATCGTATTTAAACTATTTTCTATTAAATAGAAATTTAAAATAATTTTCATATTTACATTGTAAAAAAAAAATCAAAAATTATGCGTATCCACTACCGATCAATTACATTATTTTATATTTTATTGATTTTTAATAAATAAAATTTAATATTTAAAATAAATTTAAGATCTTTCTTCTAATAATATTGTAGTTGCATTACTTAAAGAATTTCGTGATCTTTCTAAAGCTGCTTTTGCTTTTTCTCTTAAGAATCCCATCTCTATCAAATATTGAATATTTGACTCTAAATTTTCACTTGTTATTTCATCTAATCCTGCTCTAGATGATGTAGATTGAGAAAAGTGATCAGAAAAAACTTCCGCACTGTTTTCGACAAAACTAGTAGCCTCAAAATTTTCTACAGATTGAGTAAGAAGTAAATGTTGTTCAATCAGCTCTTCCTTCTGTAATCCTTGAATTTCTAACGTAGCTCCATTCAAAAGAGAATCATTAGGAACTTGACATTCATAAAATCGTCCAATTTTTTCTGATACTTTTAAACAAATTTTGTCTGATATTTTTAGGATATTACACACATTAAACAAATTATGTCTGCATATTATACCAGATAAAATACCACATATACAAGAAAAAAATATACTAAAAGAGGATGTTAACATTTGCAAACCTAATTTAAAAGATTTTAAAATAATTGAATAATTTTTTTTTTATAAATTTGACAACTTACCAATTAAATAAGTAATTAATTTATTGTTGAAAAAAATACCCAAAAAATTAGAACTGATCTTAGGTATATCTTTGTAAAAGTTAACAAATAATGAAAAAATAATTATAAACGGCCCATTGCTCACATATGGAATGTCTAATATTTGAAAATACTTCAAAAAGAAAGAAGTACTTATTTCCAAAATCGAAGCCACCACAGTGTTAGTATATAGGTAGGACTAATTGAACATTTAATTAAAGTTTTATATAAAATAAAAGCAATAAACTTACTGCAAATTTTTTACTTCCGTATTTTCTTTCAAAATTTTTAAAAAAAAACAATAACATTAAACCAAGCAATAAATTTTTAAAGTCCAAAAAGAAGAATTTCGAAGTAAAAACACGATGCAAACCAAAGCTTGGATAGAGCAAAGTTTGTTCATTATTAAATAAAAAATGTTTGGTAAATAATGATAATGACGGAAAAAAAGTGAGTAGTGAAAAAATTAACGTTAAGACAAAAGTTGTCTCTACAATCGGAGTTTTGACTAAATTAACGAAGTCGGAATTAGATTGAATTTTTAGGAAAAATATGATAACTTACAAAAAATAAAAGTCTTAATTGCCGAAGACATTGAAACTAGATTATTAACAAATTTACATTAAACTAATTACAAATGAATAGAAACGTTTTTGCGAATGTAAAACGAGTGCTTTAGAAAACAAACAAATATTTGTTTACATTAGTTTGTGGTGACCGAGCACCGCGACATCTAGCAGCGCACTTACATTAGCGCGCCAAATACGAAAGTTGTAAGTCGATCGACAAACAGAAATAACGTTTGGACAAAAAGTCAGTTGGATTTTTCATTTTCACAATGCTAGTAAAATTTTTAATTATTCTCAAGAAATAAATCCTTTTATAAAATAAAAATATCGTCTTAAAAATCTCAAAAATCATTTATTCACTCAACTATTGACAACGAAGTAGAAGTTATATAAGTAAGTACTTCAAATTGAACGAACAGCCGCTCTCTAGCAACGCATACCACTAGAAACCCAAAACTAGAAACTAGTTTTGATTGTGGCGCAAATTTCAAATTTGATAATTGATCTTGTCCAGCTATTTGTTTGACTTAATTTAAGCAAGTTTATTAGAAAAGTGAGACTTATTTTATTGTCAGTTTGGCCTTCAATTGAAATCAGTGAAAATGAGTTCAATTTAATTTGAGGCAATTTGTTTCGGTTTATTTTGACAATTATCTAAAAAAGTATTATTACAATTAATATAAAATTATTTTGAAAATCAATCATAAACTGAAATTGATAGCTGAATTAGATATTAAAAATGTTTAAAAAAATGCCGTTTCACATTATTCACAAGCCAACTTGGAATCGAAACTGCTTAATGATATTGAAAATGCTTGCAATAAAGATAATGGCCATGTAACATCACAGGTAAACTCTTTGTTACTAATCCTGCCAAATTGCATCGCAATATTACTATCGAAAGTTAGTTTGTTTATTGAGTCTATAGAATCATTAAGTACGATTTCAAAATTATCTTTTTTATTTGAACTTTCAGGTGAAAATGTGCTTTTATTGTGACTACTGTTTTCACTAGATGAACTAATATTTAATGCTTCTTTTTCTTGCTCGTTGTTAGAACAAAGTTCTAATTGAAAATTTTTGACACTGGCTTGGGTTACTCTTCCGTGAAAGTTTAAAACGTATGATTGGGTATCTAATAAAATAATAATTTAATAAAAATTACTAAATGAAACAATACAAAACTTTTGTTCACCTTCGCTCCATACAGGCGTTTTATTTTTCAGCTGAATGACAGAATTGGAATTATTTTTCCATAAATCAAGCAAAGTCAAACTTGAATGTATTTTAGGTGAACTAGAAGGAGAGTTAATTTTTGGCAGTAAAACTGTCATTTTTCTTGGACCTTTAAAACCTAAAACATTAGTTTCCTTAAGTAAAAAAATTAATTAGTAAAATAAATAAAATTTTTTAAAAGCTAAATACATAAATTATTGTCGCATATTCTAATCTTTTATTAGTTGAAGTAATTTTGATAGTATTAAATTGAGTGCCAATGACATTAGACTTTAATTTAGCAATACAATTACTTCGGGTGATTTCAAAAGGATCACAAGCAATTAAATAAGTTTTGCTTTTTTTTCTTCTTCTTCCACTCAATAAAAAAACTTGTCTATTATTGTTTGAAGATAAATTTTCCGTAAAAACATTTTTTTCTTCTAAAAAATCCGCAGACTTGTTGTTATAATCTATATCTTGTGTAATTGACATTTTGGAATCATCTTTTTCATCAGGATTACGTCCTTCATTATCTCTAGCTGTAATGGCTAAATTTAAAAATTTTAAAAATTAAATTTTTACGGTAAAATTATAATATTTACCTTGCAAATGCATATAATATGTAGGATACAAAGACCTGTCAAGTCCTTTTTTATCTCTGATTATTGTACATTGATAAGTTTTATTTTTTGGAATCACTTTTGTTGCAAAGTCAAGCAGTTCATTTGAATTTAAAAGGGTTTTTAAAGGATTAAGGTCTTGATCTTGGTCAAGATTTGAGCTACTTAAAGAAAATTTTTTAACGGCAGAAATGGAAGTCGAAAAAAGTTGCGACAATTCAGTAGTAGACTTGCTTTGATTTATTTTTGTTGAACAACTATTGGAAAAACTAAAATTTTCTGCATTTTCAACCTTTTTTTGTTCAATTTTATCTAATAAGATAGAATTTTGAGATGAATCTTCAATTATGTAAGAGACATTTGTTACAGACTTTGGTTCAACATGCAACTTGTTTGGGGCATTTGAATTAAAACAGGTATTTGTGTCAGAGCTAATATTTTTAATTGCATTTGTTGTTTTACTTTCATTAATTTCTTTGGTAACTTCTTCAAACTCTTCTTTATTGCTATTTTGGCTGGTAAACGAATCATTAATATCTAACTGCTCGTCATTTGACTTAATGATTCCGGACAGGGTTGCTCTGAAAGCATTTAAAACATAGGAATATAGGGATTTTGTTTTTAATTTTAAAAATATTTGTTTAATTACTTAGCTGATGCTTGTCTTGTAGATGTAACTATAAGTTGTTGTTGCCGATTGCGTTTGGATTCAATTTTTTGTTTTGCTATAATCCTTATTCTGTTTATATCCCCTTGATGACTAGCACTGAAAACATGAAAGCAATTAAAGATGTAAACAAATTTACATTTTACACAATAAACCTCAAATTTCTTGACCACTTGGCATTCGAGTTTTCCATTGTGACTGCGGATTATGTCACAAATTAAACATTATTTACTCTGTTTAATTTAATTGTCTACTTTGGATAAAATAACATCGAATCTGACTTTTAACACTGGCAATTAATAAAGTTAAATAGAAACCTAAAAATGCGAAATCCAATATTTACTGGTTTTTCGTTAGACAAACTAGCAAGAAGTAGTTAATTATTCGTGTCTATACAATCCAAATTTGTTTTATGTATACTGAATAGTATTTGCTGTTTGACTTAGACTATTACCTTTTATTTATCATTAATATAGTTTTAAAGTAACCATAGAAATATAGAAACATTAAATGCCACATTTCAGTTGTCATGGGTAAATGGATCAAAGTGTTTAAATAAAATTTATGTATCAATAAAGGTGAGAAAGTTTCTATTTTTTTTTTTGCGATGTAACTAAACAAAAAATAAATAATTTTATTTTAAAATGCAATTTTAAAATAATTTTTATATTTAAATTATGCTGATAATTTAACTTTTGTTTCATTTTAATAAAGCTTTATCAGTAATTTGATATTTATTGTCATTTATTTTATTTGCGTTATAACATGAAAAATTTGACTTTTTTAAAAATTAGTTTTCTTAATGATTTTAGTATAAATGTATTTTTAAATCAATTTGAAAATTATTTAATTTTCTAATTTCACTCATTCATATATTCAATTATATTTATTAAATAAAATAAAGCATTTTAAATAACGTGTCTCTCTTTACACAATTAATTTTCAAAACATATTTTCTATTTTTTACTGACCTGTTTACAGTTAGCAAAACAAGTATACTGGGCAATTGGATGCATTTGCTGTATTATATCACGATATAAAATAATAAAAATGTTTGAATTAAATTTTAAAAAATAAAATGTAATTTCAACTTTTTCCGACTTTTAAAGGTTCAAAATGACTTGTTCTCAAAAAGACAACTAGAAAAGCTCACGCAATAAAAAATAAAACTGCTAGAAATAGATTCGATTATTAAAATTAAATTTTCTAAAAACACTTAAATAGAAAAAGATTATTGCAATAGTTTTATCAAGTCATAATTAAAGTACCACTTTTGCCTAATTTATTCAAAAATTGGATTTTCAATCAATTGCAAGTAATCAAAAAATTGGTGCAAAGTGACCGTTTAAAAAAAAATTGATTTAAAAAAATAAAGCAATATAAAGGGCTGTAAAAAGTTTTGAATAGAACAATCTGGATTATTAGATAGGAAATAGGAATCAAATATTGCAGCAATAAATCATAATAAAAGATGCAATACTAGTTTAACAAATTATGTGTTAACTGTCTGATTGTTCAGAACTTTAAATTTGGCGCTTCGAACTTGACGGCCAAACACTTGCGAGCGGCCAATTAATCCTAACTGGTATGTTCTGAACATTTTTTTTTGCCGGACTTCGATCCAGCCCATTTCAAGATATAACACAAAGAAAACTAGAACATTGCTCGAACTACTCGTAAGCCCGCCATCGCAAGCAAACACACACAGGCTTATGCTTCGTCTTCCATTTCAATCTACTGGACTAAAAGAAGCTTTCTTTTTGCATCTGCAGTGATTTCAGTTAATCAGTTTGACGATTCCTATACGATTCCCAGAAAATTGACTTAAAATTAAATAGTTTGCAAACCAAATCTAAATGACTTGAGTCTAATGAACCACTAAATTGGTAAGATTATTGATTCGTAGCTTAATCTTAAAATTTTTAAGCGCACTTTTACTTAAGTCTTATTTCGCGCGCTTTCACACTTCTTAAAGAAAACTGCAAAAGCCTGTTCAACTATAATCTATATTAAACGTGTCGAAAGTTTCTCTTCAAAAAAATAATCAACTAATCAAATAAAACTGAAGATGTTTTAAATGTGGTTTATAAAAAATTCGAACTCGTAACGCTCGCTTTTGCTATGGATAACAAAGGCTGGATCTTTATTTGCAATTAAAAGAAATCCATAACAAAACTAATTGTTTTTTAATGAAAACAAGTTGAAAGTAATGGTAAAATTGAGTTGGAACAACGAAATCGACAAAAAATAAATTTGCAACTTTGCTAGAAAACAAAGCAAACAAAGAGAAATGATTTTATCAATCAAGCCTAAATCAATATTAACAAATTTGGTAAATCGAGACTGATTCGCGTTTAAGGTGGCTTTATCTAGTTAGAAACTATCTAGATGCCTGTCGAACAATGCTAAAACAAGACTTAGATAAGAGTCGAAAAGAAATAGAAAATGGTTTTCAATAGTTTGTGAAATAGTTTTCAATAGTTTGTTTTTGATTAACTAGGCGTGAGCAAAACACCAATTGCCAGAATGTTTTGAAGCTTGCTGATTAAGCAACTCACCATTTACTATTGAGAACTAGGTGGCATATAAATTGGTTGAAGAGTGTGTAAATGATAAGAAATTATCAGTAATGGTTGGTCCGGATGGCAACCACTTATTGCCATAGGTAAAACCTGACTCGTCAAACAAACAAGAGTAAGTTTGTTGTTTTATGTTTTGGCGTTGCAACGTTAGTCGAAACAGTTCGATTGAACAGTTCAATTTGTGTTTTCGGGCCATGGATAACTGTGGCTTCATCTAGCCAAAATAAACAAAAATGGTTACATTGGCATTGAAGCAGTCAACAGGCTGGGCTGAAAAATTGATTGAGCGGAGAAGAAACACACAAAGGTATGGACCTGTTCAACTGAAACCACGGTACAAGTGTGCAAAGGCCGGGTCGCTGTTAGGCAGCTATAGCAAGACATTCACTGCCGGTTCTAGTCAAGCAAATGTCAACCAATATGCCACAGACAAAACAAAGTCGGCACCATGTTGAACCATTCTGTGTCAGCTACAATGGAATATATGCATATTTATCCATCATTATTTGTTGGCTTTCAATTATAATTAAAAAAATAATAAAGTGCCACTGCTTGTGAAAGGTGTACTAAGTGCAAATAAATGGTCAGGTAAACACAGCTCGCTACTATATTCGTCTCTTGGAACCAAACATATAACTGTCCGTGTACATATCGACATATGTAACCACTAGACTACCAGAAGCTCTTATATAAAAATAGTTCACCTCTTCTGTTTTCACCACTTCAGTTTTGGTCTTTGTTCTGAACAGATACGTTTTGGTGATCATTCCTAAAAATTCGATTGTTCTGTTTCTACAACATCTTACACATTATAACTGTTTTCATTTTTCTCCATCATTTCTTTTCTAGTTGTGAACCTATTTAGTTCAAGTTAATCTAATTTCTCTCAATTGCTTCAACCATCTAATACAGTTCTGAATTTCATCTATACCAAGTGGAAGACTAGTGATTTTGTTGTTCTATAATTTTGAAAGTAACAAGAAATCACTATCTTCTGATGGTAGATGTAAGATTTCTGCAATCATCTATTCGTCCAGGTAATTTTAGTTTCTAAATAAATGCATACTAAAAAAATTAATTTGAACATAATAAATATTTTATTTACATTTAGGAAAAAAAACATAGTTTATATAACAAAACTTTAAAAAAAAAAAATGTGAAATACTTACTTATAAAAAAAAATAATTTTATATTTCTTATAAATTAAATTATCAAATTGTTATTTTTTTTTTTAAATTTGTTTAACTAAATACATTGATTTAATAATAATTACGTTTAGTTATGTGCTTCTAGAAAAAAAAATTATGTTTTTGATGAATGTTGAAAAAGTTTAATAACTGCTTTCTCTCCAATTAAATTATATTTGCAAAATGTATTTTATAATTTTATGAGAAAAGCAACTATGAACATTATAAAAAATTATATAACGTTTTCGTTGAGCAATCAGTTTAATTGAAATATATTAAAAAAATCTTTATTTTCTCTATATGAATATAAAGATTGCAACGAATTAGAAAAATTGAGCCTAATATTTCCAATGACTACTTTATATCATGACCTTGGCACAAATTTTTCACAAAATAAAAATTAATTTTTGTTACGCATTGCATTACTTAACTTAAAAGAATAAAATTAAAAAATATTTTTAAAATTTAAGGTAGTTTTAGTTATAAAAGCATACTTTGTCTACCATTGACAAAATAATAAACATCTAAATAAATGCACAAAAAAATATTAATTTTTAAATAAGTTATTCCGTATATTTACCGGAATTTTGGAATGAATCATTTGTTGTTGGATCATTTGTCAACGTAATTCCAGGTACTGAAAAAATTGATGCATGATCTGGTAAATTTAATACTTCTTTTCCAAGGCAATTAAAGTAATTATGTTTCATTGCGGCTGCAGCAGTGCATCTTGAACTCGGATCATACTAAATAATATAATTAAAAAAATTAAATTTTTTTTTGTATTTTAAAGCAAACAAAATTACCTTTAAAAATTTGTTTATTAAATCAAACCCTTCTACGCCTAATTGTAAAATCCATTTATTTCTTGATTTAACTCTTGGAATTAATGGAAAATATTGCTTTTTTATTTGTTCATTAAAATTAATACCTGGCAATGTTTGCTCATTTGGCAAGCCAAGCATGTCAAATATAAGAAGTAATTCACTTTTCACTGTTGTTCCGGGAAATAATGGTCTTCCATAAGCCATTTCATAAAAAATACATCCAACTCCCCACATATCTATTGAAGTGGTATATTCAGTTGAACCTAGAAGAACGTCAGGCGGACGATACCAAAGTGTAACAACCTCATTGGAATAAGTTTTAGTTGGAACAGACTTTTCTCTAGCAAGCCCAAAATCAGCAAGTTTGAGTTCACCTCTTTCATTAATAAGCAAATTTTGCGGCTTCAAATCTCTATGCAATATTCTTCGTTTATGACAGTATGATAGACCTCGTAATAATTGAAATAAAAACAACTTAAAGAACAACATTAGTTAGTAAATAAATATAAAGCGAATAATTGACAAACTAGTTAATAATAATTGAGTAAAAACTGTTCGTTTTTATAAAAATAATAAATGAAATATTAGTTAATTGTAATTCTTTGTTATAATAAGTAATTGCAGTAAATCTCACTTTTGATTTGCACTTTAAATTCATAATTTCAATTCATAATTTCAATTCATAATTTCAATTCATAATTTCAATTCATGAATTCAATTCATAATTTCAATTCATATTCTCAATTTTATTTGCAATTTATATTTTCAATTTGAACTTTAATTAACTACTGTAGTAATCCAATGTACTTACTCTAACATTATTAGCGCTTAAAATGTTGTTGCGAGCATTCATATACTGTTTTAAATCCTTATCCTTGAAATAAATTAATTTTAATAAAATAAAAAAAATATTTCCAATATTTGACAAGTAGTAAACTTACCAAATATTCAAAAACAAGTGTCAATGATTTTTTGGTATAAACAATATCGTGTAATGTTACAATGTTATTATGCTTTAAATCCCTCAAAAGAGAAACTATTAAAAAAAAAAAATTTTTAATTATTTTATAAACGAGCGATTTAAATTTCTTGCCTTCTCTAATGGCTGTGCATGGCGCGCCTTCTTGATGTTCTAATCGTATTTCTTTTAAAGCAACAATATTATCTGTCAAACGACTTCTTCCTTTGTAAACTATTGCATAAGTACCCTAAACAAAATGTTTCAATTTAAAAATTAGAATATGTAATTTCTAAAAGTACATCTAAAAATATTAAAAAATAACATACCTGTCCTAATTTGCCTAACTTTATATAAGTTTCTTTTTTGCCGAATCCTATTTCACTCTAGATTAAGAAAAATAATTACTAAACACGACAAGTTAAAAAAGATAAGTTACACATGATTTGCGAATCCTGGACCTGCTGGAAGGTGTGGCCGGTTCAGATTCCATTTTAGGACTAAGTCTAGATGAAAGATTAATGCCGGACAAAAACTTTTCTTTAAGATAAATGTCCAAAGGCAGTGAAAGTCTTTTGCTTGGCGTACTAAGACTGGCAGCCTTTTTTTGACAGACAACATTACTATTATTATTATTACTATTATTATTATTATTTCCATCATTTTGACTTTTTTTTTTTAAATTGGCTCGATTGGCTCTAAGTTTGACAGCATGCCAAACACTTTCGTTAAAGATGGTGCTCATGATGAATGAAGTTTAAAAGAGTGATTTGTCAAAAAAGTGTTTTTTCTATTGACTAATGTGGCTGAAATACATGTTGGGTAACGTTGAAAAAATGAAAGAAGTTGGACCAAAATGATCTTGAACTAGATGAATAAAATAAGGAAGTGGAGTTGGAATTAGATAAATGAGTTGTAACTAGACAATTTGATGTAAAGGTATTGAAGTTAAGATGAAGTGGATCTAGAAAAGTGGAAATAAGTATTGGAGCTATAAAGTGGAGCTAATAAGTGCAGCTAAGAAAAGTGCAGTAAAACAAAGTAGAGCTAAATGAAGAAGTAGATAAACAAACAACTAGAAGATAGGATGAAGAAGGCACTTAACAAAGCGCAAGCATTTTGTCGCAAGCACAAACGATATTAATATCAATGAGCTGGACCAAAAGGACAACTAAAGTATATCCAAAGTGGAATTCGCCATAAATGTAAACAAAGTGTGCCAAGAACAGCTGAGGTCTACAGACAGAACCAAACAGAGCCGGCTCAACCCCACCTTGCCGAAATTGGCTTTTAAACACAGTTGGCCACAATCGGGCTGGCAAGCTCACAATCTGAAGATGGCCAAAACAAGCTGAACAAACAAGTTGTGGCAATTTAACACGATTGAACTACAAACAATAAACAAAAACAAAACAAGCGATTTAATTTAAAAGCCATTTGAATGAAGAAAGGCGTTAGAACAAGTAGAAAATCGCTAAAAATAAGAAATGCCTATTTTCTGTAACCATAGTCACGTTTGAGAAAAAGGCGTTGTAAGCAGCCGAATCTTTCACACTTTGCCTCATCGCACTTGCCCTTTGAAACTGGGGATAGACAAGGTCTGTCGGATTAGTATGGATTATTGGATTAACGGATTAGTGGGGTAATGAGCTTAGCAGGAATTAGTGGCAATAGCTTTCAAGACACCTAACAGTCCAGCTCTGCTGACCACTGTTACCTCTTCGTCAAATGCTAACCTTTCGGCTTAGGTTTATATAGTCACTAAAATCGGACCACACTCTTGGACATCTAGATGGCGTGTCCATCATCTGTAAACACAACAAAACGCCGCAACCATCAAAACAATTGCAACAACCAGCATAGCATTGCTACAGTCTAACGAGCCAACAACCGGAACTGTCCGAGCAACCGGAAGTGTCACAACTGTCTCAGCAACCGGAATCACTCAGTCTTGAGTCCGATCACTACTATGGACGTCTTGCCCAAGGGATGGCGACGAACCGAGTGCATAGATAAGCCTGGCTTATCTTGCGGAAAGATCAAAGTGCAGTATTACAGTCCTAATGGCAAATGTTTCAAGACCAAAAGTCAGATGCAAAAACATCTAGGCGAATTGGTTGACCTTTCCTATTTTGATTTCAACTCGGGAAAAATTAATCCATATTTAGTACGTAAAAATTCAAAAAAATCCAAAGTTAAATCTTTAATCCAGCCAGTTCGACAAGTGCATCCCACTCTGAAAAACGAGGTGACCATTGTAAAAACGCAGCCAGGCAGCAAAGTTAATCAAGATTTAAAACCTGTCACCACCGACAAACCCAAGCAAATCTTCTGGGAAAAACGTATCAACTACAAACTTATGCAACAAGAAACTGATGACTTGCAATTGGGCAAAATTCTCAAACCCGTTGGCCCTCAAATCAACTGCAATGATGCTCTAAGAAGTGTTGCTTCAGCTCTTTTCATTAACGGCAACGGCATCATGGGACAAACAGACACTAGGTTTTTTGAAAAAAACCAGTGTGTTTTTGTCAATTCAGACCAGCCTTTGGTCTCTGCCTTAATCATTACCGAAGAAGACATCAAACGGCAAGAGGAAAAGGTGCGAAACGCCAGAAAAAAACTTGAATTAGCCATCAAAGAAAATTAACCAACTTATTCTGCTCTATTTCAATTACCATTCATATCATTATCATTCAAATTTTCAGTATTGGTATGTAAAATAAAATTATTAAAACTATTCATTTATTATAATTCAAATGTTTGATTAATACAATTTATCAATGCCAGGTTCGATTATTTTCGTAACTAATTTCTGTCCTCTATTGTTTAACGATGTTTGTTTCTCAGTTTGAATCATAATTCTAACCTTATCAAATTGTTTCAAACTAATCCCTGTCGGTATATGAATTTGTGTAATTGAAAAGTTGTATATCTCTTTTTTCCAACTAGTTGCCGGATCTAAATAATATATTACTTCCAATGCAAGTCTTGGTATAAATATATTTAGTGCATTCTTTTTTACATACAAAACATATCCCTCCTCTTTTAAAGGAACTTTCGAGTTTTGAACAAATAATAATGTATGCAACTTTACAGATGCTCTATTTGCATATTGAGCTTTTCTATGTCGATAATTTATATTTTCGCAAATTTTTTGAATATTATCTTTCGATACTAGATTTGAGCCCAAAATTTCGTAATTTATCGCATGTGAAAGCAAACGATGCACAATTAAATCAGCATATCTTCTAATGGGTGATGTAAAATGAGTATACATTTCTACTGCTAATCCAAAATGATGAAAATTATTCTCCATATTGGCTAAACTTCCAGAGCAAAAATAAAGGGCTTGTGTCATACATCTTGTTGCAAGTATACGAACCATTAAATTAAGAAAAGAATTTTTACTATCTTTTATTCTATCTAAGCATTGTGAAAATGATTTATTAGAAGATAAATCTATTTCAAATCCTTTAGCTTTTAATGATTCCTCCAATTCAATAAAATTTGTCATACTTGGTTTAGGATGTCTTCTTAACAAGGCTAAACTTGGGAATTCTTCATATAATTTTTTAGCAACTGAAATGTTGGCTAATAACATGAATTCTTCCACCATTGAATTAGTTTCATTCAACTGTTTTGATTCAATTTGTATTACATTATCATGAGTTTCAGATTCAACTTCAATAAATTTCAATTCTCCCATATTTGCTAGAACAACTGCTCCTTTTTCAATTCTATTTTTTCTTAAAACTTTTGCCATATCATTGAGATTTCTTAAACTTTGCGTCAATTCATCTCTTAATCCAACTGTGTCAATTTTTAATTGAGCTTCAGCGTATGTAAATGCGCCTTTAGATCTGATAATGCTTTTTACAAATTTAGTTTCTAAGATTTCTCCAGTTTTTCTATTTAGTTTCCAAATCACGCTAAATGTTAATCTTTCTTGTTTTTCTATTAAAGAGCACAAATTTGAACTTAAAACAGTTGGAATCATATCGATTCTTTTATCAACTAAATAAACTGTTGTTCCACGATTACATGCTTCTAAATCTAGAGCAGAACCTTGCTTTACAAAATAGGAAACATCCGCAATATGTACTCCTACTTCTATTTCGTTTTCATTTAAAATTTTACTATGCAAAGCATCATCAATATCTGTACATCCAGGAGGGTCAACAGAACAAATATTATAATCCCGCAAATCCATTCTGCGTTCATATTCTTCTTTAGGAATTTCCCATTGGTTTGAATTTGGAAGACAATTTAGGACAGCTTTAGTGAACTCTAAATATGGCACATCATGTTCTAATAAAACAACTTCAGTTTCAGTTGCCTTGTCTCCGATTTCTCCTAAAGAACGAACGTAATGACCCTTTGGATAACGAGAATTACGAGGCCACGAATCTATAGCAACAATTATTCGTTGATTTTTTAAAATTTCATATTGTCTCGTTTCAATTCTTATTATAGGTATTCTTTTTTCAACAGGTACAAATAAATGAGATGTTAAAACCATTGATTTAATCAATTCTTCATCACGCAATCTTAAAACTCCGCAATATTGCCTCCAATTTCTTTTAATTATTCCTACAACTTTAGCAGTAGGTGTGCTATTTGTTTGATCATTAGAATTAGATTCTACATCTTGTTCAATATTTTCTTGATCTTTAAAATTGTTTTCTTCAGGGATTAAAATTACATCCGATTTTTTTTTCCATTCAGGTTTCGGTAACAATTGTATTGCGACAATATCTTCATGTATTGCACGATTAATACTTTCTTTACCTTGAATTAAAACAGTAACATCTTCTTCATTTAGTTTTAAATTTACAAATCCTTCTAAATAATTTTGCTGATTTGTTTGAAATTTTCCTTGATAAAAATTACCATTTTTTATTCCTTCTTGTATTTGAACAAGATTTAAATGTTCTTCAAATAAAAAATGATCTTCAGGTACAACTATTAAATCTTCTTTTTTAGATAATTTATCAATTAAATTTCCACAATTTTTTAAAAATTCAACATATTCATTTAAAGTTAAACAATTAATATGTTCATTTTTAGCAATTGACTTAGCATCTTTTGAAGTTGTTAATAAAAAAACAATAATTTTTTCTTTAAGATGCTGGGCATACCACTTAGTGGCTAATCTAACTAATCTATTATCATGTTCTTCTTTTGTTTCATTAGACTTTTTAGCAGAAAAAGTGTGAATATTTAACATGTTAACAAAAACATAGCATCTATTAGCTCGGATTAATTGTTTTACTCTTAAATAAATTTGTAAATTTTTTTTTCTGATTTCTTCAAGAACTGATTGAAAAATAATAATATCTTTACCAAACCCCTCATCTTCGATGACGTCAATTTCATTAAGAAAACAACTAGCATCAAGAGCAACTAAATGATAATATGAGATTTCATCGCTAATACCTTGTCTAGGTTTATTGTTTAATGTATTAGATGTTTCATCCTCAATAATTATCTCTTGTTTTGAACATTCTTCACAATTTAAAACTCCACAATGTATATCTTCTCTTAAATAAACTTCATTTACAATTTTTAAAATTGAACCTTTTTTAGTTTTTTTAAAAAAATGTCGTTGTGTAATCATTATGGAATCAATTTATTATCTTTAATAAAAAACTATAAATATTTTAAATGTAAACAAATAGAAAACCACGTGAATTTATTTTAAATACACTTTGTTTTTTTTAAGCTAGCTTAGAAACTGTCAACACATTTAAAGCGCTAATTTTCAAATTTAATTATGCGCGCGCGCCCAATAAAAACACATTCAATATTCAAAAATAAATTAATATTTAAAAAGTTGATAAATCAAAACATTTTTTAAAATTAAATTCACATAATAATATTTTAAAAATTTATTTAAATTTGTTTTAAAAATGAAAACATAAAACTATTTTTCACAATACTTATCTTAAAAGAAACTTTGAAATTTTTAAAATTAATTGCTTTAAATTTATTTATTTTAACCTGATTTCTTTTTGAACAATTTAACAAAAAAAGCCATCTTTTCGATAAAAATATAAAAATTGATAATAATATATCATCAATAAAAATTTCATAATTTAAAAATTATTTTTTCAAAAAACTCACAATTATGAAATAATTTTTATTTTTTATTAATAGTTCTTTATATTAAAATAATGGCATGCAAAACAAATCTACAAAAATATTAAAAATTTAAAATAGATAATAAGCTTGCTGATACAAAGTTTAACTAAATGAAACTCATTAAATAAATTTTTTTTTAGACAAGAAAATCAAGAAAAAGACTAGCTGGCAGTAATTTAAAAATTAAATAAAAAAATAGCCATAAAAAAAATATTTGTAAATAATTGCTATCACTAATAATTAAGTTATGAAACAACTTCAAAGCTTCATTTAATTATATTTTTAATGATGAAAAATGAGTCTTGAATTAGTTCAAAAAATAAATGCTATTTTACAAGTAATATAGTGATGTACTAAGAATATATCATTGTTTTATACTTGCATTTAATTTAAGAATTTATGGTAAATTTAGCTATAATAATTTCATTAAATCTTAATTCAAATGAATTTTTATTTATATAACTACCAATTCGATTTTTTCCATTATAATCACCACATTTTTCAACAATTTCTAGTTTTTCTGGTAAGTATGTGACATTTAATGATAAAGTTGACGTAGTTTGTGAATCGAAATTTGCAAGTAAAATCAAACCTTGTTTGCTTGAATATCTAGTCATAGTAAAAATTTTTTCATTTAATAATTCGAACTCTATATTACCAAATGTAATTTCGTCTACAAATTCTTGACGTAATGAACTTAAAGCAGATAAGCATCTGATTATAGTATATTGTTTTTCTTCATAATTATTAAATTTTTTATGATCATTTAATTCATCAAAGAAAAGTTTTGGTTGAGAAGGCAGCATTAAATTAGAACCAATTGTAGAGATTGGAGTTCCTTTAGGAAGTAAATATGCCAATGCATTTAAGAAAGAAAATACGAAAGATTCTAAATAAACTTTTTTATCACTTAACGTTAACCAACCAGTCCATGGTCCGATGTTAATTTTCTCATCATCCCAAACTTTAAGCTGCTTTAAATAATTTTGCAAATTTGTAACTATGTATTTGCCATTAAAAGAAAGTTCATTAATTTTTGTAAGATATTTGTTAACAACCATATCAGCTACAGGTTCTTCTTGAGTACCAAAATATTTTATTGTTTCTTCAAATGAATCATCTGTAATTTGAGCTATTATAATACCATCAGATATAAATTGACGAAGTTCAGCAGCCCAATCCTTAATTAGTTGTTGATTTTTAAGATGTAAATTTCTCATAATAGATAAATTTTTTTGTTCAGTTTCATTATTAGCAAGTAAATAAGGCAGATCTAGTAATCTAAAACCTTTAATACCTTTCTGTGCCCAAAATTGAAAAATTCTCCTAAACTCTTTTCGAACATCAGGATCAAACAGGTTAAGTACAGGCTGTTTATTTCTAGTGAAATATTTGAGATTTTCAATAATATCATATTCATATTCACTATTTTCAATATTACGATCGTATTTAAGATAAAAATTTTGAAATTTTTTTTCTTGCTTGATGAAAGCTTTAAACCATTTATGTTCTCGACTAGTAACAGAAGCTCTAAGATCAGCAATTATATTGATATCATGGCTCAACTTGGCGTTTTTGGCCATTTTACTAAAATCTTGTACCGTACCAAATTTTTGATTGGTTTGAAGAAAATCAAGAACATTATTTTGGTTGTCTACCTCAAAAATGTTGGGTAAGATAAGAGTTTGGAATTTAAGTTTAGGTTTCAAAGCTCCGACATTTTTATTCATAAAATTAAAGCTGTTATTAAAAATTTGGAAGTCAACCTGAGCAATGGCAGATTTTTGGAACCATCTTAATCTGGAGCTGGCCGGACAATTAGGCACATAATGGATAATAAGAAAAGCTCCGACGAACATGGAAAGCCATAAAAGCCAAAAGGCAGCAAACAAAACTTTACGTAGTTTACACCAGAAAGGATCATTGGCATACTTCATCAGTTCTTCCTTGGTAAGACCTAGAGGCAAAGGTTTTTCCTTTTGACCAGTCTTACCATTGGAACACATGACTTGGACTTTTTTTTCGTTGTTAAGAGGTTGACACTCCATCTCGATGCGTTCGTCGTTAGAATCGCCCATCTTGTACGCTCCTGAATGGATGTGATTCTAAAATGAAAATGAACAGTTCTAGAAAAAAAAAACAAATGAGTTTGACGAGAATGATGGGTACAAATTAAAAGTGGAAGAGAACAGACAGAGCAAGAAGGATTAAGTGAAGCTGTAATTGAAATCTGAAACTGGAGCAGCGGTGATAATATTGTAGATTGCAAATCTGTTTCGGGTTACTTCAAAAGAATTTAATTCTAGCGGCTTCGCTTCATCTACAGCCACTTGTATTCAAAGAAACTGATTGAGTGCCACTTGATTGAGCCTAAACATGGGCTCCTACCCTAACTGCGATGGCAGCGCTGTGGAAAGTGGAAAAGAGTGTGGTTTCAGCTAATTGGATCTCAGTTTGAGTAAACACACAATAGCTAGTCCGTTACTAATCCAGTGCCACTAATCCGGTAAAAATAATAATTGTCTGCAGGGCAGATCCCGAATTCATTCCCATAGTTGGAACTTGTTTGATGAAGTAAAATAGTTGAGCCTAGCACTTTAAGGGAGAGCAGAAGCGATTAATTAAAACGCATTAACTTAACACCTGTTTAAATTAGTCGGCCAGGTTTAATCCAAGAAAAAGCTTATCTGGATCAGTGTGTGGTTATGGATGGTGGTTGTTGTGACAGTAAATGATGGTTTATGACTGTTTTTTTTTTTTTATAGTTTTTAGTTGATGATTATTGATGGCTATGGATGACTACTGATGACTTAAGAAGGTTTTTGATGTTTTATAATATTTTTCGATGGTTTTTTTAATGATTTTTGATGGTTTTCGACGTTTTCTGATGAGTTTCGATGGTTTGAATGGCTTTGTATGGTTTTTGATAGCTGTTGTTGACTTTTGATGGCGATCCAAAGCGCTTTATCTTTGAACATTTTATAACTTCCCATTTTTCTCCATAGTTTTTAATAAATTTCGATAGTCCTCAAACCTAAACCTCAAACCTAAATGCTAGTTATTGGAGGTTATTGATAATAAATTTTATCCTCTCAGTTTTGTATCTTACAGCCCTTATCTTCAACTAGCAATTAGAGGCAGATTAGCTCCGTATAATCTTTACACCCACGCATTATACCCTTGGGATGCGGATTCGAAATACATTATATTACTAGCACTTACCCTGCTGACAGGTGGTCTATCAAAAGACACTAGACTAATATGCTGGTCTAAGACGTTGGACCAGGATGTCGGATTAAGATGTTTGAAAGCTGAGAACAAGCTCACAGCTCGAAGATATGAGGAACAACTGCTAGTGATTTGCCCATTGGCCTTTGGCGGCCGATCCCAATACTGTTTTTTTCACAGAGACTGCGCGACGCTTGCTCGGCATGTGCCAATCATTGCGTCTGCGCTCTATTTTCTTTGCTTTTCCGCACTTGGGATCTTAATTATGCTTTACAAAAGGGTCAGACCCTTTACGCTCTTTTTCCGATGTTACTCGTCCAGTTCTATCTTGTCCTATCTTGTCACATACTCAACACAACCACACCCACTTGTCCGCACCCACTTATGCCCTAATCCTTTAACCACGAGCATCTATGGCAAGTGGATGCGGAATGAGTTCACATGACAGAAATTAATTTTACCAGACAAGCAGGCTATGATAAGACGGGCTTAATCATGTCTGACTAATTTTAATTCGTTTTAACTGCTGTCTAACTAGTAAAGAATTGTGAATTACTCCATTTCGACAATTGCTTGGAGCAGCTTGTCTAATGCAGGACAAACAATGACACTTGTTTGGTTTAATTGACTTTGCCAGGCCTGCACTTCAGCTCATTCTTGATTGGCCTTGTCTCAAGGTCTTTACATCCTCAATGTCGAGTTCAAATGGTTGCATCCATCTTAAAGCACGATATCTTGTATCTTAATTTACTGAAATGTAAATTCAGACTTGATTAATTTATTCATGCTTTGTTCACATGGCAAAATTATCGTTCAACATTAGTCAACTTGTAAAACTTGTAGTCAACAAATTTCACATAATTTATTATTAATTATGTTTGAAATACTATATTTTGTCATACTACTTAAAGAACATGAAAATCAAAGAGTAAAATTTTCAAATCTCAATTTCTTATTTAATTCATTTTTATTTAAATTAGCTTTCTGTTTTCAATTGGCTAGTTCAATCAAGAAATTTTTCATCTTAAATTAAATTATTTAAATCAAGTTCAATTAAAAAAAAAATTCATCTTAAATCAAATTAATTTATTCAAACTAAAAATAATCCATGTAAAAATATCTAATTTATAATAATAATTTAATTAATAAAACATTTGTAGGCAATTAAATGCAATGCGCTTTAAATCTGCTAAAAATTTATTATTTATAGGTTTGCAATCATTTAAATTAATCATTAATTTTGAACAATTTCTCATGCTTTTTTCGCCTAAGTAATTCTTTAATGTTAAACTAGCCTTTTTTAACTTTATTATTATTAAAAACTAATTTTTAAAAAAAAAAAATATTAAGGTATAAATTATTAATGACATACAACTTTACTTTTTTTTAAATGCTTTTTTTAATCGTTTTTTTTTTGATCAACAGTTGGCATTTCTTAAATTAGCCTTTATCTGAATGAAAACAAATTTTTAAAATTATTTTAAAATATTTTTATTGTTAAAACTTAATATAAAACTAAATTTCTCATTTTCACCATAAAAAAATTAACAGAATGATAATTTATGAAAATTAAAATTTATAAACAAACGTTATTAATTTTTTTGTTTAATTTATGCTATTTTAAAATTCATGATTTAAAAACAATCACATTATGATATGCTTAATAATTAAAATAGAAAAACTAATAAATTTTTAAATTGCGGCTAAGCTTAATTGATTTTAAACATAAATAAATTGTCTTTTAAGTTTACAAAAATTAAAAAAATATTTTGATATAGTTTAAAAGATATATACTAATTAAAAATGGTTAATTAATCCAAAAATAATTTTAGGTATAATACAATGAATTCACAATTTATTTAATTACATTAATTAACAAGCTACTTTTAACATTTAAAAACTAAACTGAAAATGCTTTAATTTATTAAACACATAAAACTATAAAAAAAACAATATGAAAAATAAATTAAAAAGCTTTTTTGTTATAAAACAATTTAAAATAACTAAAAAAGTTTAGGTTTAACTGCATCAAGAAGTTGTTTCTATTAAATTAAATTGTAAAATTATGTAAAAGAAATAAATTAAAATTACAAATAGTTAACCGTGAAATAAAATTATGCAATCACTGATTTAAAGACCAAATTCTTTGGCGTCATCTTCTCTTATGTCACCATATCTCCATAACTGAAGCCTATCTTTCAAAGCTGCTTCCATTGCTTCTTTATATTTTAAAAATTGTTTTTCAACTAATCTTTTATTTTTGCCAAATGTATTCTTTTTATTAACGCAATAAAATCCGTTTCTGACCATTTTAAGTAGCAAATCTTCTTTAGTTTCAGCATCTAATAATGTTACAGCTTCGGATCCATTTTGCAATTTGTATTCTGATTTTAGTAAAAGTTCTCTTCCATTAGAAAGTAAATTTTCAAGTTCATAACGAGCATCATCAGCTGCCTCTTTATCATCAGGTAAATAAACAAAAGCCAAATTGTATTCTTGAGCCACTGGTGCCAAAGTACCCACTCCATATTCAGCTGGTAATGGAGCTGTTTCATTTGCCCATTTCAAAGTTGCTTTATTACCATAATCAATATAAGTTACATCAACAGTTTTTTCAGACAAATTAACTTTGTCAATTTTGACTCTATACCATAAATTATCATCACGGAAAATACCAGCACAAATATCGCCTACTTTTGGCTTGTAAGTACCTGGTAATGGTGGATCTGACACGAAATGTTCCCTTAAATTAGCAATTAATTCATCTAAAGCTAAACCATGTTCAACTTTTTGTACTTGAACTTTAAGAGCATTTTCATTAACCAATGAAAGTACTACTTTTTTCAAACCTTTAGCTTCAATCACATCTACAAAATCTTTTTTACCATCTTCTCCAGTATTATCATCGTCATTTTCTTTGTCTTCATTTTCTTCGTTTAATGATATATCTTCATCTACATAATTGACCCAAATACCTTTTCGTTGTGTTTGAGCTTCGGTCTGAGCTTGTACTAATTTAGAATCTTTTTCATCACGAACTTTGCACAAACCTTCTTTAACTAAATATAAAGCCAAGCTGGTAGAACCTTTAGATCCATGATCAAACATCAATGATCCAATGAAATTACCTGCTTTGTCTACTCGCTCAAATGATATTTTAACGTCACGATGTTGAAGCAATCTTTTGATAATTTTTGTATTTTCATCATTTTTGCCCGTTTTTTCCACTAATACTCCTCCAATTACAAAATTCAATAAAATGTTTTCTTTAGTTAAATAACATTTAACTTTGGTAGAAGAGAAAACATATTCCACAATAGCATCTTTAGCAGCTCCTCTAGCCAATGAGTCTAATAAGAACTGAGCTCTTGAGGAATCAGTGGACACATCATTAGGCTTTAATAATTTAACTTTAGTATTTTTCGCATAAACGCCTTTGCCTTGCTGTGCAGCTTTAGATTCTGCTTCTAATAATTCGTCAAATGCATATGATTTTTCAATGTCATTATTGCGTTTGATAACTGTTGCAAATCCTTTAGTTATTAAGGCACATGCAATATTAATCTCCTGTAAATGGACTGTTGCGCAAATTTTTTCCTGAAATTGCTCACTTTTTGGTTGCACATAATCCACTCTGACAGACACAGTTTTACCAATCAACTTTTTCCTTAAAAATTCTCTGGCTTCAAACATATACGGAATATCATAAAGAGGACGAATTTTGCCTGCAAAATCTCCTTTATTTTCAGCTTTTGGTCCTCGAATAGAACTAAACCAAACCTTGACCAAAGATTGATCAGCTGTTTTTTCCACAACTATACATTCAGCATTTACAATCTCAACCACTACGCCTTCCCATTGATTAAGATTAGACACCACTCTGGTAACTTGGCCTTCAAAGTTTCGCCACAATCTTAATTTGTTTGTTTTAGCGTTTCTTTCAGCTTCGCGATATTTTTCAATTCCACCATAGACTAGCCCAATTGTTCTATCCACAGTACGAGCAAAACCTTCAGACAATAAGAAAGTAGCAATGTTTCTTGAGCCTAGCAAAATGCTGCCAATAACAGAAACAAAATTGAGGGCTTGCACCTGTTCCACTCTAACTGTGACATTTCGATTTAATAAACGAATTTCTGAACAAAATTTAGCCTCTGCTCCGAATTCCTCATCTGTGGAAGGGCACTTGACACCAGATAAATTAACAGATAATAGCTGATAAATGTTCCTTTCATCTTCTGGTTTGTTTAATGGCAGAAACACGCCAACCTTGAACGAAGAGCCATCTTTAACTTGTTCAACAACTGCATTTAGTTCTTGATTGAGCAACTTTTCAGCAGTTTCTTTACTCAAATCAGAAACAATTTGTTCCCGTTTCAATTTGTAATTGCTTCCCCAACGACCCTTAGCCTGAGCCTTGGCGTTTTCTTCGTCTTCAAACAAATGGCTGCAAAGTTTATTATTGACAACTTCTTTTTTTTTGCTTACTTCAGCCAGACCTTCTTTGACTAAAAGACTGTTGATAGAAGTTTCGTCTTCGCCAAAATAGAGAGTACCAGAAATAAGATTACGTGAGTTAGATGTATTAAGTTTTCGTTCTTCTTTGTATTTGACTTCCTTGCCGATGAGCAAATTGCGCAAAAATTCCCTTGCTTCCCAAGCCCAAGGTTCGTCGGTAGAGTCTTCGCCATCTTTGACGCGACCAAGCTTGGGTACATTTATGTGGGCCAAGTAGATGATGGTTTCTTGAGGCGGACCATTTCGTGGTTGATCAATCAGAACCAAAGAATCGCCAGATAAAACCTGTTTAAGAAGTCGGCTTAGAGCGGACAGTTTGAAGAAGCAGTTGGCGAATTTACCTGTTTAACTGTTCTCTTGATGAGAGCCATTTGCCGATAGAAGATAGTAGTGTGGAACGCGGAACTGTGGGACGAAGATCAGAAATTAGACAGGTGTCAGAATGCAAGCGATGAAGAAGCAAACTTACCAGAAGAGAGAGGCCAACAAAGATGATTGAGGATTGCAGGTAGATAGTTAAGTGGTTGGAAGTTTAAGAAAGCAACTGAAACAGTTACTCAGCTCAAGTTGTCTTAAACAAAAAAGTTCTGCTGGATAAATAAATAAAAACGTGTCTGAAACAGTATAAACAGTGCAAGTCGGATTTTCTACACATCATCATTTTTGGCTTCATGCGCAGTGGGCGCAACCGCGATTTGGCCACGACATACCTAGTCGGCAGCACCAGATGGATAATTGTTGGCAGCGGGAAACAATAGCTGATTTGAACCCAATTCGGGGTTGATTTCAAATGGGCTTGGGGCTGGTTTCAGCAGTCTGGGTTGATTTCAATTGAATTTAAGCTGATTTCAATTGAGTTTAGGTTGATTTCAATTGATTTTGGGCTGATTTCAATTGATTTTGGGCTGGTTTCAATTGATTTTGGGCTGGTTTCAACTAAGTTTACGCTGATTTTAATTGAGTCTAGGCTGATTTTAATTAGTTTGAGCTGATTTCACCTGAGTCTGGGCTGATTTCACCTGAGCCTGGGCTGATTTCATCCAAAATTGGGCAGATTTCATCTAAAATCAAGCTGATTTCAACGTTATTTAAGAATAATTTCAACTCAGTTTTGGGCAAATGTATGCAATCCAGGTAAAAAATCTTCCTAATTGACTTTACACATGGACTACAAACAAAACTCAAAACACAGATTTAAATCCAGGTTGCATTTTGAGCTGCACCCGAGATGAGACTATAGCTGAAAACTTAGTTGGAACCTGGGCTACAAGTTTAGCTAGAATCTAAACTAAAAAGTTAGTCTAGGTCCTAACTCAAACCTAAGTTATGGTCTACGATGGGACTTATGTTTGGATCTAGTAGGGCATAGCTAAGACTCATAATAGAACTCATAGTAACACTTATAGTAAAACTCATAGTGGGACTCATAATAGGACTCATAGTTGAACTCATAGTTGGATCCATAATAACATTCATAGTAGGACTAATACTAGAAACTCATACTAAGTCTCAGTAAGATCAATAGTAAAATCCATAATAGGCCAATAGTAAGATTCAAGTAGCATCCATAACTAAACTCATAGGACTATAGTCAAACCATGCTACGACTCATGCTAAGACCCACGCTACGACCCAAACTACGGCCCAAGTTACAGCCCAAACTACAGCTTATAATAAGACTACAACAAAAATCTATGCCAACACCCATACCAAGACCTTTAACAAAACCCACACCATGACCCATACCCAAACCCAATCCATCATTCATGCTAACACTCATGCTAAAAATCATGCTGATACCCATGCTGGACCCTTTTGCACCTGCACTTGCACCTGCACTTTTCAACCTGCACAACTGGCCACAACGATTAGCCAGCATAATTAGCCTGCACAATTGGCCATTTGGCCAACACATTTGAAGATTCAGAATCAACCAAGACAAAATTACTTCCTTCATTCGGACTGTATCCGTCCGTACCCGCCTGCTTAATAACTCATCCATTCACTTGTTATTGAAAAATTCAATTTATTTTCGGTAAATCTTCTGGACGTGCTCGGATATTTGTTTTTGTTTTTTGCATTCACGTAATGAACTTTGATATAAGTTTAAGACAGGTGAAGGTATTTTAGTGAAGGAAGTTGGAAAATATTTGAACGTAACAATATTTTTGTTTAACAGGTGGTATTATTTACATTATGTGTGATCAATAATTTTTTTTCAGTTTTCTTTTTTGAAGAAGGAGAAGAAAAAAGTCTTAATTTAGTTGCTAATCTAAAGACATTGGTTGAATTATATTGAGGTATGCTAAAAGATTGTTTTCTGAACCCAAATCGTATGCTTCCACTATAGAAATACAGTTAAGATTTTGTGATTTGCAAATGATTATAAGAGAGAAATGTTGCAAAGGCACAATAAATTTATAATCGAAACTGAACATTTGAATAAAGCTAAATTAACAGAGAATAATGGGCTATCAAATAAATAAACACTAAGCTTGTAACTTTAGAAAAAATAATTGATAGAGTTGCAAATGAAAGAAAAAAAATTATTGCATCACTAGTATTGCTTATTAAAAAATAACAAATATCTGTAGACACTATTTTTGAAGCTGAACGGAGCTCTGCAGAAGAGCCAGATTTGATTGCATTGAATTGAATTGAAATAAAAAAAAATCAAGAGAAAATTAGTGCAGAGTATCATCCATTTTCTAAAATGCAAATCAGAAAATTTTTTTAATTTTTATCAAATAGTTCATTTTTCATATCAGTGTTAGTTTCTTCAATTTTGGATAAATTACTTGGTTTAGTCTTTTTCAAAAGTAAAACTGAAGGATGAAATTGTGGATGTCTTTTAGCATGTTTTGTTAAATGGTCACTTCGCATAAATCGCTTAACACAATAAGGACATTGGAAATTCTTTTCTCCTGTATGGGTTCTGTAGTGTCTGGTGAGTTCATCAGAACGAGAGAACTTTTTGCCACAATTTTGCCAGTTACAAGCGAAAGGCCGTTCACCTAAAGGAAGAAAGAATGATGAAGTAGAGTATGAAAAATAAGATGTTGGAAAACGTGGAAAATAGGTCACATTTTTTAGCAGCCAAGCTTGCACAGACTTGTATGAGGCCAGGTAAGCTAAGCTCAAATTGGACTAAGCGGATTGGTTGCATTGGTCAGATGTGGGATTTTTAAATGAACCTGCACTTAAAACTAATGTTAAACAAAGTTTGGCTTTAGATCGGACTTGGGTCAGATTAAGTCAAAAAAGATAAGTCTTTTAGATTAAATCTGAGCCTTTAACTTAAGCTAAGTTTGTCTAGACGCTAGCTAATCTAGATGCTAGCTCATCTAAATGCTAGTCTTAAAAAGAATTATTTACGTCTAAAATGTTGACCAAAGCAATTCACTGTCTAACTAGTGGCTACAATAAATCACAGTCTAAATGTGGGCCAAACAAATCACTGTCTAACTGCGGACGAAAACAATTCACTATCTAACTGTTGATCAAGCAAATCACTGTCTAAGCGATGATCATAGTGATTCACTATTAATGATAGCCAAGGCATTTCACTGTTGTTTATTGGTAACCAGAACAAATCATGCTTAAATCCAAACCACGGTCCAAAACACATGGAAAACAGGCAAACCTACCTGTGTGTGTCCTTAAATGGGCTTTCAGATGCGAACTCTTGCCGTATCCTTTGTCGCATCCTTCAAAGGTGCATTTGTGCAACTTTTTGGTAGCGTTGGCCGGGTTCGATGTTCGGTCCATGTTGACTTTATCATCTGTTTGCAAAGTGATATGATCATTTAAATAGAATATGTCATTACTAAACAGATCAGGATTTGGTGTTGCTTTGTTATTATTAAGGTTATTAATGTTGTTGGCGGTGTTGTTGGGTGTTCGGTTAAACGTTTGATTGTTTGAAAAAACTGGTTCATTTTTAAAACAATTGATGTCAACTGAAGAGGCATTATCTTGCACTTCACTTTCGTTGCTGGCATTTGTTCTTAGGTCTAACAGTTGACTATTCATGAGGGATTTCGCCGATTGGTAAAAGGAAAGTAAACACTGAGCAGTTAGATTCAAGTCTAAGTCCACTTTGTCGGACATTGTTTTCAAACGCAGTTTAATCAAGCAAAATAGGCAATCAAAGGCAAAAACAGTAACATGGACATGAAAAACAGTGTTGTCTTCTTATTTTGACTTAACAATCCATTTCTGTTTGATCACTTGCAAGCCAATTGGATATATCGCGTACTTGCAAGCCAGATAAAACTTCAACAACAAGCTTAAGAATAAAAAAGTAAAGTATTTTTTCATTTATTTGGAACCATTTCTATCTTGGTTTTATTGCACACACGAATCTAAATCTTAAGTGCTATTAGGCTTCTTTCTTGATGAACAACTTTGGCCCAATCTTCTTAAAGTAAAAATGCGAGTTAAATAAAAAATCATTAATTTTCCTTTTAAGTGAATATGTTGTTTTCTCAAAAGTTGTTTATATTTTGAAGAAAACTGCGTGTAAATAGCATGGTGCCAATTTGCACGAACCAAGAATTAAGGGCAAAAAAAGGATTTTTCAATGGGAATTTCAAACTGTTGGTGAACCTCTGATCGCAAACGAATTCTGCTTTTTTCATCGTAAGTCCCTTGACCATTGAATATGATCTTAATTGAACAGATTAAGAAATGATCTAATTGCAGAGACACACCCCAGTGCAGGTTTGTGTTGGAGTCCAGCAGTTGTACTTCTCGGTCACGCAATGCAACGCTGGCTGCGCTTCTGCCGTTTTCGGATTGTGTCTCTGAATTTTGTGCTCGGCTCGTTCTAAAATTATTTCTTAAATTTGCTCTTAACAGATCAAACTGCCCATTTAAAATGAACACCTACTTTAAGTCACTGGTTTCGATCGCAGGTCGCAGGAATGCAGGTATCAAAAATGTGCTCAGATACAACTCCACCAGTAACCGAACGGTGACTTTGATCCCAGGCGATGGTATCGGACCCGAAATCTCGGCAGCAGTGCAAAAGATTTTTGCCACTGCCAAGGTGCCCATCGACTGGGATGTAGTTGATGTTACTCCAGTCAGGTATCCAGATGGAAAGTTCGGCATTCCACCCAAAGCTATCGAGTCTGTCATGCAAAACAAAATTGGACTTAAAGGACCTTTGGCCACTCCAATTGGCAAAGGACACCGTTCATTAAATCTCGAGATCAGAAAGTAACTAATTCAAATTCTTTTATACAACATTGTCACACTTTTCTTTTTTAAAGGGTTTTCTCGCTTTACGCCAACGTTAGACCATGTAGGTCTATTGAAGGTTATGAAACCTTATACAAAGATGTGGACATTGTGACAATCAGAGAAAATACTGAAGGAGAATACAGTGGCATTGAACACGAGGTTGTCCTTTTTGCTACGCTTTTTTACATACTAGCGGTTAATCTTTCTAACCTGTTTTCTTTTTTGCAACATCTAGATCGTTTCTGGTGTTGTGCAAAGCATTAAATTAATTACAGAGCCAGCATCTAGAAGAGTGGCAGAATATGCATTTGAATATGCCAAAAACAACGGTCGTCAGACTGTGACAGCTGTACATAAAGCAAACATTATGTAAGATGTTTTTCCCTTATTTCGTTTCCTAACGTTTTTTCTTTAAAGGCGCTTATCCGACGGACTATTTTTACAGTGTTGTCGAGAAGTGGCTGAAAAGCATCCCGAAATCAAATACAAGGAAATGTATTTGGACACTGTTTGTTTGAACGTAAGAAATTAAAATCACACACGATTCATTTTGCAAACTAAAAATTGCTTTTCATTTTTTATAGATGGTGCAAGACCCATCTAAATTTGATGTTTTAGTCATGCCTAATTTATATGGAGACATTTTAAGTGATCTGTGTGCAGGCCTGATCGGTGGTCTTGGTTTAACTCCGTCCGGAAATATAGGACAAGAAGGTGCCATTTTTGAATCGGTAAATAGAAATTCAAAATTTTTACTTTTTCTAAATTACTTTCTAAAAATATTTAAATTATTTTAGGTTCATGGCACAGCTCCTGATATTGCTGGTCAAGATAAAGCCAATCCTACCGCACTTTTGTTAAGTGCAGTAATGATGCTTAGGTATATGAATTTAAACACCTATGCTGACAAAATTCAAACGGCATGTTTAGACGTAATCAAAGAAGGAAAATTTTTAACTGGAGATCTCAAAGGAAACGCCAAATGCTCAGAATTTACTGAAGAAATTTGCTCTAAACTCGTTTGAATTGAAGCTTAAATGGCTGATTAAATTTTATTTATATGATTTCTCAATTTTTAGAATTTTAGAATTGTCCTCTTTTAAATTAGCTTTAAAAAATGTGTCGAATTTGAAAGCAAGAAATTCACAAACAATTTATATTTACACCAAGTGTAATTAGGCCACTTATTTTGAATTGAGCTAAAAAGCAAAAGACTTTAAAAACAAATACTTGATTTTTTTGTCAACATTAAAAAAAATTGTGTTAATGCCTCTGTGATTAAAACTTGTCTAATTAGCTTTTCAAATAAATTAATATATTCAGTTTAAGCACAAGATTAATCAATCGCCAAACGATTGGCAAGCAAGTTGCGATTTAAAAACAGTCCCTTGTTTTTATTGTTTTCAAAAAAAAAAATTGATAAATCTTCACATTTTTTTTGCAAGTAAAACTTTTAAGAAATTATTCTTAGACACAATTATATTTGATATAAAAACTGCAATTAAATAAAGCTTAAGTAATTAGCTTTCAAGATAGCTCGGCATTGTGGTAAATTGTTTAATATTCAAATGCAAAAACTGTTTTAGCCAAATTTAAGGTAAATAAGATTAAATCTGGTAGTAAATTCTTTTTTCAGCAAAGTGTACAAATCTATTTTGAAAATAAATATTGACAATTGTAAAGGTATATTATACTTGTGCAGAAAGTATTAGTAACGAAATGTCTAAAAACCAACAAAAAAAAACAGTTTCATTAAGTGCTATAACCAAACCCACTGTTCGACAATCGCCGATCACCTGTCCTGGACATACTCGACCAGTCGTATTTCTGGATTTTTCAGAGATTACCAGCACCGGCTACTACTCTCTTTCGGCCAGCAAAGGCAAGTATAAATAAGAAATGAAATTTAAGATTGAGTGATGAAGTTGGATAATAAAATAAAAAATGTAGTTGGAGAAAAGGATTAAGCGTTGAAATTGAGGATAAGGTTGGATAAGACTAGAGGATAAGAATGAAAAATAAATAGCGAAAATCAGACTAGTAAATAAAGATTTAAAATGAGACAAGAAAATAATGATTGAAAATAAGCATTATTAGATAATAAGCATTGAAAAATATGACTTAAAATCAGAATATAATTAGATAAAGAAATCAAACATTTATAATGAGAACAATGTAAGACAAAGAAATTTGGCTTTGACATCAACTGGTTTATCTTTACAGATGGCAAACCCATGCTGAGACAAGGAGAAACAGGTGATTGGATTGGAACGTTTGAAGGACATAAAGGTGCAGTGTGGGGAGTGGCCTTGAATTCACAGGCCACTAAAGCAGCCACAGCTGCAGCCGACTTCCAAGCCATCATCTGGGACTCTATCACTGGCGCGGAGCTGGTCTCACTGCCACACAAACATGTGGTAAAAACGGTAGATTTTAGCACAGATGATACACTGCTAGTAACCGGCTCAAACGAAAAGTTACTTCGAATTTACGATCTTAAGAAAGTAAATTCAGAACCGCAAGTATTAACCGGACATACTGGCAACATTAAGCAAGCAGTGTTTTTTGATGATAACAAACTGATTGCTAGCATTGCAGATGATCGAACTTTAAGAATTTGGGAAGCCAGCAGTGGACAAATGGTTAAAAAGTTTGATTTGCCTGATAATGCTACCAGCATTGAAGTGTTGCAAAATGGACAGATCCTCACCATCAGTTACAGCAACAAAGTATCTTTTTGGGATTCTACTCAGCTGGTTAAACTCAAAGAGTTTTCAGTACCCACCAGAGTCTATTCAGCTTCTTTGCATAAGGACAAACAAGCTTTCGTTTGTGGCGGTGAAGACTTTAAAGTTTACAAGTTTGACTACGAAACTGGCAAAGAAATCGGTACTTTTTTCATCTTATTTTTTTTTTTAAAAACTTTTTAAGCCCCATTTCTCATTCCTAAACCTTAAGCCTTTTTTATTCTATTTTTCTTCTATTTTTATTAGATCTGCTCTAATTTTTTTAATCTATTTTATAGAGTCATTCAAAGGACACTTTGGTCCTATCCATTGCATCAGGTTTTCTCCTGATGGAGAATTATACGCATCTGGTAGTGAAGATGGTACACTAAGGCTGTGGCAGACCACGGTTGGCAAAAAGTACGGCTTATGGAAAGACGGAAAAGATTAAATATTTTTAATCCGCAACCGAATTATTTAAGGTATCTAAAGCCTGTCAGGTTCGCAACAATTGTAAAAACTTGAAAATATATAAATAACTTTCAATATACTATAAAATATGCATGGATTCATTCATAGAGTAAAATGTACATTTTTTCAAATTCACCGGAAAAATTAGAGTCAATAAAATTTTACATTTTGAATGATAACTCTGCAGGCAAATAATTGTTTAACTTTCTAATAAAAAAAATTAATTTGGTCTATTTTGACCGAATTCGTTCGGTTTATTCAAACTGAACCACTTGATATTTGCGAAAAAATGCTAAAAAATATTCAAAAAGCAGTACTTCATGATTTCGGCAATTTGAAAAAGTTAAATTTTAAAAATCAATTAATAATTAAATTAAAAAAATAATTTAGTCAAATGATTGGAAATCAAAAGAAATAAATGATCATTTAGAAACTATTTTTAATGAAGTAATTGTGAAATGCCAAAACTTTTAGCAAAATTAGGCAAAGCCAAATATTAGCGATTTTCTTAGTTTGGTAATTTTTAAGGCAAAATTTTGGCACAAATTTAATCATAAATGTAAATTTCATAAATGTGCTTTTATACGAATGTTTTTAAAAAATAAAAAGAAATAAAAAATAAATATGAAGAGTTTGTTTCGAAATTTTGATTTAATAATCAAATTAATCAAATAGCAATGAATACATGGCAAGCAAGTGAATTAGCCATTATTAATGATTAAAATTAGCAATTTGAACCGAATAAAAAGCAAGGCAAAATTGAATTAAAATGGGCGCTGGCCGGAAATAGGTTGCCTTGGCCTGAGAACAAAGGTTAGTTTGTTTTCATACCCATAGATATCGCAAAACACAGAAAGGACCAAAAAAGTATAACAAAGATGAATTAAACTGACAATAAACAGATAGCAGAAAAGTTAAGATTAGACATAGCAAGGATTGGGAATAAAGATAGGGGTGTTGTAATGAGAAAAGTGAGTTGGAAAGTTTAAAAGACAGTAAATAGGTAGTGTATTGATAATGACAAGAGAAAAGATAACAGTGAGTGGACAAGTGGTGATGAGGAAAGAGATAACAGATTAAGAGAAAAAAATGATGTAAGAAGTGTCAAAAGAAAAAATAAGTGACAAAGAAAGGGTTGAAAGGAGAGGAGGTGGTGATGGAAAAGATACTTCATTGGTTGGTTTAATAGTGACAAGAGAACAAACAAGAGGAGAAAAATGAAAGAAAAAGGGGTGAAAGGAGAAGAGGTGGAAGAGAACAAGTGGAGGAAGTAGTGTAGACAAGGAGATGACAGAAGAATCAGTGGCATAGAAAAGTAAAAAGAGGGGCAAATAGAAGAGGTGCAAATACAAGAGATGCAAATACAAGAGATGCAAATACAAGAGGTACAAACTCAAGAGAAAACAAGATTAAATTTATGAAAACAAAAGGTATGAGAACAAGAGTCATAAAGACAAGAGTATGAGAAGTGGAGAGAAAGGCATTTTAAGACAATTGAAAGAGTGTGCATGAATGTGCAAAAGTGAAATGGGAGTGAAGTGTGGGTGTAAGAAGTTGTCCAGCCGGAAATGCAAACACATGAGAGGCACAAAACAGTTTGGATTTGTTTAACTATGAATGACTGACAGAGCAGCTGATAGAGAAGATGGTAGATGAAAGAGAAGACGAACAGTACTCACCCATTTTGTCCATCCAAAAATCCCTGGCACCTTCCTGTGCATTCTGATACATTGGCATGGTCATGATGAAGAATGTCTTAGCCCCTGCTGATCGTGCCACAATCGCATCACAAAGCCAACACCAACAGTTCCAAAGCCAGCGTCCGAAACAACAACAAAAAGCAAACTCTCCAGTACAGACGACTCAAATGCCAATGTAAACACACTGCGCATAACAGCTGGTTGACTGAGCAGTCGTCGATTGGCTGGCCCGGTCCAACCTAACCCAAACTACTTACCCACTTGCAAAAGACCCTCTTTGCTCAGACCCTCTTATTGGTAGTCTGTGACCCCCTTGTCAAACACCCCACTAACAACATCGTCGCAGTGCAGCCGCCACATGCGCGTCTAGACAACTCAGCCGAAATTCGGCTAACTCTGAACTAGCTTCATTGCAGCCTGCCATAGTGGTCCCATGTTGAGTAGGCAGGGCCAGCCGATTCTTTTTCAGATAGGGTCCACTTTAGCGGGTCCGAATATGGCTGGACCCACAGCATGGCAAATACAGTCTAATGTAATAAGAATTCCATACACAGACAGGTTCAGTACACTATATCAAATATAGTGATATATATAATCAATATATGGTGCAATATATGGTTCATAATTGGTTCATATGTAGTATTTATGTGATTTACATATGGTCTACATGTGGTTTATATATGGTTCATACATTTTCTACATGGTTCATATATGGTTTATATATGATCAATATATGGTCTAATGTACAACATTCTAGTTTAATATGTTTTAATATATAGCTTTCAAGCTTAATACACTCTAGATACAACTGAATCTTGATACACAAGCAAATCTTAATGCAACAACCAGGTTGTAACATATAATTAAATTGCAATATATGATCTAATTTCAATATGCAAACAAATCCTAATATACTACCAATATTTATTATAAATAAATATATATTAATATAAAATTTCAATATATCACCAAATTTAAAAATGTAATCAAATTTCAATATACAAACTAATTTCAATGTGCCTTTAAATTTTAATATACGACAAATTTCAATATACGACAAATTTCAATATACGACAAATTTCAATATACGACAAATTTCAATATACGACAAATTTCAATATACGACAAATTTCCATATACGACAAATTTCTATATACGACAAATTTCAATATATGACAAATTTCAATATATAACAGTTTTCAATATACGAAAAATTTCAATATACTACCAAATTTTAAAACTAAATAACAAATTTAAATACTAATTTAAATATGCAATTTTAATATAAGGACAAGTTCAGCATACGATTTGGCCTCATACAAGGTGCAGGGCCATCTTAAATAGAGTCAATTCCCGTCAGTCAATTACACCGTCAATCTTTGCCCCGCCATTCAAGACGCTGATCATGCGTCAATCTTTTCAACCTCCACAGTCTCCACAAACTCCACAACCTCCACAACCTCCACAACCTCCACAGTCTCCACAACCTCCACAGTCTCCACAAACTCCACAGCCTTCCAACCTCCACAGTCTTCAACTTTCTTACTCTCCCCTACCTTTGCAGTAACCCCAGCCTCCACAATCTCACCAACCTAAATAGTCTCCCAACTTTGAAAACCACCACAGTTGGCAGCGTTTACAAAACACTAATCCCCCAATTGTGATTCGCAGCATCGCTTTCTCTCCTCGTTCCTCTGAACTGATCAAGTCAGAATGTGTTTGAGTCAGTGGTAAACATAGTGGACGCCACTCTCATCTAGATCGATGTGATGTTTTTCAAGTGTAGCTATTTGCAATTGGTCTATCATTTTTGTTTGTGCGTTCCCATCAATAAATTATTTCAACTAATCTACATTAATCGCAACACTTTTTATTCATCTCAACTCAAACAAACCAATGATAAAACAGTATTCGAACCAACCGTTCTAGGACCAAGTGCTTCGTCAGTTGTTTTTCTCAATTGTCCAACCATTCACGTTTTTTGTCTCTTTTCCAACTTCTCTCCTCATTTTAAGATTCAATTTATTAAACCTCTAACTCTCTAGTTTAAACAACTCCACTTTGTTTTTTCAATTCATTATACTTTATTTTTATTCACTTTAATTCAATACATTTTACTTTATTTCTATTCATCTCCGTTCAGTCAATACGGATTTTTTATAATACTGCATCAAAATGGGTGATTTTTTCTACTATCGTCAAAATCTTTTTGAACAGTTGCCTCAATGCTCAGCACAAGGAGTAGTGCCATGTTGTCCTGCCAATCAATTAGCAGCTCGTTTCTCTTCCATTTGCACCGACCAATCACTTGAAGACGAATTCGACTCCGGTTGCAGCCAAAAAACAATTGACAATCTTGATAGCTCTCAATCGGCTCCGCCACAATCTCAGTAAGTATTGTAATCATTTCTTATGTTTATGTTAGGCAACTTGTCTTATCTTAAGCCGGCTTTTAATCATTTTACTTCCGGAAAAACAAACTGCTCAGCAATTGTCAACAGCGGTTGTTTTACATATAAGTTTGTCAGTTGCTAAGCAGCTCAGCTTACAGTTTGCTTTGACTCTTGCTTTATCAAGTTCTTAAGTATCTGCTTATGGCTGGTCTGGAAACTGAGGCAAACACCACTTGCAGGTGAAAACAAACAGGCGTAATCCATGACAAATGTTTTGAAAACTAACCATGTAGCCTTGTTTATCAGTCTAAACCTGATAACATGCTCAGTTTATAATTTTCGCCTGTATTTTATGTACTGGCTGTTTAATTAAGTCCATTATTTGAGTGCATTACTTGAATGTATTATATGAATTTACAATCTAAGTTTACAACAACTTAATTTTAACATATAAATCCACAGTCTAAATGTACTATTTTAGTTTACTACCTAAGTTTATCAACTAAATTTACCAGGTGAAAACAAACGTTGGACAAGCCATTCATCCTGAAGTATCACTTTAGCCATCACTTAATTGTCATTCAATCTTTTACTTAAATTCAGTACTTTATTATTGTGGTCCATCATCTTAATCATGTTATTTGCCATTTTAGTACATTACCCCAGCGCATCATTTTACTTCATCACTTTAATCATTTATCTTATATTAAATTTGTCCAGCATTTTTACTCGATTAAATTAACATTTATATTTTTTTATATTACAGGTGGCTACACGGCAGAATAAATCGCTTTCTTGCTGAAGAACGGCTTAAAAATTTTAAACAACCCGGTTGTTATCTAATCCGAGAAAGCGATGGTAAACAAGGCTCGTATGTTTTAAGCTATTTGGGCGAAATGGGCGTAATCAACCATTTCCGAATTACAGCGGCTTGTGGTGAATTTTACATTGGAGGACGTAAATTTGCTAGTCTTAAACATCTGATTGGATATTATACGGCTTATGTGGACTTGTTAGAAAACGAAAAATTGGTCTATCCTGTTCCTCCACCGGAGGTAAGTACTTAGCATCATTTTTGTCATTCCTTACACCTGTCTTGTAATGTAGCAATTGCCTGTTGCATAAAGGCAATATTAACAAATTGAAAGGTTGATTTAACAGTCGCAACTTTATGTCAATCGAATTCATTCGATGAATTGCAACTCATTAAGAAACTGCTGTTTGTTCTAGACTTGCTTCTTTACACTTTTTTCATTTTCTTTACTTCCATCCACTTTTCCATGGTACAATTTCTGACTTAGCCAACCCACTTATTCACTTGACCTAATCGCAGAAACCTGATTGACCACGTTTTCAAGCGAATCCAACTTAAGCATTTATTGCTAGAACACTAACTAAGCATCAGTTGTTGCTAGAACACAGTTGTTGGATTACTCTTTCTAAATCACACATTTTCGCCTTTTTCTAGTCTTGAAAAAAAAATAACTGTATAATTAACTTGGATAATGCATTGTACTTTTATTATGCATAAATTAAACGATTGCCACTCTCAAACTTCATCTGATCATGCTTATGTTTTCCTTCTTCTAGCCGGTACGAGAAAGAAGACGAGTTATGGCTGTGTTGCCATATACCAAAATGCCGGATACAGACGAACTTAGGTAAATTGGATTTTTTCATAGTTTGTAAAACTATAATTAATTCAAAATTCAGTTTTGTTAAAGGAGACACTTTTGTAGTGCACAACAATTTAATTGATGGTTGGCTTTGGTGTACATTGCAAAGAACAGGAGAAAGTGGACTTGTATTTAAAGAATTGGTCAAAGAAATAGTAAGAAAATTATTTAAAATAATTTATACCAAAAATAAATATATTTAATCGCAAATGTTTATTTTGTTTTCAGGAAGAAGGTTTTGACGAAAATGAAGTTTATCCCTGGTTTTTATGTCGAATCAGTCATAAAGAAGCTGTAGACATGCTCGCTAAAAGTAAGTTAGTTTTGCACTGTTTTTACACGTTTGTTCAACATTTACCTGTCTGTTCTTGTGCTTGCAACATTAACCATAAATCTGACAATTAAGAATCTTCAAAGAATCAAACAACCTTTGACAACTTAAGATTGGGTGTGTAACGACTAAACGGCAAAACACAACCACCAGGTGTCTTCATTGTAAGATTAACCATTGAACTTCCTTGTCTACGCCATTCAACCTGCCCATCGTTTTTTCATCTGGGCATGGTCTTGTCGACCTATTCTACAAATTACTGAACCATAAATTCATCAAATGACCGGCATTTGCCATTTTTAGCTGTCTTATAAGTGAAAACAATATGTCCATGTTAGTCTAAACTCTCACCCTCCTAACTTTACAGTGTTGAAAAAACTTTGAAACAGGCTCTAAATTTTCAAGCTATCTATTTGTAGACTATTTTAAAAGTATATCTTTTTAATAAACAAGCACAGATTATTGACCGATTCCAGTTTTACAAAGCAGTTGTTGGTGTTTGTATGAATCGAACCAGTTTTCTTAAATAATTTGATCTGTTGTTTTACCTATATGTGTCCTTAAATAAAATCGATTCAATTAAGATCTAATTTTGATTTTTCTAAATCTTGCAGAAGGTCCAGGTAGTTTTTTAGTCCGACCAAGTGACAACTCGCCAGGCAATTATAGTTTGTTTTTTTATGTAAACAAAACTGTTCAACGCTTCCGAATTGAGCGGACGTGCAATGGCCAATATTTAATGGGAGGCCGCTATTTTAATTCATTAGAGGAAGTGATTGCTCGTTATCGAAACGAGCAAATCGTTGCCGGATTCAAACTAGGAGATCCGGTACTTCGTTCAGATTTCGGTCTAACCTGTCAATCTGGCATGTTTACCGGTGTATCAAACATTTCAAAGAGTTCTAATGGTTCTAATCCGGCCTTAAGCGTTTCTTTGCGTTCTTCCAACAGTATTCAATCATCAAATTCCAAATCAACAAGTCAGCATTTGGCCATCGTCAGTTCGAACGTTTGTGAGGACATTTATGCAACTTTACGAGCCAGTCGCGAACAGTGTCAGCAGCAAAGATTGCAACAAATGTTAAGTGCATTTCTGCTTAAGAAAAGCAATAAGACTGACAAGTGGAAGCCCCTATTTTTTGTCTTGGGCAAAGATGAACAAACTTTGTATTTTTATGAAAATGAAAAAAAGATGCGACCCAAAGGTTTAATTGACCTTTGCTATTCCTATTTATACAGCGTACATGAAAGTCTTTTTGACAAGCCTTACTGTTTTCAACTTGTCGAAAAAACCTTACCATGCATTTCAACAGCTTACTTTTTCTGCGCAAACAATTATGAAACTTTACAGGTGAGCTTTTTTATGTGAATGCCAAAATATGAAAATATATAATACTTGAGGTATCAATGTCAATTAGCTTTCCAAAAATTTTTATGATTTCTTTTAGGATTTTTAATTTTTTACTTTTTTACTTTAGGAATGGATGCAAGCTTTACGTCCTTTGTGCTCTTCTCAACAACAGCAGCCTTCAGTTAAATTTTGGGGTAAACATAAAAATATTCAGATATCTTCTCAACAGCTTACCAAACCCATAAAAACTGCTACACAAATTCGTACCTTGTACTTAACTCTTTTAGAAGCAAGACGTTTGCCTGTTAAGCTTGCACCTCATCCATTTTGCTTGATTTCACTTAATAAGCAAAAAGTTGGCCGAACTTCAGTTAAGTGTCCTCCAGATCCAATTTATGAAGAAGAATTCGTTCTTGAAGAAATGCCTTGCGACATTACCAACTTTTCTATTAGTTTGCTTAATAAAGGCAAAAGATCAAAAGATACTGAAATTGCTGAATTTACTGTTGAACTTTCTAAATTGTCTTCAGGTGAAGAGATTGAAGATTGGTTTAATCTTACAAGCACTTTAATGCCTGCTAGAGAAGATTTTGGCGCAATCCGATTAAGAATGCGCTACATTAATGAAATTATTATGCCTGTTGAAGAGTATGCACTTTTAAAACAGCTTTTACTTGATGAAAAATTAGAAGTTATTTCATTGCTTGAAGATTTTTGTCACAAAGATCGAACTTCATTAGCACATTCTCTATTACACATTTTTATGTATGAAAAAAAAGAAACTGCTTTTCTTAAAAAAATGATTGAAAGAGAAATTAAAAAAGAAAGTGACACTTGTACCTTGTTTCGTATGAATTCGTTAACAACAAATTTGATGGATTCATATATGAAAATTACTTGTTCTAGTTTTGTGTCTTATGCTTTAAAAGAAAGTTTACAAAAAATAATTGAAAACAAACATTCTTGTGAACTTAATCCATCTAGATTAGACAGTTTAAATGCTGCTTGTGCCAATGCAGAACATCTTCTTAATTTATTAGACGAAATTGTAGAGCGTATCTTTCGAAGTGTAAATCGATGTCCTAAAAGTATTCGTTACATTTGTGCCTGTTTGCAACAATGTGTAAGCCAAAAATGGCCTAATGATACACTAATTAGAACCCAAGCTGTTGGCAGTTTTATTTTTTTAAGACTAATGTGCCCAGCTATATTAAATCCTAGATTATTTAATTTAATTAGTGGTAATATTATATTTATTTAAAAAAAAAAAAATTTAATTAAATTATTTCTTTTTTAGAAATACCATCTGAAACTGCCGCTCGAAGTTTAATTTTAATTGCTAAATCATTACAAAACTTGTCAAATCTCATTGAATTTGGACTTAAAGTTAGTATTTTTCATTTCATCTTATTTTTAACTAATTAAATTAATAATTAATTAATAAAAAATTAACTTCTATTTTTTATAATTCTAATTAATATTAACAAATTTTCAACTAAACAGAGTAACCATGTTCATAAAAATAATGAAATTTGTCCTTTGATTAAAAGGGTTAGTAAAAATAATTTCTTTAATTATTTTTATTTATTTGTTTATTCATGAATTAAATTCTCCAATTTTAATATTACATTTAACCTATATATATTTTAATTTTATTTTAATATAGGAAGCTTGGATGGAGGTTGTTAATCCATTTATACTTAAAAACAAAGCAAGAATGATTAAATTCATCGATGATTTATGTGTTAGTTAATTTATAATTTTATAATATTCATATTTTATAACTTTTTTTTTAATTTTTAAGACGATACCAGACTTATATGAACCTGAACCTATTACTAAACCAAGAACAGAACCTGCTAGAGAATTAGCTACAATTCATACCGTATGTGAAGTACATAAAGAGGATATTATCAATCTCAGTCAAACATGTGTAAGTTAAACTCTTTTTTTATAATAAATTTAAAATATTTAATTTGCCATCTTTTATATTATTAGCCTACCATAAGAAAGTTGGCCACCGTTACTGAATTATTAACAATAAGAAAAAAAAAACATTCCAGTATGCTTTCAAAATAAATTAAAAAAAAAAAAATAATTTTAAAATTGTTTAAAATAAAGTTTGCAATCATTTTCATTTGAATCAAATCATTATTAAACATCGATTGTAAATGTTTTGTATTTTAAATTTAATTATTTAAAATTTTACTTTATATAATTAAATTATCTTCTATCTTAAAAAAGATAAATTTTTATGTCAGTTTTAAAAAATTATTATTCAAAAAGTTAATTGTTCCTTTTCATAATATTTTATATATAAATTTTTCTTACAAATGTTTCTAAATGTTTTCGTATAGTATTTACATTTTCTAATTTATTAAAAATTGTTCTTCACAAAATTAAAAATAGTTAAACTAGAACTTTTTTAAAGTTTTTTTAATTAAAGCCATTCTTTGCTTGTGTGCTTCGGTAGCAGGTGATTTTTTATATACATGCTTGAACTCTTCATTTAATGGTAAAGATCCAAATCCAGGTATGTATAAGTTATAGTTCTTTTCTAAGATAAGTTGGACATCCTTAGTTTCAACATTTTTTGAACCACGATGCTTAGCTAATAAACAGGCACTAGAAACTAAAAAATAAATAACAAAACATAAATTAAATAATTTTATTTTTTTATTTTCACAAAATTGTTACCTAAATTGTCGATAAAATCATCAGCAATATTAAGTAACATATCTTCTACATCTTCATCCAATTGTTCATTACTATCGATTTCAGAAACCAATTCTTGTAATCTTTGTTTATTAAGAATGACAACAGCGTTGTTTGAGTTTTCATTTGTTGAATTTTCCGCTATTTTAGAGTTATTACTGTTGGTATTATTATTACCATTACTATTATTGTTATTATTAGTTTCTGTTGGAACAGTTGAAGCAGACGTCGAACTATTTAAAGATTGTTGATTATCTGTTTCTGTTTTGATTACAGTTATAGAAGGCTTATTATTTTCTACCGTTTTTACGGTTCCTGTGTTTGAAACTGTCATTTGATTTGTATTTCCGGTAAAATTCCCCACAGACGTTGACACGCTATCAGATACAGTAGTAGTTACTATATTTTGGTTAGACTCAGCAGTGTCCATTTTTATTTATGAACAAAATTAATAAATGAATCAAACAATATTTATAAACAATAAATTGTTTATAAAAAACCTATGAAACTTTGTTTACACGAAATAATTTATATGAAACAAATATTTACAGTCGCTAAAGCAACACATTACGCGCATAATTTAAATGTTTTTTACTATATATAGTAAAAAATATTTATAAATATTTTAATAAAAATTAAATAATTACCTTTGATTCTCAATACAATTTCAACAAAAAACAAATTATAAATATTAAAACAAATAATTTTAAATAATACACAAAGCTAATAATAGCTTAATAAGAACTTTATTAAAAAAATAAACTTTAAACATTAAGGTTAATTTAATTTTTTAAAAATATGAAATACATTTAGATTTTACAAATCATTTATTTAGAATAATAATAAATGAAGTTTTTCAAAATTTAAAAAAAAATTTATTGATAAATTAAGTTTTAAAATGCGTGCATAAACATATACAAATCCATTCCAAAAGTTTTTAAAAAGTTAAATTTTTATAAAGCAATTACTTAGGACATCTTTTGTTTCCAAGTTTTCTTAATGGAATTAAAAATTGGAAGCTCATGATCTTCAAAGTATTTAAGCCAGTTTTGATAGGTATTTGCTTGTGACACTTTTCTAAAGGTGTTTTAAGATACATTTTTAAACACAATTGCATAAAACTCTTCATATTTTCTAATTTATTAATAAATGAACACATAAATGATTAATAATTTAGTTTTATAATAGCATAATTTCAAAAAAATGTTTTAAAATAAAAAGCTTGCTCTTGACCACAGAAGATTCATAAACTGAACTAAATATAAAACTTTAAAATGTTTTAAAATGTTTTAAAATGTTTTAAAATGTTTTAAAATGTTTTAAAATGTTTTAAATAAATGTTTATGCTGATGTTTATATTAAAAATAGTTTAATTTTATAAACATAAAATTTAAACTTCATCTGCAAACCATAAAAAAGGCATCTGTTCTTATTCTTATTTATTTAATCATTTTCTGTCTTTTGGTTTTAATTGCAACCACCACCTGTCTTTACTTTAGATTTTAAAGCTAAACATAAACTGCAAGTTAACATATAAAAATAATTTTTTTTATAATTTAAATAGAACTTGCAAAATTTATTTGTATATTTTTTCTCTTTAATTTTTACTTATCGTTCTTTAGCTAATTGACTATTTTATTATTTGCTAATTATTAAATCAACAAAAGTTTATAATCCTATTTTTAAAAAATAAAAATTTAGTTTGGTTATTTATACCAAAACTTATTGATATTATTTTATTTTTATTCATTATTCTTTTTTGGTAAATAACATGTACCAAAACTCTAATTTACTAAATCTACAAATAAAAAAGATTTCAAACTGATTTACTAAAATTTTTTAAAATATCCTGATAATTAGTTCATCTTAGTGACAAATCAGATTAACTCTATTTTTAAACATTCACATTATAAAAGTAAACAATTAAATTTAATGTTATACTAAAGTAAACAATTAATTATGCCCAGTTTTTTTTTATTATTTAAAAGTCAAATTTTAAATTAGTTATACCTTAAAATCTTAAAAATTTAATTTCATTCCCTAAATCTCTTTTTTTAATTGTTTTATATTTAATAACGACAATTAAACTATTAGTAATAAAAAAATTTAATCTTAAAATTAAAAAAAAAACTCATCTAAAAAGTTTTAACTTAAATTTTAACTTAAATATACGTAAATATAAAGTATCTCTACTATTTAAAATGCTAATAAAATAAACCTGAAAATTTGATAATGTTTTAATTTTAAAAATAAAATTATAATTGATTGTTTATTTAATAATATAACAAGTTGCAAAACTTAATAATAACTAAGTAAATTACAATTCAAATTATTAGAATCTTTTTCAATAAAATAATACAATTAAATTTAAATTAAAAAAAAAAATTATTAATAAATATGTTTATTTTATTAAGCTTTTATTTTTATAAAACAATTTAATTAATAAAAAAGTAAAATGTCAAAATATTTTAATTTAGTATAACTTTTAATTATAAAAATATAAACGATTAAATCGATTGTATTTTATTTTAGAATTGATTAAAATTTATAAACTGAAAATGTTTATAATATTTAAGCAAAAATAATTTGAAAACATGTATTTTATAAATAATATTTTAAATAAACTTCAAACCATCGAAGTGTAAATAATTACACCTGATAACTTTTATTGTCGTTAAAATGATAACAATTAATTAAAATTTTTATTAAATTTTTAATTTAAGTAAGTTAATATAATTTTAAATATTTTATAATTAAAAAATTATAATATTTTTTTGGTTTAAGATTTTTTTTTATTCAATTTAAATATTAATTTAATATTAAAAATTTTATAAATAATTTTATATTTATTTTATGCTTTTTTTATATTTGGCTTAATTATAAATTTAAATCTAATCAGCTTGTTTATAAATATATTTTTTACTAGCATTTGAATTATTGAATAAGTATTATTTATATTAATCATTATTTTTTTTTCACACAACATTTTAATCTTTTTTTGAATCTATTAAATTAATTTCAAAAAACTAATAAAACTTATCAATTTTTGTGTTTCTAATACTTAAATCGTAGATTATTTTATTACTCTAAAACTTTTTTTTTATATTAATTGTATTATAGTATAATTTAAAAAAAAAAAAATTTATTTAAATATTTTTTAACATTACATCACAATTTTTATAAAGGTAATGTTTGCAAAAATTAAAAGTCAATGAAACATGATAAAAAATGGGTTTTTGATGAATTTGTTAAATTTTTTATATCTTGTAAAACAACTTGATATGAATTTTATTGAATCCCATTCAAACACGTGATCGGTCGTATTTTTAATGTTTAAGCGTTTTGATTTATTTTCTAATAATAATCATTATCAACATTTTTTGCATTATTAAAATTATTCTTATTTTTTTTTTGTGTATTTAATAAAATAAAATTTTTAAATAATTTTCAGCCAATTTTACTTTTTAATAAGTTTTTAATTTTTAATTAAACTGGTCTTTTTCCAAACAAACTTGTGAGTAATAATTTTTATTTATTTTTAATTAAAAATATTTTTTTTTTATAAGATTATTTACTTACCTATTTAATAATTATTTTCCTTAATGTAATCAAAAAACTGAAAAACATATTAATGATTTTTTCAAAATATAAATTTATTTAAAAAAACATTTAGAATCAAGATAAAAAAAATATTTGCACTAGTTAAAAAAAAATTATTTCTAATAATTAATTAAAACTATTAAAATAAATTTTTCAATGTTTTTTGACATGCTTAAATAATTTTTCTTGCAATTTTTGATAAAATCAATAGAGTTAATTACTTGATAAATGTCTAAGCTTGATTTTCAGTATATATGAGTCACTAAAAGGAAAGTTAGCTGTTTTCTCAAGTTTAAAAACAAATTGCGTTGTTAATAAGAGGATAAATATTATTCAAATTAAATTAACACACGCTGTAGAAGCCAGTTAAATTTAATAAAAATAATTATATTAAAAAAGCAGTTGAAAAAGTCAAGGCTAAACTTTATTAGTTTTAAGCGACTGAATTACTGGAAATACAATTTAAGCAAGAGTTTGACTTAGAAATATTTTATTGTAAAAACATTTTCATTTGTAATGACATAACGATCCAACCAGATATGGTTAAACAATAGGATAAACAGGTTGATTTTGAAAAACAACGCTTTTCAAATATTTGACACTTTTTACGTTTAATTAAAAAGAATAAACAAGGAAAAGCAATTTAGAGGCTTAGAGTGAATTTAAAATTAACAGCAATTTTACACCAAATGTTTAGGTGTAAACCTAAATCTACATAACCAACTTCTGAACATACTGAAACATATCGGTGGCTTGTTTGTAGACTCGCTTCCTTAATTTGTGGCTGATATTTTCCAGTAATTTGGCCGCACTTTTTTCCTTTTGGTTCACTTGCTCGATAGTTTCGCCTTCAACGGCGGGAAAGTATTCATCGATTAGGTTGTCAGCTACTTGTAAAGTACCGGTCAGCGCATTTACAGACATTAGCGAGCTAATTTTGTTAATGCCAAAGTCCTTGGCCTGATTTACTTTACCACTGCTATAATCTAAATATTCACCAATTTTTTTAGAACCGGCATTTTTCAAGTTGTCACAAATATCTCCAAACTCGGAAGTGGTTACGCCAGGCAATTTAGATTCAAGATTGTCCAAACCACCGGACACGAGGTTGTCTGCCAAAGCAACTGGAGCAGAAGGAAATAGTAAGAAAACACAAGAAAGAAAGACAACAAAAAACCGGTAACTTACTTTGGTTTTCAAATTTGTTGGCCAAAGGCTTGACAGTATTAAAAGCCAAAAAAGTATTGGCCTCAACCCGATTAAGAAGGGAGTTAAGTAAGCTGTTGGAAGACTTGATAGTTTTGTACAAACTGAAACTACGGTCAATGGAGACACGTACTAGAGGGATGGAAACGATGCGATCCAAGCTCTTAATTTCAAATTCCTTTTGTTGGCTTGCCATTTTTGATACTTTGTATTGTCTTAATTTGTCGCAGACAGACGATTAACTGGTGAGTTTAGCAGACAAGACAGACACTTTAGTGGATTGATCCGCAAGATTTTCAACACAAAGGGCTGTTAACCAATGAAACTACGCTGGATTGCAACTAAATACGCAATTAACAGATTTGAATTAACGACAATTAACAGACACAAGCCTGTGATTCAGCAGTTTACAGTCACGAAAGCCACAGTTTGGGGCTGGCTAAATAAAAGCAGGAGTAGTAACGACTGTTAGGTAGAAGGAGGCACAGTAGATGCAGAACTCAGTAGATGCAAGTTTCAATAGATGCACACTTTAATAAATTTAACACTGGATAGATGCATATTAAACTGCAGATGAAGGGCAGTTATTTAGCCTCGGAAGAAAGTTGGTGACAGATTAACAGGGTCTAAATTAGCGCATCTGGGGGCCCAGCAATGTATTCAACAGGTGCTAGCTACGCCGTTCGACTTTGTACAGACAGTTACCACTATCTTAAAGAACATTGATCGCTCCGAACTTTGACTGTCACTCTAACATGTGTTGCTGTCATGCCTTTGCTCGGCTGATGGTTGGCTAAGCCTTATCTTACTCATGAGAGAGGTAAGACTAGTCGGGAGAGTATTGAGTTTGTTTTCTAGTCTTTTTTCTGCTTTCCTGTATTTTTGTATTCTGTCCTCTTTTTTTTTCTCGTTCATGTTAATCTTATCTTTTTTTCTCCTGTCCTTTACTGTTATGTCCTCTTCTTTCCTAATTATTTTGTTCTTCTCTTGTCTTTATCTATTTATTTTTCCTCTAATTCATCCTTCTTTATTCTATCCTTCCCTATACCATTCTCTTTTTCTACTATTCTATCTAAATCAGGTTCCATTTATCTAACTTTCTTCAATTTTACTCCAAGCCGCTTTGCACAATTGTTTTACAATAGCCCTTTGCTCTTGACCAATGTCTACTTGAATCACATCTGTTAATTTCTCTTCGTTCATTTGTTTATTTTCTTCTTTAAGCGACTCCTGAATTTCTAGAACAGCCATTGCTTTTAATAAATTAGCAGGACAAGAGCTTCTCAACAAGTGTAACTGCTCATTAGATTGGTCATTTTTTTCTGATCGCTGTGTTAATTTTCGCTCCAATAAATGGATATAAGCCAGAGTCTGTCTATTAAGTAATAATTTGGAATTACCTTCAGCGCATTCTGAATCAACTTTTCCACCATTTATTTGTTCAGCAGACTTGCAAGAAGAGGATAAACACTCTTCTCTCATGACCATTGCGTTGTCTAACAATAAACACAATTGCTTTAGCTCATAGTTTTCTCTGACCAGCTCAAATTGCTTAGCTTCCAAATTCGTTAACTTTTGTGAATAATTAAATATTTCTTTTTTCATCACTTTAGACATATGTGTGCCAAACAAGTTCCATTCTTGGGCAATAGTTCTAGCTCTAGCTCTTTCATCGTCCAAATAGCAACATAAATCTCGCAATTCGTTATTGTCTCTTTTGAGCGAGTAGACCTGTTGCTTTAAAAATTGCATGTTAGTCATGTTTTGGTTCAAATCCTTCATCAAACAGCCATTTTCAAATACAATTTTTCGGTTTTTAGCTTCTAAACTGCGTATTCTTTGAATAAGCTCTTCATTAGTAAGTTTGGCTAAAAGATCATTGTCCAACAATTGAACCATAGGAGAAGAAGACACTTGACGTTGAGCAGGTTGAGAACCTGTCTTGCCGGCTTGTGGTTCTGTGCCGTTTTCAGTAAATTTGTTCTGAGTTTTATTAGCTAATAATGCATTTCCATTAACTAAACAAAAACAAGAAAAATAAAACTTAATTAATATTTACCTTTCATATTGTCTTTGCCGTTAAACAAGTATTTAAGCGGACCAACCTGTTTACACTTACCTTGAGTGTTGGTTTGTTGTTGACTAATTACTGGCTTGGATGAGCCAGTAAACGAAGACATTTCATGCAAGAACAAATGACAAATTTACAAAATTCACAAGCAAACGTGAAGCTTGACGAATTCAAGTGTAACACAGTTTGGATACTTATACAGATGATAGAGTTGAGAACGGGACAATGAAGAGTGCAGTTACAGAATAAAAACGAACACGGAAAATGAAGATGCAGAATAAAAACGGGTAATCAAAACTAAGACAAGCAAGAACAGGACAAGGATGAAAAGGGGCAAAGAAGAAGGTGGCACAAGGTCGAGGTTATATGAACAAGTGGGCCGCACTTGTTGATCAATGGCTATTCGAATGTAAACAACTCGTATGCAAAAAGTGGCACAGTTTTCTCTCTATTTTATTGGCTACAAGTTTAAGCTCGAAATTTAAATTTTTTTGCTCACTTTGCTCAATTTCATTTGCTATCTTCTTCTCATTATTTTCTTCATTGTCTTCCACCAGTTTTGCTTGTTTCTTTAGTTTTAGTCTGCTTCACTTTCACAACATGTGGTCGGACAAATAGCATAGTTTTGCCATCGCAGCAATTTTCACTTTCATCATTGGGAATAACTTTACGTTTCTTCAGACTCGATATCGCAGACTTAATTACTCTAATCTTATCATTTACACAAACTATCCTCATATTAAAATCTCCACCAGTTGTGAGATTAACTAAAATGCGCAAAATCCATAATTTTGTATTATTAACAATAATTTTTTTAAATTGGTCAATTTATTTTTAAATAACTTTCACATAAGAAACTTGATCATTATGAATAACTTGAAGGCTAGTATCGAAATACTTGACAATTACGCGATCAATAAGATTTTTCCTTTTTTACAATTGACAGAATTAATTCAACTTAGACAGGTTAATAAACGTTTCAATTTCTTAGTTAACGCTTACTTGCCTAAACTTGAAAATGTTTCCGTTTGGTTTCCAAATCCTCCTAATGAAAATTTTTGTTGCAGCGATCCTAAACACCTTGTAAATTTAAATTTCTTTCGTTTGAGCTTGATTGCTAATGATTTAAGTTTTATAAATCGACATTTACTGTTTTACACACGTAAATTGATTAGTTTACACCTTTTCTTTTTGAACTTTAACCAACGAAACTTTGTTGAATTTTGCGAAATTCCTTGTGCCGGCAACACATTAGAACATCTTGAAATTAGTTATTGTTATTTTGAAAGATTTGACGCTTTTAGCGCAGCATCAATTTGGCAAAATTTTTTCATAATATTTGGTAAACAACTGAAACATTTAATTTGTGTCAAAAATGATGGTGCATTCATTCCTAGTACAAAAGCAGTCAAACTGAAGAAAAAGTTTTGTCCTAAAATTCAAGAATTTATGTTAAAAAATTAAAGTTTCCATTCAAGTTTTCAACTATATGTTTCAGTTGAAACAAAGATCATACAATTTAATAAAATAAAAAAATTATTTTTTTTTAAAAAACAAGTTTTAATTAATCACAAAAATTTTCTATCGACATTAAAATGGATATCCTAAAATGGATGTAAGTAAAGTTTTTGAGTAATGTGCCAATGGTGTAGAACAAACTGTTTAAGTTAAGTTTACCCAATCCAGTGATTAGAATGAGTTAATTCGTCCAAAGTTGAATTTAAAAATATTTCTTGGCAAAAGTCTAATTCTTTTGCTCGTCCAAGAAAAGACAAAAAAAAATGTCGAAAAGACAAAAAGCTTCTTTAGAACATGGTAGAAAAGAATGTTTTGCATCGTAAGTTATGCTAAAATACTATTGAAAAAACTTGTGGCTCGCTTTATGCCAGCCTGACAATGGCCAGAGATCAGGCGTAAATTGCAATTAATTTGGCCACAAGACAAAAACCTAGTCCTGTACCTAACACTGGCAGCAATTTTCTAAAATTTAGTTTAAATTTAGCTTTGACTTTAAACCAAAAACTCTTTTCAGCAAATGCATTCATTGAACTCGGATAGGTGCCAAAAAACAAAAATAAACGACAACAGTTTAGGCGTAACAAAAGGCCAATCGGATGAAAAAAAGGGATGCCACAACACTTGCGTACAAATGTTTTGAGCATTTTGCAAATGATTAGCTTTTAAACAGAGACACTTTACTAATTCCATTTCATTATCAAATTCTGCTCCACGCCAATCACACTGACAATCGGATCGAAAACTCGAAACTTTGTCTCTTTTTACAATAGCTACAACTGCTTTTGATCAAATTCTTTATTGTGTTTCTCGTTTTAATTGTACAAAATGGTAAATATAGTTTTAGCTTGTTACATATTTAATTAGGTACCTTGTTTTCCTGTTCAAAGACGGCAATCAATGAAACTCAGTTAAAACATGCATTTGCTCAACAAGCTAATTCGGATGGAACAATGGACATTCCCACGTTTCATATTGTTTTGAAAAGTTTACACGTTAATCCCACAGATTGGGCTGTGCACGAGTCTATAAATCAGGTGGCCAACGGATTAGTAATTGAAGAAAAAGATTTGTCCAAATTTTTAACTATTTTGGAAAACAATAAAAAAAATGCAAAAGACTTGTCTGTTAATTTAAGACAAATTTTTGATTTAATTGATGCCGATAAAAACGGATATCTTGATAGGTATGAAATTAAAATGGCTTTTGCTTTGCTAGAAAAACAATACACTGAAGCCGATATAGAAGATTTAATGACTGAAGCTGATTTAGATCGTGATGGCAGAATATCATTCGAAGAATTTTTAAATTCAAAGAAATCACAAATGTTCTATAATTTGAAAATTGATATTTAATTTATTTATTCCGATTACAATTTAGATACAAAATGTCTACGTTTATTGTAATTGTAATTTTTATTAATATTCTTAAGTTTAGCGTTTGATTTCTATATTTTAAAAAAGTTTTATTGTCTTAAAATTTGAATATTTGTAAAATTTTTTTATATGAAAATTTAATAAATAATTTATAATTAATTTCAATTTTGTTTTAAAATTTATTATAACTTTTCAATCATACACCAAAACAAATAACTAATCAATTTTTATTAAATTATTATATTCTATTTTATATTTTACACAAAAATTAATTTATTTTTAAAAATCAATTATTTTTTATAAAAATATCTTATTTAAAAATTCTAAAATTATTACTTGACAAATATATTTTTACATAAATTTGTAAACATAAATATTTTTATTCTAATTTTTAATTATTTTTAATTTAAATCATTTTAATTATATAAACATAAAAATTATTAATTTTTTTGACTAATGTTTAGGCAATTTTACATTATGGCAATTTTCCAATTAAACAAATAATTTTTAAAAATATGCACCTATAAATATTAATTTAAATAAATTCAATAAAGTTAAATTTATTTGTATTTAAATTTAATAATTTTAAAATTAATATTTAAAAGAAAAAAAATACAAATATATAAAATATTATAAAACTTGAAAACTATTAGGTAACATTTAGTTAAAAATTTCTTTTGTTTAATTAATTACTCAAAAATATAATTTATTATGAAGCAATAATTTTAAAAATATATCTTTTTTTTTAACTAAAATTAATTAAATTAATTAAATAGTTTAAAATTTTTTAAATAATTTAAAAAATATACCTGAAATTTATATATTTAGTTTAAATTTTTAAATTATTAACCTTATTTACTTCAGTTTAATATTGACAAGTATATAATGGTATTTTAAAATAATTAAAATCTAAATCAATAAAAATATATATTTTTTTTTTGCAATTTCATTTAATTAATCAAAATTTAATAATTTTACATTTTAAAAAATGAAAAAAATATAAATTAAATAACAATGTAAATGTACAATCAAATTAAATAATAGAAAAATAAACAAAAAAAATAAAATGTTTATAAATAATTTTAAAATAAGAGTGATTTACATTTTTTAAAACTGTAAAATAAAAATATTATTTTTTTTTTTGTAAACTTAATCGAATTACTATCTTTTAACTATTTATTTAAATTTTAATTAAAAATAACAAATGTGTAATAATTTAACAAATTTAAGAATGAAGAAAAGAAATTTTTTTTTAAAAAATTTTTTTTTCATTCATAAGTTTTTGAATGCCATTACTAAGTCGAGACATGTCACTGTTTAAATGATCAGTAATCAATTTTAATTTATCCACATTATCTAAAATGCAAACAGTTTGAGTAAAAGCGTCATAATAAACTTCGAATTTTCGTGGAAGTTTATTTTGAACAAATTCCCTTAATTGAATACGAGCTTTTTGAAAACTTTCAGCAACAAAATATGTATCTTGATAGATATCATCTCTATATTGAAAAATCGAAGCTTTTTCCGGATCAAAGGGGTAATGGGTTGGTTTATCCGATAAGGAATGCATCAGTTCTCCATATGAAGAAAGAAGACCAGCTCCATAAGCTTTTTTCTCACCATTTTGCATGCACAGCCCAAACTCAACAGTAAACCAATAAAGCTAAATTTATTTAAAAAAATAAATTAAATTAAACATAAATAATTACAAAATTTAAGTAATTACAGTTGCAAATTTTTCAATGTCTTCATCTGAAGCACCAAGTGAAGCAAGTCCGATTTCCTGTGAAAACTGAGCAAAAATAGGATCCACAAGCATGGGCACATGTCCAAGTAGTTCATGAATGCAATCAGGCTCATTAGAATGATGTGGATTAGATGAATGTCTCATGTATTGTGTACATTGAAAAACTCTAAAAGCTAAACTAGCTAAAAAATCTCTTGCTGTCAAAAGTCCTGCTGCAGGTCTCAAAGTAAAGCCGGTTTTTTCTAACAGTTAAGAAATTGAATAAGATTTTCCTATTTTCTATTTAAATGATACTTACTTTTGAGAAATCTAGATAAACATTCTAATTGAGGAATATGATCGGCACTATAGCCGCATTCTTTCTCTAGAATCTTGAATGCGTTGCAAAACTGTTGACAAGCGTGGGAGGGAAACAATTGTGCCAATTTATTATAGACAATGTTCCTATAAAAGCATATACGTTTTAATTATCAAATGCTTTCAATAAATTGGCTTACCAAGTTTTTATTTCTTCATCAGTATAATCCACCTTAGGAATAACATCTCCACTATTTAAGCACCAACGAACGTCCGAATAGAATTTGTAACAAAAACAAATGATTCAATAAGATTAGTTTTAAACTAGTTCAGATAAGGCAACCAAGTGTTAAAACGTTAATAAAATATGAAAACACCAACAAAAATAAAAAATAAATCTAATTATTGTTAAATCGGCTTACAATCGATAATCAAATGCAATTTCGGCTATTGCTTTACGACGTGCGCGATAATTTTTGTCTGAAAAACCCTGCAAAACAAACAAAAAATTAGGGAATAAGATTTAAGATTATTTTGAAGGCCTACAGGATGATCTCCATGAAGTTCTGGCTCATATTTGCTCATAATGTGAGTGCAATAGTCTAAGTCACTGATGTGACGAGGAAACCAGGGGTCTGCAATTAAATTAGGATGCAATGATAATTGTTTATTATCAAGGGTGAACAGTTTAAAAAGAAATCAGATTAATTTTTTTAATCCTAAATTCATTTTCTATTTAAATTTGCAATATAAAATAAAGCAAAGGTTAGTGGTTCAATAAAGCTTGTGTTTGGTAAACAAACAATTTGATCAATGAACAAAGTTGTTAAGTATATTGGAAAAAAAGTGTATTAAATTATTGTTAATAAAAAGATAAGCTAATGCGAAAAACTTATGGATAAATATAAAGATTTCATTTTATAAAAAAGCAATTTATAGATAAGTTTGCCATTTATTGTGCCTTTGGAATAAATTTAAAAGTTCACATTATCATGCTAAATTTATCATGGATAAACCTTACTTCGCTTTTCTACAAATGCTATTCTATGAAAAAGTAAAAAAAAATTGTAGAGATTATCCTTTTTCAATCAGTATAAGAAGCATTCTAAATGTTTTTTTGTATCGATGTAATGTATCAAGATATTTTTTAAAATCTTACTCAAGTGAATTGAATGGTAAATTATTGTAATACTTTTAAATTAATTAATGTCAGGTTTTATTGAGTTAAAAACATAACTATGTCAAATTCATTAGGATAAAAGTTTCATTTAAAGTTTATTGTATGAATCAATTGATTTCTTATCATTTGATTTTTTGATTTTAAAAAGCTTTTTTTTGATTTAAATTTTGTAATTTAAAAAACTTTTATATTGAAATTTGAATGAGAAAAATATGATTTGAAAAAAAAAATTATTGATTTTTTATGAACTTGACCATTATTTTCGATAGTCGTAACTATTTAAAATTTTCGATATTTTTTGATTAAACTAGATGTCTATTTACGTACCTTTAATACTAATCAATTGTTCTTTTAAAACGGTCAATTCAGCTAAACTGCTATGTCTAAGAGATTTAACCAAATGAAGCAAAGAATTTTTAGAAATGTTAAGACTAAGAAAAATGTCAAAGTGTTGTTGTTCTCCATTAGCAATTCTTTTACGTGTTTCAATATGATCTATGCATCCTTTAGATACCTTTACAATATTAAATAATATTAAAAAATTAATTAAATTATTTATATTAATCTTACTTCAACAAGTTTAAGTACTCGATAAAAGTTTTGCAAGCCAGGATTTTTTAAAGAAAGCAATAAATTGGTGGGATTGCTTTGTTCCAGTTGTTCATCTTCTACAATAAATACCTTAAGCAAAAGTCAGATTGTTTATTTAAACTCAATATTTATTAATTTTTCACTACCTCTTCTTCTGAAATATCATTATCTTGCGAATTTTGTCTATGTTCTTGAAGCCAGCTAAGTTTAGCTTCGCGATTTTTCACTGTTTCGAACTTTGCATCATCTACTAATGAGCGTTTAATGGCCGGATAACCATGCTATACAAATGAAATCAAGTGGACAAATAATAGATTATATTTAACTTTTGATACAATCAACACAATCGATTTATGTCTATAACACACATTTGGTGATCAATCTAAAATGCTTAAATGGTAGTAAAACTATTAAAAAAAAAAATTTTGAAAAAACTAACCAGTTATAAGCGCAAAACAAAATTTATTTTTAACCTGTTTTTTATTTTTACAAAAAAATTCATCAGTTTCCGGTTAGAGTCAATTTATGTTCATTACTAAACTCTAAGCCTTACCATGCAAAATCATTTATCCATGAATCCTGAAATGCCATTCTAACCTTAAAATCTTTTTTTTTTAATTTTTTTTAATTTATTATTACCTAATTCAGCATGCTTTAGTTAAAAATTCACTTAAACAGGAGATCAGTAAGAAATTAATTATGTTTAACTATTTTTCAGATATCGATTTAAATTTTCACAAATAAACATATTTACCTTTTAAAAGATTAATTAGAATCAACAAGCATTTTTTAACGTATTTTTTGAACATTTAAAATTCATACTCAGAACAAGTGTTTTTAAATTAAAAATGTCAATAAAATAAAAAACAGATTAAAAATAATCAAACGTATTATTTGAGTTTTTTATAAAAATTAATAAAATAGATAAATAATTTAATATTATAATATAAATTCAAACTCATAAGCTTTATTAAGAATCTAATTTAAAAAAAGCAGTTATTCAAAAATTCATTCAATAAAATAATTACATTATGTTTGATAATTGTACACTATAAAAAAGTTTTAAAATTTTTGGGAATTCTCATTCATTCATGCAAGCCAAATTTATAAATAAATTTAAATAATTATTAAATGTAATTCAAATAAACAAAACTTACCTCCACGCTGTAGCTTTTAATTGAAAACTTAGCTCTATTAATGGCAGCTAAGTTTCTTAGTGCCATAATTTATGTAAATTGATAATAGAATTTTAAATCACAAAATTTAAGGTTTATTAAACCTAAATTTAAAAATAAATTCAAAACAGTGATCTGTACTTGATCAAATTTTGATGGTTTCTGGCATAAACAGTTTGATTTGACCTAACGTAGTTTCAAATGCTATATTTGCTAAAATACAATAAAACCTATATGTTTTATTGATACACTTGTTTTTGATGAAAACAGATTTTGCGCTGTTTAGTTAGTTTTCCTCATAAATATCACTTGTTTTTTTAAACATGTACCATGTATGTAAATATAGTTTAATTGAAATTGATTAGATATTTTATAAAAGTTTAGAACGAGACATTTTTTTGATTTGACGTTTAAGAATTAATAGTTCTTTTTCAATTCGAGACATACTATAATTTCTAAGTCGTGTTCAAAGTTATCTTTTTTGGAAAAACGAAACAGTAAACCATTGTTTTTCATAAACAATTTTCGTCGAAAACTAAAGTTAAGCAAATTATCAGGTGGGGCTTCAATAAAATTTTCATCAAATGAATTCTTAAAACAAAGTTGCGAATGACGGTTATTACAAGATTCATTAAATAAAACTCCTTCTCGTTTATTTAAATAGATACAATTGCGATCTACACCACGGATGCTTGTACCATTGTAATTACGTCCAATCCAAACATTTTTTTCAATTATGGAACTTAAATATTGAATTTCAATAAGATTCAAGTGATAAACAAGAGAGGAACCAAGTTTTTTACACAATTTACGGTTATTAAAAAAAGTTTCAGTTTTTGTTGAAATATAAAAACATTTGGAATTAAATGAAAGCCAATTAGTAGGACATGAACTGACCCATCCAAAAAAAATGAAAATAAATTGAATGGGAATAATGAACCAAAATGAATAAAACAGTTTTTTACACATTTTTTGCCCTAAGTCTTAATCTCGCTTTTAGAAAAAGGAGTGATAAAACTTTGTCTGATGATTTACGGCAAAATAAGACAAATAAGTGGAAAAGTAAGATTGAACAAAAATTCAGTCAGTCTGACCAAACTGAGTGGTGGCGGTTTCAATTGGAACTGAACTAATGATGCAGAATTGATGAGTTGTTTCATAGTTTTAAATTGATTCTTTACACCTGAACAATTGAGTTTTTTGATCGTATTTGTCTGTTCGCCTTATCGGTTCGAATTGGGACTTGTTTTAGTAAACCACATCAAAAAAGAAGAAATTGTCTCTAGTCTGAATGTTGAGCTGAATTGTAAAATACTTTTCGACTTTAGGTCAGGTTCTTTTTTTAGATTGCACTGTTTTCAGGTATTTTCGCTTAATCACACAATTAAGAAAGTGACAACAAACATAAACAAATTTTGAACAGAAATGCTCAATTGGGTGTTAAATAAACTAGAAATTTAGGAACGAAGTCGTGACGGAGCAATTCCAATAATTAATTGGCTTGCACTTAAGACAATTTTGTTGAGTAAAAAAGTGGCCAAATAACATTTCTGGTGGATACAATTGATTTCACGACAAAATGGTTGGCTTAGAAAAAAATAAAACAAATTACATGAAAATGGCTTTTTGTGAGATTTTGTCTGAAAAAACACCTGTAAGACATTTAAAATTTTTTTAGCAAGAAATGGATTAAAAATGGATTGTTTATTTAAGAGAAAAATAGTTTGCATAGATATAAAATGTAAGCAGATGTAAATTGTAAGTATATTGTAGGATATAAGTTGCCGATGAATGTAAGTAATTATAAAATTTAATTAGAATTTGGATTAAATTAAAAGTAAGTTTTAACTGAGCATATGATCTCAAAAGATTCAGATTCCAAAGATCTCAAAACCTAAAATTTACTATATATAGGATAAAATTAGATGTAAAATTAAAAGATGGTTAGATCTAATTAGATATAGGTTGAATTAAATTTGACAAGACGCAAAATCTAACAGAAAATAAATTTTGATTAAACCTATTTGGTTCTGACTGAATAGTGATTAAGTAAAAATAAGTAAAAGAAAATTTTTTTAAGAAATAGTAAAGTCCCAACAGGTGAGTCCGAATACATAACAGATAAGACCCGCCAGACCAGAATAGAAGCATGGAGTTCTGTCGAGGAGTAGAAATAGCCGACAGCCTTTGCAAATAACTGTTTGTTTACATTGAATGCAGACAACGCCGTGCTTGATCGATCCGTTGACAGTTGCAGCAATTAGCTGTCTATTGCCGCAATTAACTTGATTAGCTAAATCCAACAGCCGATCAACTGTGGAACCTACCAGTCTGTCGGCAAAAAGACTATTTCAGATATGTTAGCTGGAGAAGCAATAACTGGACCAGTGTGGTAAGCGTTTAACTGGTTACAGTCTGGACTTACTTGGGCGGACCCATCTGTCTGCTATGTTTGTAACCACCTGCAAATGTGATTGTAGCTTATCTAAACCACAATTGTTGTTATAGATAGAAGGATGGGGAGCTTGCGTAAATGTAAACTCCAGTTTTGCGAAGGCGAGAAAGTACTCTGCTATGAGCCAGACCCCAGTAAAGCAAAGGTGCTCTACGACAGCAAGATTTTAGAATGTGTGATGCGTAAGGATGGCAGACAACAAGCTGCTGATTATCTTGTCCATTTCTATGGTTGGAACTCTTCTTGGGACCGATTGGTTAGTGAAGAACACATTCTTAAAGACACTGCTGAAAACCGAATTCTCCAGCAACGTCTAGCCGAACAAGCCTCCAGTCGTCTTAAAGGCAAACGACTCAAGTTATCTAGAACTCCTGCCATTTCTAAAGATTCCTTTAAGTAAGTGGTCATCTCTGTCTTACTCATTCTAACTTTGATCCTTGTAGCGAACAAAACATGGATGATTGTCAGGTGGGTCACAGTAATGATTCCCATACTTCTTCAGGAGGTAGGGCTCATTTAGCTGAAGATTTGATTGATCCCGACACCGATTCCAACTTTTACAACACAACAATCTATTCCGGTAGTGAACCCGACTCCGCCACTTTGCTCGATTGTCAACTCCCTTTGCCCCAAAATGTGCAGTTATGTCAGCAATTGGTTAGCGATCTTCATGAATCCCTAAAACGTATTTTAGAACATGATCAGCAATTTGTCGTGGGTCAAAACTCACTTTATCCTTTGCCTGTGGCTGAATGTCGTAATCTGAAATCCATTTTAGCCAGTTACAAGACAACGGTTTTATCTAATCCTTGTCTTATTCCTTTGGGCGGAATCAGGTGTATGTCTGAAGATACTTGTTTAAATTGCGTCTCCGGACCTCTTTTTCCTAATCGACAGACTTTATTAGAGTTTGTTAACTCTCTAGAGATTTATTTTAATGCTTTATTGGTAAAAGCTTACTTGTTTTACCGCAACGCTGAAATGCAACAGTTCCGAGATCTGCAAACTGCCCTTGGTCATAATTTACTTCCTTCTCAAATTTATGGCTATGTTCATCTACTTAGGCTTCTTGTTTTATTACCAGACTTTTTAGCTGTCAGTAGAATGAATAGCAACAAGCTACAGTTACTTGTCCGCTTTGTGCAGCACTTTGCTACTTATCTTAAAGACAGTCGCAAATTTCTTGGTCCTGTCGAATCTGACCTACAATTTTAATTTAACTTTTCTTTTTTAAATTATTTATTCCATTTTGATATTAAATCAATCAAAATTTTTGCAAAAATAATTTTCATTTAAACGAATAATTTTTTAAATTAACTTTATCATCTTAGTATTGTCATGATTTCACACACAGAGAAAAAATCTAATTACATCGATTTGTACAATAGAAAACATTCATACACAATTATGTCTATTTATATTATGTATATATACTGATTCTCAACTATTTAAGATGTATTTTTATATAAAAAAAAAAGTGTGCAGCAAAATAAGTAAAAAAAAATCAAAATAGCAATGAATATAAAGAAACAAGCGAAATGCAAGTAATTGCTTTTTTTACAAAAGCAATAGTCATGAGTGTATAAACAAAAGTTTGAATAAAATCATGTGTGACATGGTGTGAATGAGTGAGGCAAATCACTTGTTACATGTACAAAATATAAAAGTAAGTAATTAATAAAAAAGTGATGCCGAGCTGTTGTGGATGTACAAAATATATAAAAATGCCTTGTTTAAGATTAAACCTAACTTTATGTAATAGACAATTGCCATTTTAAGCCTAAAGGGTCAAGTGAGTGCAAACGAATTCACTCTGACCAATTTAAAGCCGAATGTAGCAATCATTAATGAATTTGTAATCAGTATGATCCAATAATTGTCCTGAAATCGTAGGCTGAGGTGAGTTTAATGAGAATTCGGCTTTATTTGGGTGCATATGGATTTATACAGGCAGAAGCGGCCGCTTGTTGAATTAAAGCTAAAATATGAAATTAAAATATTAATTAAACAAATTAAATTATTTTTAGAAAACGTATTGGATGATAACTTACCGCCATAAGGATCTATTAAAGGATAGCCGACATGGTGGGTATGGTGGTGAGTGTGCAGATGTCTTTGAGGAGGAGGAGATCTGCTGTCGTCTTTTTTATTGCCTGCAGATGTCACCGAGCCCGACAGTGGACGGCCATTAGGACCGGTAGCAGTAGGAGTACTGGATCCTGGAAGAGATTGTCCCATTGAGCTTGGAGTGAGTTTGCCGGTAGACTTAGGCGAAATCAGAGCTCGTTCTTGCAATTCATGCATTTTATGAGAATACTGGGCTGATGCCGCCTGCAACATGTCCAAAGCTTTTTTACCTCCGGTACTGGGATTAGGACCAAGCATACCAGGACCAGAAGCGCCAGTCATTATCTTGCTATCAGCACCAGATGAGGGCGGCCGCATGGGTAGATCCATAGGCATTTGATTAAGTGCAGCAAATCTTAACGGGTTAATAAAATTTTGTGGTGGTCCTACTCCACCAGGTGTGCCTGGATTAGATGGATTATATGGAACCGGAGAGTGTCCTCGAAACATGGCCGCAGAGTCAAAGCCGGGTAATGTAGGAGGAAATGAGCCCGGTTGCCCTGTTCCTAAAAACGAGGGTGGAAAGTAAAAGGTAGATGTGGCTGGAGGTGGTGGAGGACCAGTAGTTTCCATTGTGGGTTTTACTCCTTCTTCTTTCATCGTTTTCTGACCTTCACGACTCTCTTTAGCCGGACTTTTTAAATGTTCATTCATTGGCGAATTATTATGTTGGATATTGGTCTGACAAAAAGAACTGCCCATCTGCTTTGGACTGGACATGTTGCTGCGTGAATGAATCGAATGGTTTTTATTGGAAAGAGGATAACGATCCTCTGGTGCCTGTCTATTAGAAGCAGCCATTCTAAGCATTTCCTCTCTTTGTTTTTCGTATTGCATAAAATCATAGGGAGAAGGTGTAGTTGACTTTTGTTGACTGCTGGCAGGTGACTGTTGATTGTTACTACCTAATTGAGAACTACCGCAAGCTAACGGGGAACTATGGCGAGGTAATTGGGATGCTGATTGAGCACCAAATTGTGAAAGACCACTAGCACTTACTGAGGAAGAATTGCTGTGACCGGCCATAGTCTGATGAGATTTAAAATCAATCTGATGCAATGCTGAGTCAAAGCTGGAGCTAGACTGCTTGCTTGAATGGCTGGTTAATACCGAAGGAGCACTTGATACAATTGTAGACACCTTCTTTTCTCCACTTTCTTTGGCAAACAATCTTTCTTGTTCCATTATGTGTCGCTCAAAACTAGTCTTATAATTTATATCAGTTTGTAACAGGTATGCGTGCAAAGTTGGATCCATAGCAAAGCCGTAATTAGGCAATAGATTTTGATACGAAAATCCTGTTTGTTGCTGACTTACAGGTTGACCGGTATGAAGGCTAGATGAATGCATATGGCTATGAGAAGACATAGATTGGGAAGATGTCTGGCTGTTTGCATTGAAAATTTGAGGCGGTGTGCTTGGTTTTTGTTCCTCTTTGCGGATTATAAATTCAGCTGAAGATGGTCTAATAGGTTCAATTGTAGACTCAATTTTCGAGTCAAACTTTTCTTGTTTAACTTGCACAGGTTCAGGTTCAGGCTCCATAGAAGAAGCTGGGTCAGAACTTTGACTATGCTCTAACACACTATTTGGACTATTGATTTTTGTATTTAAATCCGGTTCTTCTTTAATAGTCGCTGTTGTTTGACATTCGTTTTCTTGCTCTGTTTCGTTTGCATCAGAAATGTCAGAATAAGCAGGGCTTTGTACATTTTCTAAAGAAGCAGGTATCTCTTTACCTAAATTGCTCAGTTTAGGCTCTTCGCCAACAGGTAATCTTTTGATATTAGACCCATCTAAAGCACCTTTTTTCTCAATATCACTTTCTACATGATCTGCAGGTAAAAGTTTTAAACCGTTATCTCCATTTGGATTTGAATCAATTGTAGAACTATCTGTATCCATGTTGTCTTCAGTGTCTGTCGTGGCCACAGAATCTTTGCCGTTGTCGTCATTTGGTGATTCTTCACTTTTAATCATCCCGTTCGAGCTAGCATGAGCATGAGTTTGATGATATTTTAAACCATTAATATGACGATATTTTTTACTGCAATTCGGTTCTGGACATTCAATAAATACTGGACTTGAAGGTTGAGGTGGAATTTTTGCATTTGATTGTGAAGTGGTCACCACAGTAGTACTTGAAGAATTATCTAAAGGACTTGGAGTAAGTGAACTGCGAGTAGTGGCTTTACTGTTGTCTGCATTGCTGTCTTTTGAGTTAGAGCCAGCACCATTTGAATTTTTATTATTGCGTTTAACAGAATTTCCGCTTTGACCAGACTCTTGTCCTTTCATTGGACTGGCAGGTACAGTGAAATTATTTCGACGTCCTTTACCGTTTCTTAATTTACTTTGCAAAATTCGATTATCATTTTCTGAGATGGAATTTCTTGCTCTTTTGGCTCGGCCACTTTTGCAATTTTTTGTCTCTAAATCACTAGTTGGAGAGTCACAAAATCTTGGCGGTGCCCAATCGTGTTTAGTGCAATCTAGTAATGTTCCAACGTATGTTTTTCCCCTCCAAGTCACATTAACAACAAGAACACCTACAATTTAAAAAAGAATTAAAAAATAAATTAGGTAAAATAATAACAATTAGCAAACCTCCTTCTGATTCTTGCCAAACAATGCCTTCCAGAGTGACCGAAGTGCCAGGCTCACAAGGACCTAAGCACTCGGGCTCGGTAACAGTGCCAACACTGGTACTTGTGGAAACTGATCTGGTCTCAGGTTTGGCTGTTTTACTCAGCTTGATCTAAAACGAAAAAAAAAGATGATAAAAAAATTTGAAAGAAAAAAAAATATAAAATGAACATACGTCTTCAAGTTTACACTTTTTGTGTGGAGGGCTATTAAGCTCGCTTGCGGTGGATTCTTTTTTGACAGAAGCACTTGAACTGGCCACATTGGCCATACTAGAGTGGTTACTTGTAACACTGTTGGCTTGTTTATCTTGTGCAGAAGCGTGTGGCTTAGAATGAATAAGATCTTTGCCATCTGCAATCATACTGCTATGATTATGGTTGCTGTTATTTTTGCTACTGTGGTTGCTCAGAGGAACAACAGTGTTACTAGAGCCGTTAACTTCAGCCAGTTTGTGGTGAGAGGTGGAATTAATGCTAGCAGATTTGTCGCGATCTTTTTTATCTTTACGATCTTTGTGTGAATTGTTTTTGTTTTTAATCACATTTGACCCAATAGAAGAATGTTTCTTTTCGCTTGTCTGACTGGTCTCTTTACCATTGCTAAAAGAAAGAGCTGTGGCAGAACTGTTGGAAGAAGTGCTGCTGTGTGCGGATGAATGTTGATTGGCACTTGATACAGCAAATTGACCTCCATGATTATTAATAAGAGACTTATCCAATTTGCTACTATTACTGCTATTGTGGTTGGCAATGGCATTACTGTTACTGCTGGTGCTGGCATGATTGTTTCTAGACAAGAGATCAGATTGGACAATTTCAAGCTTAGATTCGGACGACTTGCCGCCAATACTTTTTCGTTTAATTTTCATCTTTAAGCCTTTGTCTACAGTTGCATGGTGATGATGATCGACAGACTTGCTGCTGTTTTGACTGTTTGAAGAACTATGACTGTGATGGGAAGATGAGGAAGATGAGCTGGATGAAGATGAAATACTACTTGTGGCTGCGCTAACTAGGGATGAAGCATTAAAGGTAGTGGATGAGAAGGATGTAGTGTTACAGTTGCTTGAATCGGCCGACTTGTGCTGAGCATCTCGTTGGCTAGCCTTATTGCTGGCCTGAGACATTATGGCAGTGGATGAGGGCTCGAACAAGGTAAGCGAAGATTTGCTGGTCGAATGTATCAAAGGAGTGGATCTCTCGTTACTTTTCTCAATGTCTGCGTCTAGGTCAATAATCAAGTTGCCCAATGGAAGCTCAAACTCATCGTCCGAAGCCGTGGCACTGGACACGTCTCTAGCGTTGGTCTTGCCTGGCTGAACAAGATTACTATCCAACGGTTGAGCACCACCGGCTGAATTGTTGATTAAATTGCTGGATGCCACCTTGGTCCGATGGCCTGTCGCCAAATTACTGGTCGAATCTTTCATTGACACTGTGCTGTGGCCGGGACAATACTGTGTTGCTATGCCGACTTCCTGTCACTCTTTGCAAGACAACTTGTTTTCGCCAGCTCAAACATCAACGTTTTTAGATGACAGTACAGCTTGTGCTTAATTAAGATTAGCTAGTGCTTATTTGGATTAGGCTAGAATAAAGCCGGGATATTAAGCTATGTAGGCCAGGCGGGCTGTGTAGGTTAAGATTAGGTTGCAGAGTTGAATGTGTAGTGATTGTGTAATGGTTGTGTAATGTTTATGTAATGGTTGTGTAATGATTTTATGTTGGTTGAATATTAGTTAGGTATCGGTTGAATGTAGGTATTGGTTGCGTTTTGTTGTGTGTATAGTGTGTCTATACTGTGTTTTTTTGAGGTGAATTTATGGAAGAGGTTGATGGAGGCTTATTTAAGAGGTTTGTGGAAGAAGTTTTAGATGTCCAGATACTAAAAATATGGTCCAAATCGAAGATTAAAATTAGGATTGTGCAAACCCCGTATAATAATCGCAAATGAAAATTTGCTGCTTAAAGCAGCTTGTTTTTAGATAGTTGACAAGCCATGTAGAAACACGAGCCTTAGAAAAAAGTCTGGTGCAAAATAAATGCTGTTTAGATGATACCAAACCAAAATGGACGGTCCAAGCACCAAAAAGAGCTGACCAGCCGAAGAAAAAGAGGTGATAGTCACGACAAATAATCAACTGGCCAAAATTTTTAAAGCAACCAGTGACAATCTTTAACTAACTACACAATTGATTACCACTAATGACGAACAAATGGGTAATAGATTACAAATAAATGACGACAAACAATGATCAATCTAAGATCGAATCACCACTAAATGACGACCGAATGACGACCGAATGACGACCGAATGACGACCGAATGACAAACACTGACGACAAATGACGACAAATGACGATAGGATGACGAGCCCAGATGACGGCGTTAGGTGTTGAGAAGAGAGCGAGAGCGAGAGCGAGGGCACCAAAACAGAGAACAAAAAGAAACGAGTGTTGCAAGGCAGCAGCAGAGAGGGAAAACAGAAAAGTGCGGCTCGTTGACGGGCGCGCAAGGGTACGGGAGCTGGGCAGTGCCCGGATGGCAACTGTTGCAAGTTAATCACAATTAGCACTGATCACAATTAAGCAACACAATTAACACAGGCCAAACACTTGTCCTCATCTCGGGCTGCTTCCTGAACAAAGCAATGGCGAACTCACAAACTCATGAAAGGCGAACCAGTAGAGAGTAAGCTTTCTCTGTTCTGCGCCTCATAAGCTTTGCAAAGCCATTGCGCAGACGCGCCGCTTGCCTCTGTGTTTGCCTGCTGCCTTCTGTTGAACGTCGCAGACACTTTTCGCACGCCGCTCGATGTTGTCGAACTGGCCCACTGCTGCCATCCAACGCTCGCTCGTCGGAGAGCTAAATTTGAACATTTTCACGCCCACTCAACCACTTTCACTTTTTTTAGTATTTAAGTGCAACAGTTGCAAGTCACTTTTAAGGGCGAGTGAATTCTTACACTTGGTCCAGATGTATTAAGATCTAGTTGATGCAACTCGCTTGAGAAAAGGACGCAGATTAACCTATGCATATTAATTATGCATCTGTCAATCATTCGTAGCAATCAGCTTAACCAAACCTAACCAGCCTAATCCACTTCAATCAACTCAAACATTACTCCAACTTTTAGAAAAACAAAGTTTTCAACTAAATACCAAGGATATAAAAGTTTTAAATAAATGCAGTCAAATTAATAAATATCTTTAATTTTAATCTAAAATTTGATCCAAACCAAACGTTTAACCTAAATTAACAATTATGTAAAAACTTTAAAAATATCCCTCAATTGAAAAAATGAAATCAACTGTTTTTAAAAATTAATGGCTTAAAAATCTTCGTCATCTTCATCCTCTTCGTCATCGTAATCATCAAAAAGCTCTTTAACTCTTTCAATACTTGAGTATGTGTTCGTGCCGTTCTCTTTGGCCTCAAAATGTACTCCAAATTCGACAGGTGCCTTGTCCTGACTAAATTGCTCTCGAGCATTTTGGTCACTATTTTGTTCGCAACCCATCAACTTGGCTCGCAATACCTTATTCTCGTATTGCAACTGTTTTACTTGATCATCCAGATAAGCCACCTTGCGTTCCAGTTCCTCCATATATTCTTTCTTTTTACGTCGACTTTCTTGTGCCGAAATTTTATTTTTGATTTTGCGACGAATTTTCTTCAGACTGCGTTCCTCGGCCTTGGTTAACGGAAAACGGGACGGAATAGAATAGCCTGGGAGCAAAAGAACACAATTAGAAAGCAATGGCAATAAATTAAATACAACCTTCGGCAACCAAGGTGCGTTTTTCTTCTTCAGTTAAAACCACAGCTGTTCCTGAAACGGCATTTTTAGGCTGCACAGAAATAAGAGAAGACATAGAAGCCAAAGTGTTGCGATGTTTAACTATAGGGTTTGTGATGGTGGTTGTCGCTGAATTGTCTAATGCAGCATTATTGACAGAACACTGGTTAGATTGCACATTACTGTTGGACAAAATGTCATTGGATTGAGTTAAAATGGAATCAATATTGGCAGTCCGATGTTTTTTCGAGGTGGACAACTTATTGTCTGCATAATAGGTGATGATGGAACTATTGATTATTTGGCTGCTGTTTGTACAAGAAGCTGAAGGATTAAGCTCACAGTCAGAATCAGAGTTAGAGGCCGGTGGAGTGGGAGGCAGGTTGGCACAGAGACTGGTGCCAGAGCTAATCAGGCCAGAATCTTGTTCGACTGGGCTGGTAGCCACAGGTGTATTGCGGGTGAGCAGAGTAGAAACTAGGCCACCTTTTTTTGGGCCTGCAATGGTGGTTAGTTTAGTCTGAGTGTGTTGTGGTGACATGTTTTGGCCATGTTTGATCGATTTACGACCGGCTTTACGTGACATTGTATTCACATTCAAGGGTGCACTAGGTGCCAAGCCGTTGGCTGATGAAGATGAGTTATTGCACAATGAACTGTTTGAAGATGAGGTGTAGGATGAAAAAGCGCAAGACAAACTAGAAGAAGCGGAAGATGTACAGGAAGACTGACCACCGCTCATTAAAGAAGCTGTGCTAAGCTGAATAGCACTGGACATTGGAATGCAGGGAAAACATTCATTTTCAATATCCATATCTGCAAAAGAACAGAGGTGCAAAAATTAGTTGGTTTGAATAGATATGACTACAGTGTAATTGGATTAGATCAGGATAAGCCTAGATGAGTGTTAGGTTTAGGATATCAAGTGCAAACTAGCCATAGGCTGGTGTGGTTAGACTTAAGCTGTCAAGTTGAGCTTGACAGGGCACGACAGACCAAAAAGAACAAGTACAAACAACAGGTTTGAACAGGGGACGAGGGAAAAATTGGCGTGAACAGGCCGGCAATAAACAGCAGCTAAGCTAAAGTTTTGCCGAGTTTGGCTTGGCCAGTCGAGTGAGGCATTGCAGAGGCAGATCAATTGAAACAGGGCCGCTTAAAAGGTCAAAATTCTTTGCAGAACTTGTTACGCGTTTCTAGGTTGAAGGAACCTTTACGGCCAACAGTTGATTACAAATACCTGCCTGGTCTGTAATCCCCATCTTTAGCAGCCATTTCTGTCTTCACAAGTGTGAAGCTCGACTTGGACACGGATGGGATGACCTTGAAAACGACCACGCCTAGATAGCTGTCACTTTGGAACGCGTGCCACAGCAAAGGGTTGACAGACTGAGACAGGTAACTAATGAGAAAAGAGTAACAAATGAGAAAATCGACAATGGGTTTACAAGAATCAACAGACAACACCTATTCTAGCAAAACCAATTTATACAACAATAACTCTAACGACAACTGTTGTGCAAACAATTTTAACTTGGAATTGATGAAATTCAATCAAAACGCGATCAATGAATTTAAGATGCAACTAACAAACTTAAGATTAGGAAGAGCAAACTTGACAATCATTGAAAAATCTGGTGTCATGTCGCAATACTTGTCCACCTTTATTATAGCCGTTACGTTGTAAAGCGATCAGCTACAACCAGACAATTTAAAACATTAGCTAGACAAACAACAACACTAGCTAGACAATTAACAACACTAGCTAGATAAACAGCAACTCTAGCTAGACAAACAACAACCCTAGCTAGACAAACAGCAACCCTAGCTAGACAAACAACAACCCTAGCTAGATAAACAGCAACACTATCTAGACAACCACAACATTAGCTAGACAAACAACATGCTGACCACACAAGCAACAACTCTAGCCAGACAACTGCCAATAGTAACCAGATAACTGGGCCCACTACTTGATCAACATTTAAACAACAGATAAACGCAACATTTGAACTGCAAATCCAGACAGGTCGGGCTATAACTGGCCTGCATTCTTACCCGGGGCAGCAGTTTGCGCAGGCGCCACGCACCAATGGCAAACAAGTTCTGCTCTGGCTTCACGCCATTTAAACAAAAGGTGAGATGATGCTTGTTCTGGTTTGTGAAAGAAACGGGGTGGAGGATGAACAGATGAGAAAAGAATGATGAAGGAGGCCGAAACATGCTCGACCAAAGCTTAAGAAACAGCAGAAGATGACAGAAAAGATGCAGATAGAGAACAAATAATGCAGTTGCAGCCCTTGCCCATTATGATTAAACCAGTTTTAAATGCGAAAATACTAAAAGTGGCGAGCCTTGTCTGTTCTGCTTAAACAACAACTAGCGAAGACTAAATGGCCAGATAAACTTAATGATCGAGTAGAAGAATGCGGCCAAATGGCCAGAATCGCCGGCTCAATTCTGTTTGACAAGACCTAGTCTTAACAAAACTTTGTCTCCACAATCTTAACACACAAACTTTTAGAACAAAATTTGTTTAAATAAAATCTGTTTGAACAACATCTATTTTAGTACCACTTATTCCAACAACACTTGTTCTAGTAACAGTTATTTTAACAACATCTATCTCAACTACATATTCGATCTTTCTTGTCAGATGATGCAACTCGCAGCATTTGCTACACGTGTTCTGCAGGGTCTGGTTTGTGAACGAGTCTGTTTCAAAATCAGAACTACAACTTAAACTGGCTTAAATTGAGCTTAAATTGAGCTTAAATTGAGCTTAAATTGCAAATTCAATTCATCTGAATGATCAAAGTTGAAGAGTGGCTGAGCAACTGCAGCAAGTGTTATGGGCGCGTTGTCTCAAAGCTGTTCAGACCTGCTGCAAACTTTTCTCATGCCGATGCAGTTGTTAAAAGCTAAGTCATGCAGCGTAATTAAGTCTGCAATTAAACTGGGTTAGATCTAAGGCGAACAATTAACAATTTAAACCAGTTACACACGTGTTGCAGTCTGTGAGGCTGCAACTTGTTAATGATTTTGGATAGACAAGACAGAGCTGTTGAATTGATCATGTGAAATGATCAGAAAAAGTCTAAATTTGTTTTCTTATCTGTCTAAAATGCTTGTCTAGGTTTTACTATTGGTAGCCGCAATCTTTAAGAAACTGCGTTAAACTAAAACACTTAATCGCGCATTCAAATTTCTACCTACTAGGCTGAATTGATTTCTATCTGTCTACTACTGCTAAATAAAAGCGTGCATTACAACACTGAAGCTCAATTGTTATTAACGTACAATGTCATTGGGTCACCACGCCTTTTCATTTGTAATATGCTGTAATATTACTAGTGATTGATAATAATAATGAAAAAATACCTTTGAATGAATGTGTGTCATTTGAGTCTTCATCTGGAAACTGGCTCAAATTGGCCAAGCTGTTTTGGCTGCGGTTTAAATTGTTGTTGGTGAAGTAGCAGTGTTCATTTTGAACTGTTTCCGACATTAGCCGATCGTTCAAAATAATCACATTATAATTGTTTTTCTGATTATTTTCCGATTCGCATACCCACTCGTTGTCAATAAGAAACATAGGTTCCAAATTAGGTTCTAAATCCATTAAAGACATTTTGAACAAGATTGAAAGATAAGATTTCAAAAAAAGAAGCGTTGACGAGAAATGAAAATAACAAACAATGAAGATGACAAGCAATAAAGATAATCCACAATTAAAATGAGGAGCAATCGAAAATGACAAATAGTGAAGATGACAAGCAGTGAAGATGGCGACCAATGAAGATGACCAGCACGACCAGCAATAATTAAGATAAGGAATGAAAACAGGAATGAAGAGCCAGTGGGGAAAGCAGCAAGATTGAAGGGCAAGATTTAGGAGCAAGACCGAGAGCAAGATTAAGGAGCAAAGTTGAGAAGCAGGATCTAGAGGCAAAACTGAGAAGCAAGATTGAGACCAGCGTGAAGACAAGTAGCGAAGATGAAAAATGAGCCAATAAACCAGCTTGAAGACAGTCGAACACAGCTAACACTAACCAAAAAGTAATAGTTGTTAAAGGTGACAGTTAATTAAGGGTGACAGTTGATTAAAGGTGACAGTTGGTAAGATGTGAAAGTTGGTAAGATGTGAAAGTTGATCAGATGAAATAGTTGATCAGATGTAATAGTCGATCAGATGTAATAGTTGGTTAGATGTGATAGTTGACCAAAAGTGATAGTGATGATTCTTACCAACCGATCCCACCACAAGCACTGGTCGCAGATTTGACAGATGGAAGCAAACAGCTGTTTCCGAGTTTCCGAAAGTGCCGCTCAAGAAAAGACAAGCTATTGCAATAGAAGGGCTAGAGCATTTTGCGATTGACAGAGGGCTCTGCGCAGAGCATCCGGTGCGGGCCAACAAGCACTGATAACGCATGCGCACACAACAAGTGCTTACAATCCCAGTACAGCTGTCACAATGAATTTGCCATATGTTGCACTGGTCGGACTTCACACACACAACTTCCGGCGCGATGTTTTCACTGTTAACAAGAAGAAGAGTGGATTTTGAAGCAAAATTGAGATGAGAAGAATTGAATAGAGTTGAAAAAAGTTGCAAACAGTTGAGAGAAGTTGAGAATTAAAACAACCAAGAAGCAGAAAACCAAATAAAACACAAACAGTCACAAAACTGCAGAGTTTGGACAAGAGTTTAGGTTGATATAAAAATTGTTTCCTAAAAAAGCCAATATTGCGTAAAAGTGCCGAAAATGCGAGTGTTCGCCAAAAAACCAAGACAAGATCACTGAAAACCAACCTGAACCAACTGTGCCAACCCTGAAACAGGTGCAAACAACACTAAGCCAACAAACAAGATACACTTGCAATATGGTGGCCGGCTACAGGTGAAAAGATACTTTCGGCTGTTTCGGATGCTTGCGGGCGCTGTTGTGCTACTCTGACATCACACTAACACACGCTGCGTAAATTGCGCCGAAACTCGGCTGAGCGCGCCCTGCCGGCCTTCAGACGGCAACGGCGGAGGCGGCAACGACGGAGGTGGTATCTAAACCGAAACAGTAACAACCGTTTAATAAAACTGTCTTAAACAACTGTCTTAAACAACTGTCTTAAACAACTGTCTTTAACAACTGTCTTAAACAACTGTCTTAAACAACTGTCTTAAACAACTGTCTTATAACAACTGTCTGACTGGCACCGCACAGGCTTCCGCACCAACCTCTATCGCCATCTCTGGTGCTTGAAACTAAGCCGGACCTGGTTGAAAATCATCTTTATTATTTTAATCATCTCGCCTTAGACTAGTTCAGTGTGTTTAGGTTTGGGTCCTAAACGCTTGTTCAAAAATACTTTAGTCAAAATATAAACTATTTACACAATATAAATGCCTAAATAAGTGCCTTATGTACAGTGTGTGTTGGAGCTAGCCTGACAGTTTGCTGATCACTCGGATCAGGGCCGCATTCTCCTTCTTCAGTCTAGCACTGTCTGCCTTGATGCTCTCCATCTGCTTCAGCTCTTCTTCCAGCTCGCTCAGCTTTCTCTGCATCTGTCTTTTCTCTCTGGCCTGTTCCTGTTCCTTCTTGCCCATCTCTGTCTTCAGATTGTTCATCTCGGCCAGCAGTTGTTCGTACAGTTTCTTGTAATCTGGCGACTTGCTGTCCGAGTTGCTCTTTTCTTGCTTATTTTTCTCCTGCTTATTTTTCTCCTGCTTATTTTTCTCCTGCTTATTCTTATCCTGCTTTTTCCTCTCTTCTTTGTTCTGCTCATAGTCATCTTTTTCCTCTGTCTGCTCCACAACGTAGTCAGTCGCACCCTGCAATAAACAAATGTGTTAATTTCAGTCAGATCAACTTTCGGCAACGTACGCCCCATAACGCATTTTCTGATGAATTGGCCAGACTGTGTGCCGACCAACTGCGTCTCTCACTCAAACTAGGCGACCAACAGCTCTTTCTTCGTGAGTTCAGGCTTGATCTGCGATACATGTTGCCATGGCCCGCACCTGTCACTCCAAGGTAACTGCTGCTTGGGGTTCGACTCAAATAAGCAGATGGACTCTGGTAGCCAGATGAACCTTGGTACATTGACGGTCCGTGGTACACGGATGAGCATTGCAACACTGCCGGGCTCTGGTACACTGACGGACTCTGGTACACTGACGGACTCTGGTACACTGATGGACTTTGGTACACCGTTGGGTTCTGGTACATTGACGGGCTCTGGTATGCTGAAGTACTCTGATACATTGATGGACAGCCCTCGTTTAAACTGCTGACAGAGTGCCATCGCAAACTTAGCCCAGAGTCGTACTGGCTACTTTTGCTTGGGCTTCTGCTTTTTGAACCGTAATATTTGCTAAAACTAGGACTGTAACAGTTGGACGAGTAATTTGCACTTGACACATAATTCGGGTAGTTCACTGACGAAGTCGATCGGCTTAAGTTGCTTGCCGATCCACTTCCGCTCTTATATTTACTCAAAAACGGCGATCCAATAAAAGACATTCTTCGTTTAAAAAAGCACACGTGAATAGTTCAAAACTTCAAAATGTCAACGCAGCTCTTTTGCCGCTTCTTCATATCATGCTTGTGACTCTAGACCCGAATTCTAAGTGCTAAATTAAGAATTAAACAAAAAATCCAAACTTAAAATGTTTGACTATGGCCAACCCAGCTTAACACGCCAATTACTAACTTATAACTATAAATAAAGTGTGCTCAGCTTTCGAGTTTTGCCAAAAAACAGCTTTACTAAATAAGATCTAGTACTTAGAAAATGTTCAGAAAGTATTCACATACTATTCTTCAGCCAATGTGCCACTGTTTGTAAATTATCTAAAATATAATATGTTCACATATTATTTTCACTAAACTAGTGCAAATCCAATTCTCCAGCAATCCTGAAAACTATCCTGAAAACAATCCCATAACAACTCTTAACCTTAAATATTCAATGCAAAGTAAATATTGCTGTGCTCGATTTCTCGCCATTACCAACTTTATCTTTGTAATAAACCTTATCAAAAGGTACAAATCAAAAACTAATATCTGTTTCTCTATGCTAACAAATTTATTATTCACCTCTAATATAATGATGAAACTGTGCAAATCTTACTCATAAATCTTAAATAAGAAAAAATAGCATTTAATTTCAAAGGCATTCTTATTAATAACCAAGTTCAATATTTAAAGTTGTCTTAGTTTAACTAAGTTTTTTATATACAACTAAGCTATCTCCACAAACAATAATTTTTCGTTTATAAAATAACACAATACTTGACTTAATAATAATGATTTCATTTTCAGTTTGCATGTTAATCAAACCTTGAACCATAGCCAAATTTATATTTTCGAATTTGCAAAAATTGCAAAATAAATGAAAATTTCCAAAATACATAATCTGTATTTTTCAATAAACCAAATTAGAAACATCAATAAATTTAATTAAACTTCTTTTTCTAGAATTCATAAGAATCCAGTAAATTAATTAGATTCTTTAAATTTTAGAAATATTTAAAATTTTTTCAATTTTCAACTTCAGCAAATTCAGTAAATTCAGTAAATTCAGTAAATTCAGTAAATTCAGTAAATTCAGTAAATTCAGTAAATTCATGCAAATTAACATATTGTACAGCAAGATTTGTTTACCTTGTTTGGGTTAAAGTCGTTTTCATAAGGTAATTTTGGTTTGTTATAAATTCGGTGTAAATTAGAGCTGATCCTTTCATTATTCCAACTTTTGTTAGGATTTACTACAGCTGTGTACATATGATTATTGCACACCTTATTTGAACTATTAAAAGGCACATTGCTTTCTAAAAAGCCATCATTGCTATAAACGCTCGTAATGTTTGTATAATTTCCTGAGTTATTTTTATCACAGTCTAAAATAATAAATGAAAATATTAATACCATAAATAAAAATTGATATTTTAACAAAACCAACCTTTTTTGATTAAACCAGATGTTGAAAAATCATCAGCTAACTTAACCGGATTTAACTGTTCGATTCGATTTTGTACATTTTCACATGATAATCCATTGCTATTACGTTTAATAGAAGCATAAAATTTTTCTAAATTCGAATTCGGTTCTGGAGTTGGACAAGTTTCAATTACCGCAGGTACATTAAAATACAATTCATCATTCTTAGCCGAATCCAGCGGTTTTTCTATATACAAATGTGTTTCTAAATCACATTCTGGTTGTGGCAAACTTTTTTTTAAAACAGGCGAAGTATTACAAGGTTGGTTTAAAATATTAATAAAATCAGAACTATCTCCATTTTTATTGGTAGTGTCTGATATATCATTTAAATATGTTTTAGCTCCAAAAGTAACGGAATGAGTTCGAATTTCATCAGTTTTGTCTAAAGAATCTTGACTAATATCACGTCTAATTTTGTTTGCATCTTGGTTGTCTTGCAATTTTAAATTCAATGCTTCTAGGTTTTTATTATCTAGTGTTTGGTTAACGAATTGAAAATTATTTGTTGAATAGTCAATGTTTTTTAAGTCATAATCTCGTTCGTTAAGTTGTTCTGCGAATATGTTATCATTTTCTAATAAAAAGAAAAATTGGTAACAAATAAGTTTGAAATAATAAAAATTTACCTTTGTGAAAATCAAAATGACATTCATCATTGCGTAAGTTAATGGTAGCATCTAATTGCTGTTCGACTTTACAGTTTAAAGAGCTGGGCTTACCATGTAAAGCCAACAAAGGTGGTCTAGAGAAAGTAGCTGTAGCACTGGGAGGAGTGTCATTTGTAGATGATGCAGTAACAGAAGTATTGTCACACACAACTGGATCAAGTGAAACAGAGCCGAAAAGCAATTGTCCCTTAGCCCTGTTCACATCTTCAGCTGAAATGCCCTGAGTTGAACGACGGCTTTCCCGAGCCCTTTTTGCATTAGCCTTCCGTTGAGTCTCACTTTCTGCCACTGGTGTAGATGGAGTGGAAGGACCAAGAGTGACATTTTCTTCACTAATTTCTGCAACAGTTGTAATAGAAGGAGAATAAGGAGAAGATGATGATGATGATGCAACAGTAGTAGTAGCAGTAGTAGTAGCAGTAGCAGTAGCAGCAGCAGCAGCAGCAGCAGCAGCAGCAGCAGCAGCAGCAGCAGCAGCAGCAGCAGCAGTCGCTTGTCTTTGCCGTTCTTCGGCTTGTCTGTTTAACAGTTCTCGTCTTTGACCAATCAATTTTAGAATAAGTTCATGTTGGCTTAATTGTTCCAAAGTTTGTCCTGCATTAGTATTGATTGAAACATCTGCTCCATTTTGTAACAACAGCTCTACTATTAAAGGTTGGTTCCAGTAAGCTGCTGCGGCTAAAGGAGTCCATCCCTCTTTATCTTGAATATTGAGATTAATTTGAGATTTGAGCGCTTTGCAACTCAAAAGAGTGACCAGTACATTTAAATATCCTTTACAAGCGGCCACGTGTAAAATACTAGCACCAGTTCTTGGATGCACTTTTTCATCTATAAAGCAAACAAAAAAATAATTAACAGGTTGAAAGAGCAAAATTATTAAAAAATGTGTATTGTTATTCTCAGCCTGTTAACATGCTAGAAAGTATTTACATAAGAAAATTATTGTTTGCAAATGATAAAAGTTAATTAAACTATTTTTATGGAAACAATTTTTCAAAACATTTGCAAATATTACTTTTGACAATAAAATAGTAAATAATTAAAAGCATGGCTCTGTTTTTGTTTTTAGTGATCTGGTTTGCGATCAGCACTGATGCAATGAATGGAAAGCGAAACCATTATGATTATTTGACTTTAGCAATGCAATGGCCACCCTGTTTGGCTGCAATGTTTAAAAACACACAATTGTTAGAGAATCACTACCATGCTTATGGTGGCCCATTTTTTACCATTCATGGTTTGTGGCCAATAGTACACCAAACAAATAGTAACGGACCAAGGGACTGCTATCATAAAGAGTCTCTAAAAGATTTATTCCCTTCGACGTTTCAAGAACTGAATCAGTATTGGCCTAGTTTTGGTATGAGTAACGAACAATTTTGGAAACATGAGTGGACCAAACATGGTTCGTGTGCAGCATCTACTGCAAGTATTCAAACTATAAACGATTACTTCACTATCAGTGTAGAACTGTTAAAAGCTGCACGACACGACTTATTTGAAAGAGCGTGTTTGGAACATAATCTTTGTCCTAGACCATACTCAAACCACACCGTGTCAAGAAACATGATGGACTACGTGTTTCGACAGGCATATAACACTAACGTAAATATGGTTTGTGTAAACGGGATGTTGCAAGAGGTACGTATTTGCTATGGCATTGATCTGCGACCAATTTCTTGCGAATACGAACATAGCAATTGCCCTGCTAATATAATCTATTCGTCTCTAATGACGCCCAAAGCATGATCATAAGTGATCATAAATGATTATAAGGGGTTGCAAAGCATTACAAGGTATTGCAAATGAAAGCAAGTGAAGGCAAGTGAAGGCAAGTGAAGGCAAGTGAAGGCAAGTGAAGGCAAATGAAGGCAAGTAAAAGCAAGTAAAAATAAGTGAAAACAAGTAAAAACAAGTAAAAGGCAAATGATCGCAGACAATCCTAGGTAATCGCAAACGATCCTAAGTAATCGCAAACGATACTAAATGATTGCAAGCAATTCAATCTGATCGAAAATAATAACAAGCCATCATGAGCAATAACAAGCAATAACAAGCCATCATAAGCAATAATAAACCATCTTAAGCAATCCCAGTCGTACTCTATACCAAGTAAACAATTAATAAAACAGTTAATAAATTACCTACCATACACCTTACTCTCAACCATTTGTTTGGCATCTTCCAACATATGAGCTTCTTCTTGTCTTCGCAATAAGTCTAGATCCATATTAACGTTCTCTTGTTGCAATCTTTTTTCTAATAATTTTCTCATCCTTTCATCATCCGCTAAATCTAAGGCTAATTCGTGATCCACATTAGCCAGCTTGCAGTCTGCCCCGTAATATAGTAATAATTCGGCCACTTCCAAGTGACCACAACTAGCAGTGGCATGCAGAGGAGACCATCCTTCGTTGTCTACAGCGTTTACATCTGCCCCGCGTTGTAACAAAAATCTAACCAATCGTGGATTGTCATCGATGCAAGCATGATGTAAGGCCGTTAATCCATCCACATTTCCCACATTAATATTGACCAGTTTGTTGTTAAGTAATCTTAATATTTCTTCATAATCAGCTGAGGCACAGGCAGCCAAAAAAAGAGTAGAATTACTAAATTTTATTTTTTTTTCATTTTTTTGCTTCTCCTTCTTGCTTCTTTGTTCATTGGACCATTGTTCCTTGGAGGATACTTCTTCTAGTTTTTGATCTGCACTTAACAACTCTTTCTCTCTTGACCTATTCTCTTCATGTCTCTGCTCTTCTGATTTATATTTATCACACCACTCTTGTTTGTTCTTCTCTTTGCGTCTCTCTTTACTTTTACTTTCCAACTCAAACAACTTTTTTTGTTGCTCTTCGTCTTCTAATTCTTGCCATCGTTTCAGTTGCTGGGCCCGAATTTGTAATGCGTTCATACCTCGATATTCTATGTTATTTATTGAATTATTTCGAACTGGGTAGTCACTGTTCTTATCATATCGATTATACAGTGTCAAATTGTTACTATTATGGTTGGTGTTGAATAATGTATTATCGATAATGCTGTCGGACTTGCTGATCGAACTTGTACCAGACTGTTCGTTGCTGTTTGAATCTATGCCGTTTCCGTTTTCTGCAAACATGCACGAAGATTCCATTATCATCATTATTTAGAATCACTTTTTTTTAGTAGTGCATATGTTTGTTTAAATGTTTCAAAAATAAGGGCTTGCCAATTTTAAACTCAACATTTAAAAAATATCATTGGTAGAAATTATCATTTTGTTGCTCAACTAGCTTTGATTGGCTTTTATTCAGAATTAATATTCTTCATAATAGAGAAATTCGCTTATGGCTTGTACAGACGCAGTGTTCTTAAACGATTTCTATTTTTATCAAAAATGCGACTAGACGTTTTGAAAAGGCGAAAGTATTTTTGGATTAAACTTTTGCATCCATATAAGAACAGTGGCAATTGTTTGCAGGTTTTAGAGTTATAATGTTGAAAAGTTTAAAATTTTTTAAAACAAGTTGATTAATTGATGGCCAACAGGACAAAAGATAGAGAAAATTATTTAAAAATCAGATTAGAAGATGTAAGCCTACTATTTTTTTTTCTTTTTTTGATTTTTCTAGCTCTTTTATTTTTAATTTGTTTTAGAATAATTTATTTTTGTTTATCTTTTTTATTTCCAACACTTTTGTTTCTTGTTTAAAAAGTGGTTGCCTTTTTATAAAAGAGTTTTAGATCTAGAAAGCGATCAAATGTTTAGATTTTTGTAAAATTTTGGTAAATTATGTAAAATCCTGTAAAATTTTGTAAAATCCTGTAAAATTTTGTAAAATCCTGTAAAATTTTGTAAAATTTAAAATTTTTTTTTAAAATCCTTTAAAATCCAACTAAAATTCTGTAGAATCTTGTAAAATTTTCTAAAAATTTTCTAAAAATGTCTAAAAACTTGTTAAAATTTTGCCTAAAACTGAAACGGTCAAGCAAGATTGTCTACCATGATCATTTAGTGGTTACAGTGAACCAGTGTAAGCCACAAACCAAACAGCACAGGTCACTAAATTGAAATGAAGTCGAGGTGAATGGCAAGCCGAGCTTGGATTCAAGTTTGCATTCAAGTTGGCATTCAAGTTCACATTCAAGTTCGAATTGAAGGTTTGAAATGATTGAAAGTCAGAATTGAGTTAATTTGAATGTTGAAACTGCACAATTGAGTAGATTGTATTAAGAAAATGTCGCACAAAACAATTGAAGAAAAATAGTTGTTGTTTTGGCAGTGCTAGAGAAGCTGTTGGGCTGTTGGAACTGTTGTGCAGATGCAAACAGAGACAAATAAACACAATCAAAGATGATCAAGTGAAAATGTCCGGGAAGATTTGTTGTCTGAAGGAGGATCAATTGAACATTAATTTTAAAAGTCAAAGCAAAATAACGAGAAACATAAATAAAGATTTAGATGTGTTTTTCAAACTGAGCTAGGCACGCCATGCTGCTGCCATCTGTGATCAGCCTTTTCACAGCCCCTTTCCACGCCTTTAATAATTAAGCTAATTGCGCTGTTGGTTTAATTACGCTGTTGGTTTAATTACGCTGTTGGTTTAATTGCGCGCGGCGATCGCAGTTAAAGATTGTCTGGCTCGGACGCAGTTTAGGCTTTAAAGCTTTTCTTTAAGACGTTATTTTCGCAAGAGCTTATTAGACAGGATTATTTGCACTGGGCTTTGTCTGGACACACAAGTGGACATATTTGGCCATCCACAATCGACTGCATGCTTTTGCCATCTGTAATCGTTCGCCTGTTTGATTGCATCTGTGTAAGTCAAGCAATAGTAGACAAGTGAACACCACGCGAAAAAATGTTACTTGTTTGTCTGCCAAAAATCACAAGGATAAGCATTGAAGATAGTGTTGGGCACTAGTTGGACAGCAAGTGGCAAGAGAGAAGAAAGTGGCGAAATCAGTGTTGCAACTGTGTTTTGAGTTGCTGCCAAATTGGCCGATCGGGTTGATTAGGTTTGGTGTAGAGTGAAGTGTTGAGAAAATTGGAGTTTGACTAAGTTGGAGTTTGACTAAGTTGGAGTTTGACTAAGTTGGAGCTTGACAAAGTTGAGTTTGACAAAATCAAAGTTTGACAAAATCAAAGTTTGACAAAATCAAAGTTTGACAAAATCAAAATTTGACAAAATCAAAGTTTGACAAAATCAAAGTTTGACAAAATCAAAGTTTGACAAAACCAAAGTTTGACAAAATCAAAGTTTGACAAAATCAAAGTTTAGGTTCAAAATCAAAACTGAAAAACATTAAAATAATGAAATAAAAGTTTGCAAGTAATTAAACAAAACTTGAAAACCAAAACTTGAAAGTAAACTTGGCTTTCAGCCAGCAATAAACACTCTGAAACCTAGATGGCACATTAAAGCACCTCTTTTGGCATCCAGAAGAAGGAGCCAGGCTCGCACAAGCAGATGGCAATTGTCTAGTAAACAAGCGGGGCTACTTGAAAAGCTTGAAACATCGAGTTGTCCATCAATTGCAGCTACTAAAGGCCAAAATGAAGTTGACAGCAGAACTGATCGAGGCCAGTGCCCAGTACACCAACTTGGCCACCAACGACAGGGAAATCAACTTTAGAGGATATAAAATAGCCGAAATCGAAAATTTAGGAGCCACCTTGGACCAGTTCGACTGCATGGACTTTACGGACAACGACATCCGCAAACTGGACAACTTTCCGCTTCTAAACAGGCTGAAGAAGCTACTGATGAGCAACAACCGAGTTCAAAGGATAGCAGAAAATATTGGGGAACAGTTGCCCAATCTGGAGTGGCTCATCTTAACCAATAACAACATTGAACAGCTGGGAGACGTGGACAGTCTGGTCAGTCTTAAGAATCTTCAGTATTTGAGCTTGTTGAACAACCCGGTGGCCACCAAACAACATTACAGATTATACGTGATCCACAAATTACCAGAGCTGCGACTGCTAGATTTTCGCAAGATCAAGCAAAGAGAAAGAGTCGAAGCACGGGCTTTGTTCAAGGGCAAGAAGGGGCAACAGTTGGTGAAAAACATCGGCATCAGGTCCAACGGCAACATTTCTGAAAATGGTCAGCAAGACAGGAGCAGACAACATTCAGCACAAGACGTAGCCGCCATCAAGGAGGCGATCAGTAAAGCCAGCACTTTAGAAGAGATTGAACGTCTTAACCAGATGCTCAGGACCGGACAAGTGCCCGGCAAGTCGCTACCCATGGAGGTACAGTGACTCTAATTCTCTTTAACATCCAACACAACATTTAAATATTCAATATTCCAAACACCCAATGTGATCTATTTTCCGATAGCCCTAAATAAACTTTGCGGTCTTCGCAGATCCAAAACAGATCCCAGCGCGTCATTTATAATTACTTTTACTTGAAAAATTTTGTGTACAAATTACAAAATGAATGTTTCTTACTTTTTATCTTTCGCATTTTGAAATAGTTTTGAAAATAAAAATGAGAATTGTGTATCAAAATATGTTTCGAAATGGCGTGGTAATGCTATTTGTTCAAATGGTGGTGGTTGCGGAATTTTGAAAGTAGATTAACTGTTGCTGTTTTGTTACTTTATCCTAGCATATGCACATACAGAGCCAACATTATTCTCACATTTGCGTGTCAGAGTAGATGCTATCATTGTATACGCCATAAGAGATAAAAACAGCTTACATAATATACAATAACTGATGAAAAACGAATTGCTAAATTAATTTTACATTAACATGTTAAGTAATATATTGAAAAATTCAAAATATTAAGAGATGAATTAACCAGAATCGGTCTCTTTTACATTGGGTGTCTTGCGTTAGTCTGTTTGTTTTGCTGTTTAGACTTAATAATTGTGATTGTTTTTGAATGTGTTTAAAGTTAAATTGATTAAAAGGATGTAAGAAAGTGAGCATAAAAGGAAGCTCTTTATTCATCGTCGCCGGCTTCTTCGTCTTGATCTACACCTCCGTTGGTGTCTTCGTCATCGGCTGGGTCTTGGGCTGAATCCTCAGATGCGTCAGATACATCTACACCGTCGGCTTCGTCCAAGTCACTTTCCACATCACCGGCATCGTCTTCGTCATCTTCGACATCTTGGCTTTCTTCGTCGTTTTCTTCTTTGCTTACGCGTAGTTTTTTGCTGCGGTTGCCGTTTTTAGCCACATTTGAATTGGAGTCATCATCAGCCGAGTTTTCCAGAACAGAGTTGGAATCTTCGGAGGTGACCTGGTGAGTGATGAGAAAAAAGATGAGTAAGAAGAATGTGAGGAGATAGTGAAAAGAATGTAAAGAGAATATAAAGAAAATAGAAGAGGAGAAAAGTGTGTGAGGATGTATAAGAAGTGTGAGAAGAAGAGAGTAAGTAGTATGGAAAGAAGTATGAGAAGAAGTATGAGAAGAAGTATGAGAAGAAGTATGAGAAGAAGTATGAGAAGAAGTATGAGAAAAAGTATGAGAAGTATAGAAAGAAGTGCAAAAAGAAGCATGAAAAGAAGAATAAGAAGAAATATAAGAAGTATGAAAAGAAGTATAAGTGAATAAGGCCAGTGAAGGTTATTGTCAGTGAAGTTATTGTTAGTGAAGGTTATTGTCAATGAAGGTTATTGGTGACCATTGGTAAGATGTGAGATGTAGAATGTTAAAGGGGGGAGAAGGGAGAGAGATGAGAGAGAGGAATGAGAGAGAGGAAAGAGAGAGATGAGAGAGAGGAATGAGGGAGAGAGAAAGAGAGAGAGGAATGAGAGAGAGAGGAATGAGAGAGAGAGGAGAGGGAGGGAGAAAGAGAGAGAAGAAGAGAGAGAAAATAGAGAGGGAGAAAAAAAGGAAAGAAAAAGGGGAGAGAAAAAGGGGAGAGTGAAAAAGAGAAAAGTAGAAAGAGGCTGAGAGAGGGAGACAAAAGGGGAAAGAGAGGGAGACAAAAGGGGAAAGAGAGAGAGAAAAAGAAGAAGGTACAAAGAGGGAAACGAGGGATAGAAAGAAAAAAGAAGCAAGAGAAAGTCGCCGCCAGTCCTATTCATATATAGCCAGCACTAGCTTAAACTTAAACAAGCTGATATAACGCTTACAATGCGCATCCTTGCCAAGCAACACGTCCAGTTTGATGCAGCGCACGCCGGTCAGAGACAGTTGCACTGAGTCTGCGCCAACAGCTGAGACCAGCTGCGACACATCCGCACGACCAGCATGCCAGCTTAACCAGACTAAGAAACGACTAAGAAAAGACCAAAACAAGTGTGGACCACCTTGACCAAGCCTGTGTCGTCACTTCTTAAACTGCTTAAACAAGTCACAGCTGGATTGTGGTGCATCTGGCTGGTGGTGGATGGAAGCCGCATCTGCCACCACATATGCCACCATAGAGTTGCAAGCCATGCAAACACTTAAGCACAACAGATTAAGACAGAGCGGGCAGGGTAAAACAGAGCGAGACAGAGTGAGTGGCATAAACAAGATAAGACAGATTGAAGCAACAACCAAAACAACCAAAAAACAACATAACTAAAGGTAAAGCGACAAACACTTAATCCTCTTCTGTTCACTTTGGTGCAATTTGTGGTGCTCATCAAACCTACCTCAATTGCTCTTTTCTGAGCGTTGGCCGCTGTGGCTTCCTTCAACACCTTCTTTGCGTTGGACTTGAGGTCGTCCACGTTGGGTTCGGCGACCGTGGTCTGACTGACTACTTCACTTTCGCTGGACATGGTTCGAGCTGGAAACTGATGAGAGAACAACACTGGACAAGAGATGGAGAAGATGAAGGAACAGATGAAAGATGTGATAGGTCGAAGAGAAGAGATGAAGGAACAGACCAAAGATGGAAAGTCTTACCTGGAGATCCTGCGACTGAGCTGGGACACGAGCAACTGTCTGGAAAAGACGAGAATGGCGAATGAACGAGTAGAACAGACGCATCCAAACAGACGCAGCCTGTCTGCCGCGCATCAGAACCGCGCACAGCTAACCACGCCCACTCGCTTTGATTGGCTAGCACAACAAAAACACGCCTAATGGCCAATTGGAGTATGATGGCGCCACCAGCACACAAAGACGCGCTTCGCCGGTGCGCCGACCTCTGCTTGGTGCGCTGGCAGTCGCTCTTTGTGAGGCGCCATTGGCCGCTAGTCGCGCCGCCGCCACAGCCAAGAACAGCGGTAGGAGAGGGCCCTTCTTTGTCCTGCACAAGCCTAACCCTTTTGGACAACAAGATGGCCGCTTTGTGGTCATCGGTTTGACCACATTGACCAGACTCTGGCAGGTGACGACGACGGGTGTAGCAAGACTTAGCAAGTAGGGCGAACGGCCCTGAACAGGTCTAAATTGTATTTTGAGCAAAATATTGAGAACGAAGAACGGAAAAGAACGGAGATCTGAGAAAAACGAAGAAGAAAGAAGAAGAAGGAGAAGAAGGAGAAGAAGAAGGAGAAGAAGGAGAAGAAGAGAAGAGGAGAAGAAGGAGAAGAAGGAGAAGAAGGAGAAGAAGGAGAAGAAGGAGAAGAAGGAGAAAAAGGAGAAGAAGGTTTAAACCTAAAAAAAGACAAAAAGACAAAAAGACAAAAAACAAAAAGACAAAAAACAAAAAGACAAAAAACAAAAAGACAAAAAAAGAAAAACTAAAATAAACAGAGAACAAAAAACACATCGACGAAAAATCTTCAATCCAAACCACAAACCAACCCAAACCAACCCAAACCAACTTAAACCAATTCTAACCAATCCAAAAATCGAGCAATCGGCTCCAGACCAATTCACTCTGCCCCACTATGTAGGTAACATTAAGCCCGTCGCAGCCATTTTAACCCTGCTCTCCGGACCCCAATCCAACAAGGCGGGTCCGAATTGGCGCAATCCTGCTGTGTGCAAGCTAAGCCGTCACACAGCCGGTTCTGAGCACATGTGTTCACAGCAGAATGCTGTTTGTTGACCGTTTCTAAGGCGGTCGCCAAGCTATTTGTTGATCCAATTGATCTGACCAAGAACTATCTCCGTGTTGTTAGCCAAACATGTCTTGCCTAATTTTAAGGTGCTCTTGTGCTCCTCTGCAATACCTTATTAGGCACAACATTCACCCGGTTCGAAGAAAACAGACTTGAACTGGTTGACAAAACTGTTTCCTTTTTAATCAACTACTTTCACATGCTTTACACGCTACTGCTGCTTCTGTCCAAATACACTATCGAACGAATGCTTTCGCCATTGTGCATCAAGTGAAATGCTTGGTTGATCTGCTCCAATTGTAACTCATGGGTGACAAACTGATCCACCATCAAATCACCTTGTAAATATGCCTCTACCAATTTCGGAACGCTGTCTCTGCTTTTATATCCTCCAAACGCACACCCCTTCCAAGTCCTACCTGTGACCAGCTGAAACGGTCTGGTGCTTTTGGTAAAAATATGAAAGAAACAGATTGAAAAACAGAAATAACTTGCAAAACAATAACAGATTGAAAAACAAAAACATTTTGTAAATCAGAAGAAAGCCGATTATAAAACAAATGGAAAAAGGAAGCAAAGCCAAAGAAAGACTAAGAAAAAGTGTGGGCAAAATAAAGAATAAGTAATAAAAAAGTAAGGAAAAAACAAAAAAAAAAAAACAATTAGTTTAATCTTACCTAATCTCTTCGCCCGAACCGGCCACACCAATTATCACCGATACACCCCAGCCCTTGTGACAACTTTCAAGCGCTTGTCTCATTGTTTCCACATTGCCGATACATTCAAATGTAAAGTCCAATCCTCCATCTGTGATTTTAATCAAATGGTCTACTAACTTAATTTTATCCAACTTAAGAGGATTCACAAATTCTGTAATGCCAAACTTCTGACCCACCAACATTTTATTGTCATTAATGTCAATTCCAATCACTCGCTTTGCTCCAATTTGTTTGCAAGCCATGGCCACAGAAAGACCAACTGCTCCTAAACCAAAAATAGCTACATTGCTACCGGCAGTCACTTTAGCTGTATTAAGTGCTGCCCCATATCCTGTTGATATACCACAACCTAACAAACCAATCTTATCTTTAGATGAGCAAAAGTAGGTATTAGAATAAAGTCCATTTCAGCAACACTTGAGCAACATTTTAGCCATACGTACCAAGAGGAGCTGTCTTGTTCACCTTGGCCACAGCAATTTCAGGCAAAACCGTGTATTCACTAAAAGTGGAAGTGCCCATGTAGTGAAAAAGAGGCTTGTCTTGGCAAGAGAATCGACTGGTCCCGTCCGGCATCAGTCCTTCACCCTGAGTCTGTCTAATTTTCTGACACAAATTGGTACTGGGGTGGGCGCAAAATTTGCACTCTCTACACTGAGGAACATATAAAAGTACCACATGGTCCCCGGGCTGCACACTGTGCACTTCAGGACCCACACTCTCCACCACACCAGCTCCTTCGTGACCTAAAATCACCGGAAACTTGGCTTCCGGATCTTTGCCACTCAACGTGTAAGCGTCCGTGTGGCAGACCTATTCCGACCCAAACGTCAATATTCAAACACCGACACATAAGCTAAATGCTAAACATACCCCGGTGGCCTCCACCTTAACCCTCACCTCACCTCGCTTCGGAGGATGCACCTGTACTTCATGAATTGACAAAGGCTGTTGGGCTGCCCAAGCCACCGCAGCCCGACAAGTTATCACCTAGAACAGAAGCACAGGCGAGTCAGCAACAGCAACTTAAGAAAATTGTCTTTTCCTTACTTTTGCTTGGTCCATTCGCTCTTCGGCCGGTCCGCTCACAATCACAGGAACAAGTGCGACGATCAACAAAGCAAACAAATCAGCCAACCAGGGCGCGACAGTGCGACTGCGCACAGGGTTGCAAATCTTCCGCCGGCTCACGCTTGCGCAGTGCACTTGATAAGCTGTGGTTGAAGATATGCAGACTTTTTCCTTTTATTGCTTCTAATCCCGTCTTAATCTTTGTTCGCACCCGATCCGTGTCTTAAGTCTTAATCCTCAAGCCTCGGGCTCCAATCAAACACCTTATCTTAAACACACCTGTTGGCAGGCTGTTCTTTAGTTGTCCGGTCAAGGCTAGTGAATTCATTATAGCGGAACCTATCATCTTTTTGTGGTTTGTCTTTTGCACAACCTTTTGCACAGCATTATTTGGAATACTGTTTGCAAACTATTAAAACATTACTAGAACATTGTTCTAAACAATTGTCCAGAATATTTGTTCACAGCTTTTTTTTAAAGTGTTCTTTTCTTAAACTGCTTCTTTCTTAAAAGTAGTTCATTCTTTCAAATATTCCTCTTTTAAAAATATTCCTTTCTTTCAAATATTGCTTTCTTTCAAATATTCCTTCCTTTCAAATATTCCTTCCTTTCAAATATTCCTTCCTTTCAAATATTCCTTCCTTTCAAATATTCCTTCCTTTCAAATATTCCTTTCTTTCAAATATTCCTTTCTTTCAAACATTCCCTTCCTTCAAATATTTCTTTCTTTAAACATTTTTTTCTTTAAAATAGTCCTTTCTTTAAAAAAGTCCTTTTTTCAGAATATTTCTTTAGAATATTCTTCTCTTTCAAATACTCCTCTCTTAAACTATTTCTTTCTAAAGTATAGTCAATTTTTATTAAAACACTCTTCCCTTCTCTTTTCATACTATTCTTTCTCACTCTCTACTTACTTCCTACCCACTTTATTTACACTATGTCCAAGAAACGCATCACTGCTCAGGAAAAGAATCAACTTCTGCTCCAGCTGTTTCATCAAACCAAACAGGTGTACAATTTAAAGGAACTTGAAAGGGTTGCTGCCAAAGAAAAGGGAATCGCTATGCAAAACGTGAAAAACATTCTTAAATTGCTGGTTGACGATAATCTGGTAGAACAAGCCAAAATTGGCTCTTCTCAATATTTTTGGTCTTTTCCCAACAAACAAATTACTGACAAGAAAAACCAGCTCGACATTCTAGTTGAAAAATTACAATCACAAACTGCTAAACTCGAACATATAGAAGCTAAGCTGCAACAAGTCGATATGAAAGACGTGCAAGATAGGAAACTTCGTATCGAACATCTTAAACAATTGCAACTTAAAATTAAACATCTAGAACAACAAATGCAATTTCAACTTATGGGTGACGAGCTTGACCAGCTCAAACAAAAAGTTAACCTTTGGACTGAAAACATTTTTACCATTAAAAATTACATTAAACAACACTTTAGTATCGATGAAAATATGCTGGAAAAACATTTTGAAATCCCCGACAATCTCGATTATGTCGAGTGATTTACATTTAAACTTAATTTTATTGCCCACATCATCTGGCTAATTTATCTGGCCAATCCATCAGGCCAATCATTTACAAACCATCATAATCGCACCTCTCTTTCAGTCTCCCTATAAATTGCTTCTAACAATTCAGCTCGTCCACATTTTCTCAAAATGCGTCTGAATCGTCTCTTTTTCATCTTTTTCTTACTCGCATTTATTTTTCTTACTGTGTCATGTCACAAAGTTAAAATTTGCAATTTAAATGATCTGAAAAAAGCCAAAGACACTTTATGTTCCATGGTGGAGCTCGAAAGTCTTTCTCAGCATAGATCAGATAAACGAATCAACAGACAACCTACTCATGTAAACAAATACTTTTTTAAAAAAAAAAGGTTCAAAATGAAAATTGAAGATGGTAACCTTAAAATCTTTCTTTTAAAAATACTTCTATTAATATTTTTTTTTTTAATAAAGCTGAATATTGCTGTTTATATGGATGCACTAAAAATCAGCTTGTTCCAATGTGCATGGATTAAATTATACTGAACAGCCTTGTCCTTTTTATAACTAGCAACTACAAAACATTGTCAAAAATTTTTCAAGTAAACAAAACAAAAATTCATTTCAACTGCTTTTCTTACTATTTTTGATACATCTTCATCTTAATCTTTTAAGAATGGTAAAGTCCTACAGGTGAAAAAGTTTTTTTAGTTTTTTTTTTTCACAAATAAAAAAAAGTTATTAATATAATAATAATGCTAATTATGAATTTATAAATTGTTCAACAATTTTAAACTACATTTTAAATCCAAATAACTTGTTCAATCAATTTAATTAATGTCATTAGACAATTTAAAACATATTTAATCAGATTTGACCGAATTCAAGAAAAAAAAAAATTTGACATTCTATTTAATTCATTGAAATTTATGCTTTTTATTTCAATTTTTTTTTTCGATTCATATAAAATCTTCTGGAAAACAAATATTAAATTTTAGTTGTTTTCTTATGTCCAAAACATCTTTAAAATGAAAAAAATTTTTTTCTTTTATATCATAATTATTATTTTATTAGTTTTTGTGCAAAGTTCAAAAGTTCGTCATTACATAGATGATGAAGAAGACGAGTCAATACGTGCTTTTAAGGACCAAATATTGTTCAAAAATAAATTTCAAGATTGGTTTGATCCGAGCAATGTAAAAAAAGAAGAGGCAAATTTAAACATAACTAGAGATAAATTATTTAAAAACTCAAAAAAGTGGCGTTTTATTTCAAGTGCAACTCAAGAGCAATTTGATATAAACATTAAACAGCAATTAAATAATTTTGAAGACAATATAAAAGAATCATTTAGAAAAAAAAAAAATCAAAATGATACTTTTTCTTCATCTGTCGATTCACAAGTTAAAAAAGTAGATCCTTTAAAATCTAGATTAAATCACACAGATATAAATACAAGTCGAAATAGACAACTTCAACTAAACCATAGATCTTTTCAAACAAGTGCCTCAAGTATTTTAAATCCAAAAAAAGTTTTATTGGCTTCGATTTTACCTTTAGCTATTCGTGCAACTCGATCATCTCGAATCCAAACTCCTCGAATATTGGTTATGGCTCTACCAAATCAAAGACCATCAATTTTGTCTCAATTAAAACCAATCATTAAACCTAATTCAATTCCAATTTATCAGCCTGTATTTATACAACAAAAGTTTCATCAGCCAATTTTATCTAATATTATTCCATCTAATCAATATAGCTCAAATCAAATCATCTCTCAACCTATAAGTATTTCAAATCCAATGTTAGTTCACCGTTTATTTACGCAAAATCAACAGGTAATCAATTCTAAAATAGAATCTATTAAAAAATCACAGTTTTATAATAATTTACTTGAAGAAAATTTTAAACAAATTGCAATGCCGTTAATATTTACTTCTAAAATAAGCGAATGCACAAGTCATTCTCATAATGAAGATAATCAAAAAAACCAAGATCCAGATTATATTGTAAATGGAGAAAATACACTTTTATTTAATAAAAATTCAAAAAAGTTTAAAACAAATAATTTAGTATCTGAAATATCAAATTTAAATGATGTTCGACTGCATTCAGCTTTTTCATCTATAAATGCCTACAACAAGCTCTTAAGTTCTTTTGGAAAATACTTTCAACAAGCTAATGATTACATGACATTTCCAGTGCCAAAAAAAACCAAATCTATTTTAACAGAAACCAAATACGTTCCTTCTCATACCTCGGTTTATACAAGTACTTTGTTTAAACCAGGTCAAAAAACTACTATTATTGAAACAATCTAAAGTAATTAATTTAAAAACAATTTTAATTTTGTCATACTTTATGAATACATAAAAACTTAGTTCCAAAAATTTTATATAACTATTTAATTATTATTTTTAATATTTAATAAATATCAATTTACTTAATTAGACGAATTATTCAGTCACATTTCCCTCAAAAATGTAAAATTTTTTTTTTATAAAAAAAATAAAAATTACCTTGTACCAAATAAAAAGTAAAAAACTTTTTATAAGTTTTCATAAACAAGTATTTTACTACAATATTTTAAAATTTTATTTTTTAAAATTGGTTAATAATTGACATTTATATTAATTAAAAATTAAATGATTAAAAATTTTAATCATCTCTTAAAGATTCAGAACTCATTGGCGCATTTCTTTGTAATCTATTTTGTTGATCTTTTTCTAGTTGATCTCTTTTTTTAGATCCTGAAATAATATCATCAATTCGCAACAACAAAACAGCAGTTTCGACAGCAGTTTTATAAATTTGTAATTTTACAGAAAGAGGTTCCCAAATTTTCAACTTTCCAACATCTGTAATATCTCCTGTTTCTCCATTTATGCCCCAAAGTGAACTATTGCTATTATTTTCTAAAGAAGAATTTTTGCCGTGTCTTGCACGTAAATCTATTAAACTTCTAATAACATTTCCACCACAATTTTGAATTAATGTACGTGGAATAACTTCTAAAGCTTTTGGCATAATAAAAAATGGTCTTTGTAAAGAATCTGGCACTTTTTTACTTGATTCTTGTAAATATTTTTCTACAAGCATTTCTACACATCCTCCACCAGGAACTACATAAGGTTCTAAAAGTATATTTCTAGCAACACTTAAAGCATCCTGTAAGTTTCTTTCAATTTCATTTAGCATATCTTTTGATCCTCCTCTAAGCATTATTGAACAAGCTTTTGGATTTTCACAGTTTGTTATGAATGAAAAATATTCATCTCCAATTTTGACTACTTCAAATAATCCACAACCTTTTCCAATATCTTCTTCTTTAATTTCATCTGTTCTATTTACAATATTTGCTCCACATGCTCGTGCCAATCTATTATTATCAGTTTTTTTCACTCTTCTTAAAACACTAATATTTGCTTTTGATAGATAATGTTGAGCTAAATCCGAAACACCTTTTTCTGTAATCACTAAATCTGGTTTAAATTTAATAATATCTGCACAAATTTCTTCAATATACTCTTCTTCAATTTTTAATAAATTTGTAAAATCTCCTTCATGAGTGATTTCAATTTCAGTTTGACTTTCACCTTTTTTGTATTCTAAATTGCAATCGAGAAGTAAAATTCTTGGATTTTCAATCATTCTTCTCATTTTTGGATGAACAACGTCTTTATTTAAAATAATTCCTTTTATTACTCTAGAATCTTCTAATCCGCAACCGGGTATTTTCTCCAACTTGACATATTTTTTTATGTCAACTTCTTTTCTGCCGTTTTCATTAATGTATACGATTTTGACAGCATCTAAAGCTAATTTACAAGCAAAATTTCCCAATTGTCCTAATATTTTAGTTCCTAAACAACATTGTATAATTGAAAGTACCTCTTCATCATTTTCAATATTAACAGGTATAGCTATTTTTTCTTTTAAAATTGGAATACTTAATTCCAAAGCTTTACTTATAGCTGATATGATAACCGTTGGGTGCATGTTTTGTTCAATAAAACTTTGACAAAGTGATAAAATTTCTCCAGCTAAAATGATCACAGATGTTGTTCCATCACCAACCTCTTCATCTTGTGTGCGACTAATTTCAATCATGGATTTAGCCGCCGGATGTTGTACAGTTATTTCACGAAGAATTGCATTGCCATCATTTGTGATTACAATAGAACCCATCGGATTCATTAGCATCTGCAAAAAAAACGATTTAAGTGACCAGATTAATTAAAATAACAAATTTAATTACTTTTAACATTGCTCTTGGTCCCAAACATGTTCTGATTACATCTGCAATCGCTTTAGCTGCTTTGATATTTTGAAGTTGAACTTTTCGTCCGCTTTCTCGCTTAGTGTTTTGATCTGAATGAAACAAAGAGAAAATTTTTACACTTAAAAAAATTATTTTCAAAACTGAGATGAGAAAACTAAAATAAATTTCTCAAAATTTAATTACTTAATACTAAAAATTGAGGTTGACCATACATCTTGAATAATTTAAAATGATAAAAGAATAGTTTCAAACCTCTAAAAATAGCTTTGAATCAGACAAAAAGATCCCAACACAGCAAAAACACGTGCAGTAAATAATTTACAATCTTTAATATTAATATTAATAATTTTGTGGTGACCGAGTACCGCGACATCTAGATGCGCACATTACATCAGCGCGCCAAAGACGAAAGTTGTAAGTCGACGACCAGAAATAGCGAACTTCCTTATCAACCGTGTTTAGACAAAAAGTCAGTTGGATTTTTCATTCTCATAAAGCTAGTAAAATTTTATTATTCTCAAAAGATTAATCCTTTTATAAAATAAAAATATCGTCTTAAAAATGTCAAAAATCATTTATTCATTCACTTATTTATTAACAACGAAATATAAGTTATATAAGTAAGTACTTTAATTTTGTAGCGACGCAGTCGCTCCCTGCGCCATCTATGGCTCAGTTCAATGCTAGTATATAGCAAGTAGAGATATGCTATACCTCTACTATTTCAATATATAAGAAAATAGAATAAAAATTAATAAGATAGTTATGTTGGCGGTCTTAGTCATCTTACTAAAAACCGAAATCCATTGTCTTAATTTATTTAACTATTATTAACTAATTAACTTATCCACTGGATAAGTTAATCTTAATGTAAGTAGGGCTAAACTGCCACAATTTAAATATCCTGCTGCCATCTGTTCGTTAGAAGCTATTTTTTTAAATTTTTTAATAATAAAACTTTAATTTTATAAACAAAAAATGTTTAAAATTTAATAATTATTAACTAAAAACTAATATATTTAGCTTCACAAATTGTACCCTCGTTGTAATTCACTTTACTAATGTAACAATGACTACTGTCTTAAACCTTTTTCAAACTTTTTTTATTACTATCAAAAATAATTTTAATAATTGTAAAAATTTATTTTGATTAATCAATAACAGATGATTGACTTAAAGTATTATAAATTAAAAGTATATTAAAGTATATTTAAATTATATCTCAATTTATGTATGCAACGATAAAATTTTATTTTTTTAATTATCAATAACATTTTCATTTTGTGCCCCCACTTGAATATTTTGTCTCCTATTCACACAGTTTAACCTTTGCCTAACAGTTTGTTACTTTAATGCCATACATGGAATTCTTTTTTCTACGTACTTAAAGTTCACTGTTATACCAGCTATTCGGTAATTGCTACAGGATCATATAAACTATTCATTCTCAGTATTTACTTAGGCTTTTAGTACTGCACCTTTGTTTTTAGCTTCTATGATCAAAGATTTAAAAAAATAGTAGTTTTACAATAAAGTGTATTTAAATAAAAAAAAAATTGAAAATGAGTGAAATAAAAATATACTTTTAGTTTCTTGTGATTGAAAAATAATTTAGGATAGACTACAATTAAAAGACTTAAAGTTTACGACGACGTTAAACGCAATTTAGTTTTGATATCTCTCTAATGCCCATTAAAGTTCTAATAATCAAATTAGATTAAGATTTGAGTAAATTGTAAAGTTTCCGAAACAGAGGTTAAGAGTCAAGGTACAAAAAAAATAGTAGATGTGTTGGAAAAAAAAGTTGATTGAATGAAACCTATGTAAGACAACGATACGACGAAGGTTCGAAAACACATTTTTTTCAAATAATAAAAAAGTTGGACAAGAATTCAAAAGAATAGTTGCTTTTGAAATACCCAAGTTAACAAACTTGTGTCAAAGATTAATTAGTAAAAAATTAATTGCAATACATTTACTTATTTTACAAAAATAAGTTGAAAATTATAATTTTATACTTATTTAAAAATATCGATTTATACTACATTATATTTTTTATTTATAAACATATTAATAATTGAAAAAATTTATAAAAATTTAATTAATCTTTGATATTATAAATACTACATATTAAATTTTGAATATTTAATTAACCGATTCTTTAATAAAGAAATTAAACCCATTGTTACAAACTTAAGTTTCTAAATTAAAGTAAAATGTAATATCTTAAAACTTTGTATAATACTAAATAAAGTGAATTCGTTGAAAACCTAAACCTAACAAATGACTAAATACAAAAAAAAATAATTATTTACTAATAAACTAAAAAATTAATTGTAAAATTATAATTATACATATTATTTAAATATAAAGTGATTTGTAGTTATTACATAAGCTTAAAATTATTGTATAAATGATGAAAATTTTAAATAAAACTCATATTATTGTGAAATTTAATTAATTATATTTTAATGAATTAATTTTAATCGATTTTTATTTAAAAATATTAAAAGTTAAAAATTAATATTACAGTTTTATTACAATATATATATTGTAGTAAATATAAAATAAAAAAAAAATTATAAGTAAAATGGTCTGGATAGACAACAGAGTAAGTAATGAGTTTCCGTTAGACTTGATTAGAAAGAAAAACATCAAGCAAGGTTAAGACTCAATGAGTGACTTTGTTAAGTTTTCAGATTATAAACAAGAGTAGAGATTAAGGTCGAGGATTAATGTGGGTTTTTATTTATCTTAGAATAAGGTACAAAACGAAGTTATGCTCTTTTTATACAAATTGAAGGTTTTAGGTGAACTACAGTAAGAGAAACTAAAGTTCTTGACGATATAAAGTAATGGGGATTTGATATCCCTTCTATAAACGTAAAGGCTCCAATTGTCAAGATGGATCATGACTTTGAGTAACCATGTAGTTCTCAAAACAAAGAATAGTAAGAGTATAAAACAACTTATTAGATGTGATGAAAAACAAGATCGAAACTTATTAAAAAAAGTAAAAGGTTTGGAGGAAAAATTAGATTGATTTCTGACTAGGTTTAAAAAATAATTAAAATTGTTAGTTTTTTAAAACATTACTTTTGCATCTTGATCAAAGAAAATTTATTCCCTAAAATATATTAGTAAAAATTTTTTTTTAAAATATTTATATTACATATTTAAAAATTTTAAAAATACAAAATTAACTTAATAAGTTATAAAAAAATCATTTCTAGATAAGAGTTTTTTTTTGTTATAGTAAAATATTTTTGTTATAGTAAAATGTATGCTGAAATATTTTTTTTAAAGTTTATTAAATTAAAATATAAATTATCCTATAATTTGTTTAATTTATTATTAAATTTAATAAATTACTTAGCATTACTAAAAAAAATAAAAGAAAAAGTGATTACCTTTAAATTTATACCTATTTAATTTAGTTATATTTAAAACAATAATTATTAAGCTTAAAAAAAAAATGAACTTACTTTATGTTTATTTTACTTGATTTTTAAATATATATAAATATAATTAGTTTATAAATAGAAATACAAAATAAATATTAAATTTTAAACTATTAAAATAAATATTATTTAAATAAAAACTATTTTGAAGTAAAAAAAAAATAAATAAAAAATTTTTTTTTAAATAAAACTATGTCAAACTAATTTTTTTTTAATTATTCAAATTTTAAAAAATTATACTTTATAAAAAAATTGTTTAAAATTTTATTTTACAAATTTATAAAAAAGTTTATTTTATCTAGCATAAAAAAAAAATGATTAAAAATTTTAATCATCTCTTAAAGATTCAGAACTCATTGGCGCATTTCTTTGTAATCTATTTTGTTGATCTTTTTCTAGTTGATCTCTTTTTTTAGATCCTGAAATAATATCATCAATTCGCAACAACAAAACAGCAGTTTCGACAGCAGTTTTATAAATTTGTAATTTTACAGAAAGAGGTTCCCAAATTTTCAACTTTCCAACATCTGTAATATCTCCTGTTTCTCCATTTATGCCCCAAAGTGAACTATTGCTATTATTTTCTAAAGAAGAATTTTTGCCGTGTCTTGCACGTAAATCTATTAAACTTCTAATAACATTTCCACCACAATTTTGAATTAATGTACGTGGAATAACTTCTAAAGCTTTTGGCATAATAAAAAATGGTCTTTGTAAAGAATCTGGCACTTTTTTACTTGATTCTTGTAAATATTTTTCTACAAGCATTTCTACACATCCTCCACCAGGAACTACATAAGGTTCTAAAAGTATATTTCTAGCAACACTTAAAGCATCCTGTAAGTTTCTTTCAATTTCATTTAGCATATCTTTTGATCCTCCTCTAAGCATTATTGAACAAGCTTTTGGATTTTCACAGTTTGTTATGAATGAAAAATATTCATCTCCAATTTTGACTACTTCAAATAATCCACAACCTTTTCCAATATCTTCTTCTTTAATTTCATCTGTTCTATTTACAATATTTGCTCCACATGCTCGTGCCAATCTATTATTATCAGTTTTTTTCACTCTTCTTAAAACACTAATATTTGCTTTTGATAGATAATGTTGAGCTAAATCCGAAACACCTTTTTCTGTAATCACTAAATCTGGTTTAAATTTAATAATATCTGCACAAATTTCTTCAATATACTCTTCTTCAATTTTTAATAAATTTGTAAAATCTCCTTCATGAGTGATTTCAATTTCAGTTTGACTTTCACCTTTTTTGTATTCTAAATTGCAATCGAGAAGTAAAATTCTTGGATTTTCAATCATTCTTCTCATTTTTGGATGAACAACGTCTTTATTTAAAATAATTCCTTTTATTACTCTAGAATCTTCTAATCCGCAACCGGGTATTTTCTCCAACTTGACATATTTTTTTATGTCAACTTCTTTTCTGCCGTTTTCATTAATGTATACGATTTTGACAGCATCTAAAGCTAATTTACAAGCAAAATTTCCCAATTGTCCTAATATTTTAGTTCCTAAACAACATTGTATAATTGAAAGTACCTCTTCATCATTTTCAATATTAACAGGTATAGCTATTTTTTCTTTTAAAATTGGAATACTTAATTCCAAAGCTTTACTTATAGCTGATATGATAACCGTTGGGTGCATGTTTTGTTCAATAAAACTTTGACAAAGTGATAAAATTTCTCCAGCTAAAATGATCACAGATGTTGTTCCATCACCAACCTCTTCATCTTGTGTGCGACTAATTTCAATCATGGATTTAGCCGCCGGATGTTGTACAGTTATTTCACGAAGAATTGCATTGCCATCATTTGTGATTACAATAGAACCCATCGGATTCATTAGCATCTGCAAAAAAAACGATTTAAGTGACCAGATTAATTAAAATAACAAATTTAATTACTTTTAACATTGCTCTTGGTCCCAAACATGTTCTGATTACATCTGCAATTGCTTTAGCTGCTTTGATATTTTGAAGTTGAACTTTTCGTCCGCTTTCTCGCTTAGTCTTTTGATCTAAATGAAAAATTTATTATAATTTGTCAAAAAAGCTAAATTAAATTTGCCTACTCAACACCAAAAATTGCGGTTGACCATACATTTTAAATGTTCTTTTTAAAAACAAATTAACAATAAATTTCAATTATAATAAAAAAGCGTGGTTTGACTTAAATCGCAATTCTTAATATTTGTGTTCATCATTTCAATGCAAAAGAAATGCCTGCTAGTTTTTAACTAATTCTCTTAGTAACCAAGTTGTTTATTTTCATATTTTATAATCTCGCGCGTATTTTAAATATTTTTTAAATCAATCTTAAATAAATATATTTAGCAGGTCAGTTCTCTTAATTTTATTATTTTTTTATCTAAATTATAAGTTTTCTTAAGTTTCACAATGTTTATTTTATTGAAAAAATTTACTAGAAATAATCTTTAATAAATTTTTAATGTTTTTCATTTTAAAATTGTATTACATATTAAATTATTTTAATTAAGTTAATATTTTATTATGTTTTTTTTTTTTTTTTTTTTTTTTTTTAAATAATTAAATGGACAAAGATGGTCTTTTTTTTTGTCTACCTGATTTTGACCCAAAAACGATTCCGATCATCTTGCTCATTGTCATAGCGCTGCCTGATTTTCTTCGCATATTATTAGGCAGCACACTGGTCTTTACGTCAGAATTGTTACAACTTACAATTGAATTTGAGTTGTTAAAAATAATCGAATTGTGATTACCATTATTTGTTACTTTTCCTTTTAATTCATTACAATCTGGAAAATTTTTATTTTCAAAGTGTTTGCAACAGTAGACTTCAGGAAAACTATTTCTATTAGATATGTTCACACAAAGTTCTTCTTTGTGTTGTCTTAATAAAGGCTTTGCTTCTCTAATTAAACTCTGAAATGCAAGACTTACTCCAACATAACTTTCTGCTGCTGATACTTCATAAAATTGGCACTGATATTTTAAAGCAAACTCTTGTCCATCTTCTACCATTACTTTTCTAAATAAAACAAATTTAATTTTCAGTTATTTTTTTTGTCAACTCTACTTACCTTACGTGTTCTAAGTCTCGTTTATTTCCTAATAAAATTAAAGGCAACAATTTTTCATCCACCGAAAATGTTTTTTGGCAATTTTTCCAATTATGATATTGATTAAAATAATTATTTGCCAAATTATTTTCATCATTTTCTTTTATTTTCTCGTTTTCATTCCATTCCAAGTCAGATGTCAAACAACTAATTCGATTACTTTTATTCGCAATTATTTCTTCATTAATATTATTAAAATTACATGCATTTTTATTGTTATTATTGTAAAATACATAATTTTGCGCTTTTTTTATGTGGTAAATTGTTTCTAACAATTTTTTTGCTTGAATAAAACTTTCGGAATCACAAATCGAATAAACTACCACAAAGGCTTCTCCCCATTCAATATGATGATTTAGACACTTTTCATCCTTAAATAAAAAAAAAATTTTATTTGATAATTTTGAAAAATTTAATTTATTTAAACAAAAAAGCATGTGTTAGTTAATATTAATTTTTAATTAATGTTTTAATTACGATTCTAATTAACCGGATTTTAGTTTACATATATTGAAATTATTTTTGGAAAAAAGCTCAAAATTTGCAGATTAAAAAAATAAATAAAAATATGAAAATAAAAAATGCTTCCTTATTTTTTTGTGAGTTGCCTGTTGCTTCAACTTTGTAACTACTTAAAATATATTATCTGAATAAACAAGAATTTAAGTTTAAAACTGGAAAATGCTAAACACGCTAAGTTTTCTTAATTAAAATTTTTTTTAATTATGGTTTGTCTTTCGAACATTACCTTACAACCAGAAGTGTCCATAATTTCAACTTCCGTTACCAAATTATCATTATTCAGAAATTGATGATAAAGAAAATCTAAAAATGATAAAAATAGACAAAAACTTATTAAATTAATAAAATTTATTTAAAAAATATAATTTTATTCATTTTTATAGCTTTACAATATTTTTGAAGAAATAACTATCATAAAAATTATATCAATATAATAAATATACATTTATACTACCAGTATTGCATTTAAACAAAATATTTCTCTTCCTGATTTCTTCATGACTTTCGACATCTTAAGCTTTAAGGAATGCAGTTTTACAATTAAAACGTTAAACACTAAAGTTACATTTTTAAACAATTTTAAAATTGTTGATTAATTAAATGCCGTTAGTAGCAAATTATATTTTTTTAACTTTCAAGTGCTATTATCCCAATTGTTGATAAATATTCGTTTAGTGAACCCAAATGCATGAAACGAGCAAGACACAACTAAAATAACTTATTGAAGAAAGCAAAATTAACTTCCTTTTTTTTTGTTTAAAGAAGAATAAGGAAAACCAAGTTTACTAATCAGTCTGCAATCATGCTTGAAACCGAAAAAATTTTAATAAACATTAAATCTTCATCTTATTTCTTTTCTTCTTTTGAATTCTTGTTATTCATCTGATTTTTCCAAATTTTTCTTATTTCTCTATTTCTTTTAGATTTTAATTTTTTTGTTTTAACATTAACTTGTTTTCTTTTAATTTTTTATTAATCTTAGTATTTTAACATCTCATTTTCTCTATTCATCACTTTTACAACATAAAAACAAACAAAAAAATAAATCAAAATAGTTTTTAAATTATTAATTTCCTAATAATTTATTAAATATGTGATTGATTTGAAACCACAAAATATTTAAAAAAAAATTTTAAATATTTTTATAATTAATTTATGAATTATGTAAATTTGAAAATACTTTATTAAAAAAGATATTGATTTAAACAGTCTAAACAGTCGAATTCTAATTAGATTGTTTTTTAAAAAAAAAATTAAATCTGTAAAGATATTTTAAATAATTCTGAATTAAAAACTATAGTTATTATATTTAAATTTTTTTGATAAGAAAATTTTTATTTTTTTTTATTTAAAATTAAAATTATAAAAAACTGGATTTAATTCATTATATAATTAAATTATAATTGTAATTATAATAAGAAAATAAATTTCAAAATCAAGTATAACTCTTACCTGAAGAAGAACTGTATTCACCAATAAATCGTTTGGTCAAGTAACGAACAGTGACAGCTAAAAAAAAAAATCAATTAGAAAAATTATATTTTAAAATTAAAAAACAAAGATTAATATTTTTTATAAAAAATTAAAAGCTATTAGTAAAACTAATTAAAATCAAAGACAAAAATAATCTTGATTAACATCAGTAAATGCCTTATAAATCTGATTTTCAATCATCAACAGTAATTTTACTAAAATTTTTTTTAGTAATTTCAATTAAAAAAAATGCAAACATTTTGATAAATAAATCTTGTTCAAAGCCATATTGAAAAAAGATGTTTTTTTTTAAATTTGCTTTACCTGCAACAATGCTACTATTAACGGCAGTAAAAGCAAAGAATCTGGGGCAAGGTGAATGCTGCAATTGAATTTGATCTTTTATTAATGAGTTAATAGCTAGCAAACAAATCATAAATTGTTCAATTAGAGTGGTCTTTTTATTTATTTCAGGTTAAACTTACAAAATAAATAACTAAGAAAGGGTCAAAAGTTAATCACTTTCTTTCTTTGATTTTTTTCTTAGATTTTTTTTAGAGATCTAAGAAAGTAGCACATTAATTAGAAATTTTTATTTTGGGGTATTTGAAAAAAAGCTATTTGTTTACATATTTATTTGCCTTAAGCCTTTATAATTGACTAAATATATATCATTTGAATAAAATTTAAACAATTTTAAAAGTCAGTTGATAATTTGACTAAATTTAGAGTTTGGAAAAGTACTAGAATTAATTTTTAAAAGTATAAAATGGAAAAAAGTATTAGAAAAACACGCCAAAATTAATTAAAGTTGTGTTTATAATATATTTTACAAATGAGGAAATTTAATTTAATCAAATTAAAAATGATAAGTTTTATTTATCTTAATTATAAATAATTAAATTAAAATAGTTTACTACAATATAAATGTAAACTATAATTTTAATCCACCTAATTCTTTAAAATTAAAAAAAAATGTGTTTCCAATTCGTGGATTAAAACAGGTGTGCCAGTCTATTAAAGAAAGCAACGAAAGTGATTCAATTAAAAACATCTTTAAAATTTTTTAAATAGTTCAATAATTAACTAATTCAACTTCATCTTGCACTTCATCCTTTATTACTTAAATCAACTTATTCATGATTGATTAATAAAAAGTTTTTGTAATTTTTTTTAATATGCATTTGTCAATAAGAACAAATTTGATGCTAAATCTAGGCCAATCAAAGACCTAGTTCGCAATCAGCCTATCTTAAACCTCGCAATACTTTCACACTATTTAAACTGGTTAAAAAGTTGGGGAATTACTATCTTGTATTTAAAAAAAAAAAACTTGATTTAAAGACTTAATTAATAATTGAGCTACAAATACATAAAATTTTTTGTTAGCAATTCAACATTTATTTTATTTGTTTCATAATCAATACAATATCTTCACAAATTAGACAAGTTTTTTATTATGTCAATCAATTATGCATATTAAAAGTCTACTTTAATTAAAACTATAAATACCTGATTTTCCAGACTTTGGACTTCCCAAAATTACAATGCGTAACGATTTTGAGTTAGTCATTTTAATTAAATTAATTTAATTAAATAAAATATAATTTTTATTATATTTCACTAAACTTTACTATATTTCACTATACTATATTTTACACTTAAATACAAATAATTTTGATTATTTATTATTGTTATTATTATTTTTAATTAAATATTCTTCTTATATAAATGCACTTTAATCAAATTAAATCTGTTAAAACTTTTATTTTAATTTTAATAGTTTAAATACTTTATATTTGATAGTGTAAATTTTATTTTAAAAAGTAAAGCATCTAGTCACAAATTATAACAAAAGTTAACATAAATGATGAGAAACGTTAGAACAAAACCTTAAATGCAACTAATCGCAAGTTCGTACAAAATGTATTACGATTTTAAGTTAGAATTTACTTGTTATTTACTATATATTGAGTTTGGATCAAGTTTGAATAGATGGTCAATATCAGCCTTCTTTTATTAAGACTGGCCTCTTTTGTCGGCTGCTTTTAATATTTATAGTTTTTATTTATTTTTTAAATTTTAATTACAAAAACTACTAATTTATTTTTAATCAATTTAAATTAATTGTTTAAAAATAATTAATCATACTATTATTAATTAAAAAATTTAAATAAAAAATTTTTATTTTTATTTTAAAAACATTTTTACTCATTTTTGCAAAATATTAATAAAAAAAGAAGAAAAAGTTACATTTAAAATTGTTCTAATTTAAAAAATAAATCCAAACAAATTAGTTCATCAGCATAAAAGATGGTTTTTAAAATTTTGTATTTGTAATTTTAAATATCTGTATTTTGTAGTTTAAAAATTCACTTTTTTAATTTAATTGATTAAAATTTTTATGTTTTTTTAAAAACTTAATTAAAAATTAAACAAAAAAAAAAGATAAAAGCACACTGTTAATAATTTAAAATTTATTATTTTTATTTTATTAATATTTTTTATAATTCATTCAATTTTGGATATTAATTTATATAAATAACAATATAATTTAAAGTAGTTTTTTATAAAAAAAAATGAATTAAAAATTCAAAAAAGTTTATTTAATTTGATTAGAGATGGAATTATTTGCAACCTGAATTATAAGTTAGAAAATGAATAAAACAATTTTGTATTTGACAAAGAGAATTATTGGCTAATTGATTAAGAAATTGTTCTAGTTTTTCTCTGCGTTTCTCAATGAATTGTTCATTGTAATTATGGTTTGTAAATCGATTTAAAACATTAATAAAATTAGCAAGAAATTGTTTGGAAGGAAGTTGAGGTAAGATGATGCGCTTAGCATTGAGTTGATTATAAAGAAGAACAAAATCAGAATATCTTCTACGGACTGGTTTAGTTTGACGTAATTCAGGTAAATTTGTGAACTGGATGGAAAATAATCAAATTAAGAGCACTAAATTAGGCTTAACCTTAAAATAATTACCTTTACTAAAATTTCGTAGTCAACATATTTGTTTTTGTTGCAGTGATGGATAAGTGGATTGCACACCGAAATTTCAGTATTGAAAAACCCTAAATGACTAAGTACCGATTTTGGCCTATTTTGAATAAGAGTGGCTTTCATTGTTGGCCTTCGAACCACTGACAAGTCTAAACTATAGGCCAGAATGGAAGTATTTTAATTTGTAATTTTAAACAAAACTCCCCTTTACCAACGCTTGATTAGCAAACACGCTCTACCTGGCTAATGAATGACAATAACAGTGACAATTTTTTATCTCTACATTACTTCATTTATGAATCTCTTTTAAAACATATGCAAACAATGTGTCTGTTAGACAATTGTATATTGGTTAACTTAATGATCAATGAATAAAATATATTTAAATATGCATTCATTATTAATTGAAAAATACTATCTTCTGCCAAACTCTCATGTGTTTCTGATTTTGCCAGGTACATAGTTCTTGTCAATTTGATTTTCCTGTAAAAACATATGCAAGCATTTTTCGTTTTGAGCCAAAGGATGTCCTGCCACTTTATTAATAAATTGTTCCAATCCCTTTTTTCTATCTTCGATAAATTCTTCTTCAAAAATACCGTCGTCATTTCGAAAAGGAAACTGTCTTTTCCAACCTTTGCTAGGCAATTGCGGCACTACGATCTTGCTTACTCGTTCCAACTCATTTCTTAACCATTCAAAATCACTGTACCTTCTACGCACACTGGATTCTTTTAACTTAAATACAGGTAAGTTGGTCTAAATAAAAAATAAATTATCAATAAATTGTCAACAACCAGACTTGATAATTCTTGTTTACCCTTAGTTTAATCTCATAGTCCGTGAACCGGTTCCTGGCTATTCCATGAGTTAATGGGTTGAGTACATCTATCTCAAGGAAATTAGCTGGCACTGCGTAGGCATCATCAAGTGTTTGCTTTTTAGAAATTAATCTCCTAGTTGCTTCTTGAGCTGGTCCTTCTGCAGATGAATCAGACATTCTCAATAGGTGTGTTCTTTTGCAACTACTGAATTGAATAGTGAATTCCAAAGCAATAGTAAACAAATCTATTTAAATTAGTTACAATACTTGACTTGTCTATTTTCAAATCTAATGTTTTAATCAAATTAAATCTTAATCGCATTAAAACGTTTGCTTTTTTATAAAATAAAAAAGTTGAATTGTCGCAAATTAACTTGATTGAAATAAATAGCTAAACTATGCAAACAACAAAAACGCGCCAATTTTAAAAAAAAAATGTTTTTTATTAAAAAAAATCTTGAAAGAACTTAACCTAAACCTTTAAGGAAAATTAATAGAAAATTTCCTAATTATTTTGCACTAAAATTTGTCCAATTAAAAATTATTTTTGCAAATTTTTTTATTTTTCTCACCTATTTATCTAGTCACAACTAATGATATTATTTTAAATATTAACTATATATTTTTAATTAAAAAAATATAAATACAACAATTTTAAGATTCAATTTTAAAAATGATTATTTTTTATTTTTTTTGTTCTTAGTATGATTAAATGAATTTTTTCTAACTGGTCTATCGCGATTATTTCTTTTACTATCCCTTCGATAATCTTGATCATTAAAATTATTTTTAAATCTTTCATCAATATCCCCATAGGATTGTTGATAAGATCTTTCCGCATCTTGCTCACAAACAAAATTATTTCTATAATCAAATCGATCATCACTTCTATTTCTTGAATAAACAAAATTATCAATTGTTTTTGAATAAAGACAAATGTGACTGGGCATTTCTGAAGTTGTGTCGCCAAACTTTTGCCACCATAAACTTGGATCACGAGCAAAAGATTCTTCGTAGATTCTTAGTTGATTAACATACTGATAACTTTGCTAAAAAAAAAAATTAAATTTGATTGTTTAAAAGCAAGGTTAAGCAATGTTTAAGCAATGGATATAGCTTACATTATTTTGAAGTTTTGGTTGCATGTAAACTTGCTTTCCAAAAAGTTTAACACCGTCTAATAAGGCTAAGGCGTAAGAAACGGATTCTGAATCTTCGAACTCTATGAAAGCAAAGTCTTTTTTATGAACAACATTCTTAACTGGCCCAGCCTAGAAAAAAAAGAAAATAAGTACCTAAAAAGAATCAAGAAAAATAATTTACCTGATTAAAAAGCTCAATCAAAATTGACCTTGTTATCCTTTTTTCAAGGTTGTGAATTTTAAGGGTTCTTTCCTGTAAATCAGTTGAAGGATAGTTGTTGGGTCGTCGATTGTCAAGTGACATCTTAAAGATAAGTTAAAAAAGCTTAATGCAAATAATTGAAAAAAAATTCAAAATAAACTTAACACACATGCGCATAGCCTATTTTTTTAATATGCGCCAATATTTCTTATTTTGTTAAAACGCGAAAACATAATTAAAATATTATAACTATATTTTTAATTTTTCAAATTTTTTGATTTTAAATTTTCAATCAGATTTTTTTTTCTCCTTCCCATATTTTTTTTATAAATAATCAAATCAAAATATGTTTTAATTCGATTTTAATATTTTAATGCAAAATAAGTTAAATTTTTGGATAAATCATTTATAATTACTTTTAATTTTTTGTGTATTTATAAAATTATATTTTTTATAAACTCTGTAAATTATACACAAAATATTATTTATTTTTAATGAGTTTTTAATAAATAATATTCGAAGATATAATTTTTATCCAATTTTGATAAGTTTATAATTAGAAAAATTTAGCCAAATGTTTTTTTAAATAAATTAATCTATACATAGTTAAATAAAATGAATTTTTATTAAATATTTTAAGCATTAATAATTTTTTTGTAATATTTTAAAAACCTAATAATTTAGAGTATATTAAAAAATTATTTATTTAAATGCTAAGATTAAATTTACCTTAAAATTTCTAAAATAGGAAATTTTTTTTATTAAATAAAAAAAAATTTTATTAAATTTTTATTTTAATGTGGATATTCGTTATTTAAAAAATCAGTACATGAATCAAAATTCATTATTTCATTTTTATAAATAATTAGTTTTTTATAAGTAGAAGAATCTTTTGATTTTAATTTTCCAATTAATTTAATTAATAAATAATGTAACCAAAATATATTTGATTTTGGACAAAATTTTTTCCAGTTATTATTATTATGTTCTTTCATCATTCTGTATATTTTGAATTGGTAGTCGCCCTCTCCTTTAAACAAATCTTCTTGTTTAGATAGATCATCAAAAATAACAACATTTTGATGACTCATTCTTGATAATGAAAAGTCAATAATATTTACTTTGATCTTTTGAGAAGCAATTTTATAACTTTTTTTATTTATAGTATAAAATAAATATTTTTCTTTTGTTTTTTTTAACAAAATATTAGATTCATGTAGATCTCGATGTTCAAATTCTATTGCTGATTCAGCAACAGCCAATGAAAACCAAACTTGTTTAAAAATGCTAAAAGCTTCCAGTGAATTAAGATTTTGAAATTGATCTAAACAAATTCCACCATTATCCAACACCATTCCTAAATATAAAGTGGATTTGGGAAATGTACTAGGATCTGGATTTTCACTATTTTTTTTTTTGTCATACCGTCGCCATTCTTCAACTAAATTTTCCGGAAATTTACCTTTTAAACAATAGCATTTTTTTAAATTTAAAAAATTATTAGTTTTAAATTTTTCATTATTCAATTTTTCCATAATATATATATTAATTTCGATTTCAGGCAAAATTTTTTTAAAAACATTTTTTGTTGATGGTAATTTAATAATTTTAAAAATTAAATTTTGGTCTTTAATTTCAAATACTTCGCCAAATGATCCTTCGCCTATTTTTTTGGCTGAATTTAAGTATGTGCTAAGTGATAAATCAGAAAAACTTGTGATTTTTTCATTTTCACAAAGTTTAAAAAATTTTTGTTTAGGTGTTAATTTTTTCCCGTTCGTAGTGAGAATTTTTGTTAAATTAAAAGAGGATTGCTCAAAATGGTCTAACGAAGTTTCTTCAACTTCTAAATTTTCATTGTTAAAAGCAACTACTTTAAATCGCAACTCTTTTAGATTTAGTTGAGAATCTTGGTCGATTTTCGTTTGTGGGTTTAATTGTGTACTTGAAAAAACATCCAAAAAAGATTCCTCCATTGAATTCAAAAAATTTACTGAAATATTTGAGTTATTGGCTATGGATGATACATTTAATGGGCTCTTAATTATTTTGGATTTCAATACTTTATTTTTTAAATTTGACTTTTTAAAGCTTAAAATATCTGATAAATTTTTGTCAGATAAACTTTGGCTTAGTTTAGAATTTTTTTTTGTTTTAAATAAAACAGAATCTTTTCTACTGTTGTTAACAAGTGTTTGTTCTTGATCAAATTTTTCACTATCCATATTCTGACTACAATCTTTTAAATCAGAATAACTATACTGGTCGCAATAGCCATCTTTTTCTAAATTATTACAATTATTTAAATTGTTTTCATCCAACACTTTAATTAATGAAAATCTGCTTTTTTCTTCTTCATTATAGACCAATTGATACTTTTGTAATGTCTTACCATCGTAATCCTCTTTAACAATAGATAACGGCGTATTTTTAATTTTTTCCATTATTTCTTCCTGATTTTTAGTAAAACTTTCCAAAGCTTTATTTTTTTTTTGCTTTTGATTTTTATGAGGTGGAATAAACAAAGATTCACAATTAGTTTTATTTAAATTCATGTTTGTTTTATTTTGGAAATTAAACTTTTGAAAAAAAAATTGACACAAGTAACAGATCGAGACCGTTTTAAGCGCCAAATCCGCTTTAAACAATTCAAACGATTTCTATGCCAATAATATATCTCCATAGTAACAGCAAACTTGTTTTTATTGAGTTTCGTAGCGCTTGAGTTGTTTAATAAAGAATTTTATTTTTCATATTAAAAAAATTAAGAATTTTACTTAATAATTGGATTAATTAGGAATTATTTGTAAATAATAATCACATTTTATACCTTTTGTCAATTTAGTGAATTTTAGATTAATTTAGATTCAGTTGTAAAGAAATATAAGCATCAATAAAAAAAAATAATAAAAATATAATCTATTTATAATTTTAATTAAAACAATAATTTTTAAGGCTAAAATTATTAACGTTAAGAAAATACAAAATCTATATTTATATAAATTTACGTTTTAAATATGAACTTTATTTTCTTTATTTGTTGAGATGACTATATTTTATATTATAAATTTTTTAAACTATAAATTATTTTTTTAAATTTAATTTTGAACATATAGATTTAATGATTTAATAAAATAAAAGTTAGATATGAGCTAAAATAAAATAAATCTTAAATATGAATCAAAAAAAAAATAATAAAATTAATTATCATCAATAGAAAAAATTTCATTAATTATTTTAGGTTAAACCCAAAAAATATAAAAAAAAACCTACATAATAAGTAGATAAACCTAAATATACATGAAAAAATATTATAAATTTTAGATTTACTGAACTTATTTATACATTTCTAAATAGGTTTTAAGAATATCATATCAAAAATCCTAAGCGAATTATTAAGTAAATAATTTTATTATATGTTTTTAAGTGACGAAGCTGTTGGTTATCCTAGACTGTATACAGATGGGACAGAAAATTCTAGTAAAAGTGCGGCTAATTACATTTACAGTTATTATAAAGACTGAAAAAAGAGATTAGCAAGATATGAGTAGACAGTTAAAAGATGAAAGTAAAGGTAATGCTGTTTTAGCTAAATAAGACAAAAATTAATAAGTTCCAGATAAGATAAACTGGAAATAAAGATTAATGGAAAAAATGAAAGTTAAAAGAACAAAACCAGTTGCAATTTAGCTTGGGTCCGAGTTAGTTTCAAGAACGAGTAATTGTTTTTATGTATCCTTGTTAAATCTGTAAAATCTTACTAATAAAGAAAGGTTTCTAAATCTGTCGTCTTTTGTGTCCCGTTTTATTTCTTTAACAAGACCAGATCAGTTTTGTTAGTGGTGATTATTTACTATCCTAACAAATTAATTCTAATTTTTTTATAAAATTTTTGCAAATATCTACATGAATATACCTTTAACCTAAAAGAAAATATCAAAAATATTAAAAAAAAAATTAAAAACTAAATTCAATTTAAAAAGTCAACTAACAATCGTACTATACATTAAACACAAATGAGTTAATATTAAAAATTTTATTTACAAGTTAAATTTAAAATTAAATTCAAATATTTTAAATAATATAATTTAAATAAAAATATTTGGTTGTAGTTAATTAACTAATTAAAAATTAAGTTAAACAAAAACTAATCAAGTTTGAAAAAAAATAATTACATTAATATGTTTTTAGTATTATAAAATTACAGTTCCTTGTTATATTTCACCATTCTATTCCTTTCCTATGAGTTATTTACTTGAGTATCTAGATTAAATTTTGATGATTTTATATTTATAGAGTTGTCATAACAGGGACATTTAAAACAAGTAAATTTGAAATTGCTAGTTTGTTATTAAAACCTTGACTTGTTAGGCTGATTAGGAATTTATTTCCAAGATAAATTAAGATTAAGGCAGAGGTAAAATTAACTATTAACAACGAGATTTGAGTAAACTATTATCGATGCATTGACAGACTTCGTCGGCATCCTAAGTTGCTACAGCAAAGAACAAGAGAATTTGCGCTGAACCATCTTTGTCTCCATGTCACCTCCCTTTACTCTATCAATATTTGAGATTGGTTAAATTCAACCAATAAAGCGATAAATAGCCTGAGAAGATGAATGTCAGACTACCACCATCCTTTAGTACATATATTTAACAGATGAACAAAAAATTTAAATCAAAAGTCTCATAGAAAGCCGCCAAGCATTATTGAAGATCAGTGCACGAAGCGCCTAAGTGCCTTTTTAAAGTTTTTGAAAGTATAATTTAAGAAGCAGTAAGTGAACTGCAAGCCAACATGGCAAGCTCATCTGTTTTTTCGTCATCAAGTGTGCCCACATAATATTTTGTTTAGCAAAGCTCATACACAAAACATAATCATCAGAGCCCTAAACTTAAGTTTTTTCCTAGTACTCAAGACCTGGCTATTTGTAGAGAGTATGTCTTGGACAGCCGTGATAGCTGAGAAACAGTTCGAGAAAATCCTCAAATAATGACGTTTAACTTCTAAAACGGCAGACGTACGTGCCTTCACAAAGCCCCAAAAATCTCTACTTCTAGATCTGCAGCTAGTTTTAGTAGAGCTCTGAGCTCCGTTTGATAAGCTAAACAACAGTCCCTAAGTCGTTCGAAACCAAACCATCGATTACGATTTTCAACATACAGCGTCCATCAACCACCTATATCAACCTCTAGCAATTGTCCACTCTAAAGTATCCACTAAAGTCTACCTAAGTTCAACAACACTGTTGCTTCAATTTTGCTAAACTGGGTTTAAGGTGCGGGTCTTGAGTCTAACGATTCCAAGTGTAGCGCAGTAGATCTAATAACAGATGTTCTTCCCTCTGTTGTTCTGAATACCACTCCTCTTCTTCTTCTTTCCGAATTCAAATTCGTAGGAGTTACTGTGTCTAATGCCTTGTCGTGCGATCCTCATCTAAGACTTGCCTTGGACAAAGGTGAACGAGACTTATGCTGGTTACGTATTTTCTCTGCTAAAACTTGGGAGGCTTCCTTTCCCATCCGTGATCTTCTATATCGGTCTCTGATGGAATCGCATATTCTTTATGCTTGTGAAGTATGGAGTCTCTATGTCCACAAGAATTCTAATCTTTGGACGAAACTTGTTTTGCTTTAGAGAAGATATCATCTATAGATAACGCAATCTTACAGAACGGCTTCGTATTACAAACTGTTCTAATTGTCAGGTCACGTGCCCCTGGACGATTTGATTAGAACAAGAACATTCTTGTTCAAGCCCAAAAACAGGGGATTTATTTCTCTTGATAATGGTCCTGTCATACGAGTCAAGATTCCAGTCATTTTGAAATCTTAGATATGGTATGTTCTCTGGTCCCTTGTTTCTAGACTCACCTTGTGAAACTGCAAATACATCTATGACACGTTTTGTGGAGCTGTATACTGATTGCTTTGGTCTTTTAAAGGGCGTCGGCTGTGGCTGGACAGTCCGATCTGGAGAAAATGAGCTTTCTACTGAAATTAAAAAATTGAGCGATAACTGCTCTGTTTTCCAAGCTGAACTCAAAGCTATCTTCCATGGTCTTCTTAGTCACAGAAGTAATCCTCAATTTCTAGTCTACAATGGGATTTTTTTCCATATTTCTCTATCGGTCGTCACTGACAGTATGAGCGCTAAACTTGCCATCGAAGACTTAAGATCTTCTGATCCTTCAGATTCAGAGGTCTGGATTGCTGTGGCATAAACCCGGCTAGGTTGCTAAATTAATAAACAAAAAAAAAAAAAGGAAATTAGATGTTTCACAACAATCATCAAGTCATTAGACAAGTCCACCCTTCTATAACTGCGGGTTAAGAAAATTTTTCGTTTAATCATTATATGGATGTCAATGGGAAGAAAACTAGTTATTTTAAAGATTTAATGATAGGAAATAATCGAGTAACCTCCTGTCAACTAGATCTAACATCTTTTTTGCACCGCCAGAATTCATTTCCAAACAGAAATCAATGTTGGCCAGGCCTCCGAAAAAACTTTACAAAGGACTAGGTTTTCGTAGTTAACACATCTTTGACTTAAGTAAAGATTTATATAACATTACCCGTACAGTCGAAAAATAGCCGCGATCAGAGCTAGAAAAAAACTCTAAGGAAATGTAGGTGTTTCTCAACCTTATCAAGAATCTCATACATTTGATATTAAGGGAGCTTTCGATAACTTGAGCTGGTCTAAGAGCCTTCGCGCCATTCGCAGGACGGGAGTGGATAGATTCACCTACTAGCTTTTTATCAATTTTTTCAAGGATCGAGTGGTGGTGGTTGATCCCAGCCTTTATTCATCTTCAATTAGGTTGACTAGATGTCCGTCAATTTGGATTCTGGCAATGGACGACTTGCTGTCAGAACTCGGAGATATAGAATCTGTATGACCCTTTGCATACGCCGATGACCTGATGATTGTAATAGTTAGACACGGTCCAACCGTGTCCTCGGTAGTGGAGATTTTTTAACAAACTGTCAGCTGGGTTTCGCCCAAATGGGCTGATAAAGCCGGTCTATTATACTCAGCAGCTAAGTCTTCGGCACTCATTGTTGGATCGTCTGAAAAACCCGCTATTTTTTTAAACCCCCAATAGTGAACAGTTTCAAATTTGCCGGAGAAGTGGTTAACAACAAGATGAAGTTTTCGATTCACGTTCTGTCACTGTTACCCAAAATGGAGTCTTAGCTGGGATTTCTTAAGACTTTTTACAGGCACAAACAGGGATGTTTTTTCATTGTCCGGCTTATGTTGTACTGCAGCCTTCTTGAGTCCGGTTTCTACTACGCGGCAAAAGCCTGGTCCTCATGCCGTTCTATCACAGTTCTTCTGTGGAAAAGAGTTTAAGGTAAACCTAAACTTTTCAGAGACGCTACCTGCTGTGGGTAACAGGCTCCTACAAAACGGTGTCTTACCACAAACTTTTCCAGCTGTCTGGCGTAATTCCTTTGAATTCTCTGGTCAAATTAGATGTCAGAAGTTCTTGGACCGTGTGTATAGCAAGGCCGTCCTGTTTGATGGCGTCACTGCGACAGTCAAAAAAAGACTGCCTGGTCGTTTAAGTTTGGAAACCTGATGGGTGGTCCCGTACTTAAATCTTTCTCCTCTTCTTTCTTGCAAAACATAGCAGATGGAAATGCGGTGGTGTTTACACTCTACACAGATAGATCGGTTTTAGATGGTCGTGCGGGATGTGGCTGGATCTTGTGGGCATCTGATACCAAGAACTCATGTGACTCAAAAAAACTGGCTGATGGATGTTCTCCTTTTTAGGCTAAACTGAGAGCAATCTTGGTTGGTTGTCGAGATACTGGAACTTGTCTGGATGATCAACTAAAACACAGATGGATAACTAAGGGCCTGTGCCTGATGATCATTACGGATTACATGTCCGCCATGGTCGCCGTCGGTAGTGAGCTGATGACGTAATGCTTCGCGAAATCGCCTCTAATTCCCCTAAGCTTTGACATTTGGACTCACCGATGTTAAGATATTTTTATGTAACTGAACTATTAATTAATATAAATGTCTAATAAACTTTGTACTCAAGCCCTCTGAGCGGCCAGAAAACAAAAAAAAAGAACTCCTCATTATCTGTCGATTGAGAATAGATAAATCTTAAATCTTAATATCAATTTTTTCGACTGTTTTTTTATTCTTTTTATTTTCATAAATAGTTTTGCATCTACATTTATGTTCTTTTTACCGCATTTTACTTATCTGTTAATTTTGTGATTTAAAGTTTAAACGTTAAAAATCAAAACTATTCAGTTCAATTTAAAAAATTTTATATATTTATTAATTAAATAGTCTTTCTTGACACAAATCTATTATATTTTTTTCAAACATCAATTTATTAATAGTTTCATTTACTTTTTAATATTCGTTTATTTTGATCAAATTTTAAATTTAAAAATAAAATTAGCTCTATTTTGTTAATATATTAAAATTTTATACTATTAAAATTAAAAAATTTTAAATATCAAAATTATAATTAAATTTTTTTGAAATTTTCAATAAAAAAGTATTTTTGTTGGAATTTTTTGAGAAATTGTATTTTGTACATATAATTCTTATAAAAAATAATTTATATGTTAAAAGAAATTGTCTAACCGTTGCATGTCAAGACAAAGAAAGGGAGTTAGAACAGTACGCATAGACTCATGAATAAGCGTTAGTTTGAATTATTTAGAAAGTTATTGAATTTGAATGTAAATCCAACTTAGTTAAAATTCAAAAAATTTTTCTAAACACATAGAATTTTTTTAATTTTTTTATTAGCAAAATCAACTTTTAAATAATCACAAATTGGTGTAATAGTAATATTGTAAACAATTAAAGCTTTTTTTACAAACCGTTGATTTTTTTTAAATTCATTCTATGAAAAAATATTTTATTGATGGTTCTTGATCATTAGGTTTAAAACCTAATTAACAAAAAACAATATAATTGAATAAATAAATTTTAATATTAATAAATTTATTTAATAATGGTCCAGCTAATCAGGACCAGTTATACGACCAACTTAAAAATTACTTCCTTTTATATCCATGTGTTACAAAAAAATTTTTAGTTTTTTTTTTTTAAACTTGTTAATATCTCTATCAAGATTTTCTGAAGATGTGTAGATAACTTCATTATTTATTTCATCATAATATTTTAAACCTAAATTTATCTTTAAAAAATTATATTATTAAAATAAGCATTTTTATTACTAAAATATCTAACACTTACTTGGAATTTGGTAACATTTAACAAAATCGACACTTCAAGATAATGGCTTAAAACTAAAGCAAACAAATAACCCAAGATAATTAGCTAATTCTAAAAAATAAGTTAAATCTAAACAAAGTAAAAAAAACAAATTTAACTTAATAATTTTAAAATAAATATAAAAATATAATCAATATGAAATCATGTAATAAATAATAATTTATTAGGAAAAGTAGTAGGGGAACTTCTCTGTAGTCAATTCAAAGACAAGTTAACAACAACTGACTTTTTTTTTCAGACGTTCCTTCCGACTTACTTTCTTTATAATTGGACTTTCGCCATTTTGTCGTTTACTAGAACATTATACTTTACATATACCTTTTATCTTTTATCTTTCTACTTGTTCATTTGGAAATTTCACAATTATTCATGATGTTATTATCTTGTGACAACTGGAGCCTTTACGATCTTCTGGAAAAATATCAAGTCTCCTTTAACTTTAAAGATCGTCTGGGACACGGGAGTTAAACTTTAGTTTACCCAAACCTTACTTTCAGGGAACAAAAGCATGGCTACGTTCTTTACCTCAGCTCCAAGGGAACGTAGACTCTTAACCGTGCCTATATATATTCTACATATATGTACTTTATTAAATAGGATTCACTATAATCAATAATTTATTTTTAAAATTTAGTCTTTTTAATTTATTTTTTAAAAACAATGCTTTTATTCATAAGTTTTACACTTTTACTCTAATTTTTTTATTATTTTTAAACTTTAAAAAATACACTATAATTCACATATTAACGTATTATTTTTTGTTCAATTTATCAATAAAACATTTTATTAAATGAATATTTTAAATATACTAATAAAAAAAAATTAATTATCATGCAATTAATCTTGTAATTATAATGAAATAGCAACAAATAGTAAATAATTATATACAAAATAAAATTGATAAAAAAAATTATTTTTACTTTTTAACAACTAGTTCAAAAATTATTTTTTTATAAAAGATTTTTTAGGCAATTTGATATTTTTTATAATTTTTTTATTAAACTAAATCAAAATTACTTATAAAGAACAATAAATTAAAAACAAATAAATTTATTGTTTGTCAATGTTTTTAAATCTTAATTTTATTAATATGTTTGTTTTAAATATTATTGTTAGAGGTTTAACCCACATAGAGTAAACCATATGGACCAAGTGTTAAAGAAGTTACTTTGTAAATATCCAGTACCTTCTGGAACAGTCTAGTTACATATTTCAGAATGGTATATAAGTAATTAACTAATTGATACACTGTGTAGTAGTATACGGATATATCTTCAAGTATAACAAGTGTATACAATAGATATCCTATCTATAGTACCCTTTATAATATACCAGATATTATACCTTTTCTTATAACTAATAATGTTTACAGGAAAACATTTTAAATTATTTATATTAATAAATTTTGACGGTGAATACCTCTTATTCAATTTTCAAGAATCATTTTTAAAATTATTTGATTAAACTTTTTATTTTTCATTAGACAATTTTTCTTTTATTATGAAAATAAAATAAAATTTATTATTTATTTTAAATATTATTTTTGAGAGTGCAGTTTTAACACAATGTTTTTAAAACATTTAATTATTTTATTATTAAATCACATAAATATCATTGGTAAATAAGTTTGTCAACAACTAATATTATTAAAAATTAATTAAAACTCAAACCTAAATTTTGTAGTAAATTTAAAATAAAAAATTAAAAGTAAAAAAAGCCTGGATAGACAACATAGTACTCCTGTGTTCTTGTAAAGTTTGTTTAGAGAGAAAAACATTAAGCAGGGTTAAAACTCAATAAGTAACTTTTTATAAACAAGTGTAAAAGATAAAGGTTGAGGATTAATGAGAGTTTTCGTTTATATTAGAGTAAATACGAAACAAAGTTATGCTCTTATTATCCAAATTAAAGGTTTTAGTTAAACCACAGTAAGAGAAACTAAAGTTCTTGACGACATAAAGTAATGAGGACTTAATATTTCTCCAATGGTTGTAAAGGCTTTAGTCGTCAAGCTGGGTTATAACTTTGAGTAATTGTATAGTTCCAAAACAGAGAATAATAGTAAGAGTACAGAACAAGATAGTAAATGTGACTAAAATAAGATCGAAACATATTAGAAAAGTAAAAGGTTTGGACGAAATATTAGATTGATTTTGACTCTGTTTGAGAAGCAACTTAAATTGTTGGTTTTTTAAAACATCACACACAGGAAAATATATTCACTACATTTTTAGTTTTTGATAATGACAATGAATTATTGTTGAGGAACAATTATTACTAATTTTTAGATTTTAAATGCTAGTCATTGTATTAAAAATAGTATAGAAATAATAAGTTAAAGTTGAAATTCATAGTTTAGAAAAAATTTCTGTTTCTAATATTTTTGAAATTGAAAGACAAATTCATATAAATAATTTTAAAAAAAATGAATATATTTTACTTTTAAAGTTAAAAAAGCGAATTGAATTTTTCGAAAATGTTTGCCATCTTATTTAGTTCTTGATGAAAAATTGATTTTATTGCAACTGGATGGGGTCTTACATAACCTATAAAACGCAAAATAACTGAAGAATATAAAAGAATATAAGAAAGTGAGATGAATTTTCTCTAAACTCTTTAAAGAAATAAGTTTAGTAAATGTACATAATGTTCGCTAGAACGTTGTTCATCGTTTGTACACATTTTGTTAAATGACGCAAAAAAATTAATCGCTTAAGTTTTTACTTAGAGTTTTAGACTACCATTCAGAAATGCTAGTAAATTCTTTTTAATTCAAGTATGCGAAATACCAAAACCAGTATTAGTGTTTTTATTACATAAATAATTGTTAGCATTTCTATACGTGAACAGTAAAGGAAGCAGATAAAGAGTAATTTATTAATTTTAATTAATACTATTATTGATTATTAGATTTTAAATTTTTCTTTTTTTAAAGTTTTAACAATTTTTCAAAAAATAAATTAATTTGCGTCAAGTGTAAAAAACCAAATATTGATGATTCTGGTGGATCTTTTCATTACTGAAAACGAAATAATTGATCTTGATGTAATTAGAAAAGGAAAAATAAAAAAAATATATGAAAAAATAATGTATATCTTAAAAAAATTGGTAAAAGAAGATTTTTGTTTATTTTAATTATAAATTTTTAATTGTTGATAAATAATAATTATTCCAAGTTTTTTACTTTTAATGATATTTATCATTTGTCAAAATATTTGACAAAAATTTTTTAAAAATCTATTGTTTAAATACTAAACAATCAAATGCATTTCAAATTTTTTTTTAATTAAACCTAATAATTGATTAAATATTTTATATTTATTTTTTTAGTATTAATTTTTTTAGTATTAATAAAATTATTAACATTTTGTTAATACATTGTAAGTTAAAAAGCTTATTTTTATTCATTTTTTGTTTATTATTTTATTAATAATATTAGTTGTTGCAATAATTTTGGATTGTTTTTATTTCTTGCTCAACAAAATTGTTCTGATTGAGATTATAAGTAGTAGAAAACTCAAAAATTATTCTATTGTTTATAAAAATTCATTTAAACTATATTAGTTAATTTAATCTTAGTGTCGAATCTTAATATTTTTATTACATCGATTCTTTCAAATCCTTGTTTTATAATGAATAACTTTATTTTTAATCTTTCTTTTCTGTTAGATTTTAATTAATTTTTTATCTACACTATAATTATTCTTTTTAATATCTTACATAACTCTATAATTTTCTGTGATGAGTGATTATGTATTGTGTTTGTGTTTAGTGTGTAAGTTTAGGTTAACAAAGTTTTCTCTCAGTTTTGTTTAACACAATTTATATATGATTATTGGACAACAATCTGTCATCAAATATTGATTTTAAGTTGTTTTTTTTTTTAATTTAAGGAGCGGCTGCAGCAGTTTGATTTTCGCTTGAGCCTTTAACTTTATTAATTTTTTTTCTAAAAATTATTTACAGTGTTCTCTGTACAGACTTATAGTGAATTAGGATACCATAATAAGTATTATATTCATTTTTTACTTTTTATATTCATATTTAATTGAAGTTAAAAAAAAAAATAATAAATAAATTATGTAAATGTTAATCTATATGTTATATGTATTATGTGTATTGTAATAGCGTTTGTCTATATACGTGTGGATTGTGTGATTTAAGTGCTTAAAAATTCAATTTGTGTATTAACGTTTGTTCAAAGTGAGTTTATCTTGATTTTCTGTTGTTTTGTATATAGTTTTATATGTTTATTTGTATTACGTGTGAGCAAACGTGAAGTGTGTAATAAGTGTAGGCCACTGAGAAAACTATTTAACCTAGACCTTTATTTTTGTATTACAATAACTAAATAAGCATAGAACTAGTTTGTGCAAAAAAACGCAAGAACCAGCAGCTTTATAAAGTGACCAATAAACAGAAAAGTACTGAAATCTAGATCAGTAGGATAAAACTGCCATCCTTAGGGCAGCTTTTATCTAGCACAACATATGATTTAAGATTATCCAAGATAAAAAGATGGATCCGAGAAAAAGTTACGAAGTAGATTCAAGGTGGTTGAGTACAATCCTATAATTTCCGAAAACTAGATAGCTGGGGCTAGTTCAGATTATCAAAACTTCCGATTAACCAAAGCAACAGTGTAGACTTTTCTTTTTAACAAACCAGTAATTTCAAAAAGAAGATTTAATTTTAGAAAAGAGGACTAATTCATATTTAAGTTATCGGTAGCAAAAGATCAAGCACAGAGTAATACAATAGATTAAAAACTTTAAAAATTAAATAAACTGCCTATTGGTCTAACGAAGTTACTTCAACTTCTAAATTTTCATTGTTAAAAGCAACTACTTTAAATCGCAACTCTTTTAGATTTAGTTGAGAATCTTGGTCGATTTTCGTTTGTAAGTTTAATTGTGTAAAAAAATTTACTAAAATATTTGAGTTGTTGGCTATGGCTAACACATTTGATGCCAGATAAACTTTTGCCAAGTTTAGAATTTTTTTTTGTTTTAGATAAATCAGAATCTTTTTTATTGTTGTTAAAAAGTGTTTGTTCCCGTTCAAATTTTTTAATGTCCATATTCTAATTACAATCTTTTAAATCAGAATAACTATACTAGTTGCAATAGTCTTTTTTTTCTAAATAATTTCTAAATAATTTGTGTTGTAAAACCGCATTTTTTCTAAATTTCTGATTAAATACACTATAAAACAAGGATGAAGTACATTGCCAAGAAAGTTTAGGGTCTATTTATTAAAACAATATGAACACAAAAAATAAAATCAGTACAAGACATATGGACATATCAGTTAGCATCAGGATGTACTACGATACAATTCCAACGCCAAAAATAACAAAAACTAAACCTATACAATCCAGCGAGACGGGAACAGTTTAAGTTAAGCAAAATATTGACACTGAGCACCTTGACACGAGAAACGAAAGTAAGGGCCGTTTTGTACATGCTCCTAAAAGCAGCAATGCCATCACAGTCACTTGGGAGTAAAGTCAGAACAACATCAAATGACGTAGTATCTTAGATACCTGGCAGACGACCGTGAGGCGGCACGAAAGACAGACAATCAAAAAGTAAATGTTGAGCAGACTGAGTGATAAAGCTAGGTTACACCACGAGTACGACATTTATTATCCGGGAAAAGACGCATCCAGTACAAATACAGCCGCTTACACCATGTCTTGTGAGAAGTTACGCTGAATAAAAGTCAAAGAGATGGACAGTATTTTAGCTTTTAGTTCATGCACATAGAGGAACTGTGCCTGAAGATGTTGTCGAGGAGAGTATTAATTTCGATTTGCTTGTCTTAACGCAAACACGAAAAACTGCCCAAAGTTTATAAATCTAAAACCCTTAGCCAAATAATAAACTAACTCGTCACCAGGAATTCCAGAATGACCGCGAGAACATAAAACGGTGAGCCGAAAGAAACCAGTACTGTCTTACAAAAGATGTAGAGCTGAGCGGGTATCAGCCACAAGTAGGTCAAAAATTCCAAATGCTCGCAAAACCAGAAGAGAACTAAAGCTATTTGAGTAGATAGACACTCGAAAAGAACGTGGATGTTCAAGCGAAGAGTTGGGATCAAAAATGAATTTGTTCACAGAAGGTGAAGTAATGGTTGCTTGAACAACTACTAAGAATGAATAGATTGTTTGATTTGTAATAGTAGCTTAGATAGCTGATATAACCTTTAAGTACATAGAGAAGAGAACATTAAAGTAACATGGCTGTTAAATATGCTCAACTGGGACAGAATATTCAAATCGATGCACAAACAGTCACCAACAAAATTATTGTAGGATCAGCCAAAGGTTTAGCTGATCACAGTGATAGGTCTAAAGACAAAACATATAACAGATGAGAAACTAAAGCTCAGAGATCCAAAAAAATTGTTAAGTTAAAAACTTCTTACAGTTTTTTAAACTAGTTTAAACTTTAAACATTTAAACTATGAAATTTGATTTAAAAATTTTTATATATTTATTAATTAATTAAATTTACGTAACATACATTGTCTAACCTTTTTGAATTTTTATTAGTTGAATTTTGTTACTATATTGATATTGATTTTAGTCTTTTTTACATTAAAACATCTTTTAACTTAAGTCTTTTCAACTTAAATGCTAATTTTTTTTTTAAATTTTATTAAGTTTTTTTTTTGTTTTATCTATTTTTTAATAAATTTCGGTTTATTGAATTTAATTAATTTATTATACAATTTTTTAAATAATATTAGAACTGAAATGCAACTATTAGTTAAGTTAATATATTTTTTTAAAATAGTTAAAAATTAAAATTTTATAACTGAAGTAGTTTTTTTGGTGGACAGGTTTAATACTTAACCGAAATGAAAAGAAATCAACGATAAGGGTTTTCAACCCTAATTTTATTACTTAAATAAAATTAAATAAACTAATTTATGTTTACAAGGTCTTGTTACTCGTCAAGCCGAACATACACACTAACTCTCCTAATACCCTTTTCGCATTATATATAGTCCTCCGTCCCGAGTAGACAGAACTACACTTATTATCCCAGAGAGAGATGTCTAACGATAGTTAACCTCTATCGATCTAATCCTTAAGTACCAACAGGTTTACGAATACTATTGTAAAGACAATAGATTTACAACCACTGGGTCATAACAGGCACAGATCTACAGAAATATCATCTCTATTGATCTAATCCTTAAGTACCAACAGGTTTACGAATATTATTGTAAAGACAATAGATTTACAACCACTGGGTCATAACAGGCACAGATCTACAGAAATATCATCTCTATTGATCTAATCCTTAAGTACCAACAGGTTTACGAATATTATTGTAAAGACAATAATATTTACAACCACTGGGTCATAACAGGCACAGATCTACAGAAATATCACCTCTATCTCTTTGAGCATAATAATGAGGATTTCTATCCCTAGACGAGTTTACAAGGAAAAGGTGCTATAAGAAGTGAAGTCTGCAGTACTTCCCTTACACCACCTTATGTTAACTCTCAATATCGTCTAGATGGTAGTTTTACGTACGCAGTTAGTCCGAATAAATAAATTCTACTACATAACTTATATTATATTTTTTTATATATATTTATTCTAAATATTTTATTAAAAAAATTTTTAAATAAAGATTTTCTCTTCTCAGGCTTCCTGGTTGTTGCGTCTGGATAAGTTTCAACGTAAATGTTTGGTATGGGTCACACGTGCATATCGCACGATCTCTTACCACAAACTTTTTGCTCTCACTGGGTGCGCTTCTCTCTCGGACACTCTTGTGGCCAGACGTGAGAAGTTTCGTTCCAGGGTGACTGGTCGATGGTCCGATTCGATCGTTGGGGCCTGTGATGTTGAGGTACCTATGTCCTGGAGGGAGAAGGTTTTGTTGCCCTGGTCAGATGACATTTCTGTCTCTGTTGGCGATGGTCAGTTTCCCTCTTCTGACACTGGTGTCTGGAGTTTGTTCACGGATGGCTCAAAGTCTGATACTGCTGTCTCCGGTGCGTGGGTCGTTTATTTGGATGAAGTCGAACTAATAAGCGACGGATTCGATCTGCATCCGTTGTGCACTGTCTTCCAGGCCGAACTCTGTGCTATGTTGTTTGGTGTGATTGCGCTCAGGGACCGCGTGTTGAGATATCGGGCTTCACATGATGTTACTGACACCATTGATGTTTCTGTCTTTTCTGACAGTCAGAGTGGTGTTAGGGCTCTTGGCTCATTTTTAGTTTCATGTCCGCTTGTCGCCAGGGTCCGCAGGGCTCTAGTGATCTGTCAGAGTCTCTTGGTGTTGGTCGTGTCGGACTGTTTTGGATTCGTGGTCACAGTGGTGTTCAGAGCAACGAGCGGTGCCGACTTCCTGGCAAAGCAGCGAGCCGTGAATTTTCGAGATACACTGCCGGTGGCTTATTCGAAGGTTTCTTTGACAACCATTGGTTTGCTTTTGTTTAGGCAGGCCCTGTCCTCTTCAGTTGGTCGTTATAGGCATAGGTCTTCGGTCCCTGTTGGTGACCATTTTTACAACTTAGATGGATCTTCATATACTCATCTCGTGGACTTTTATGTGACCCAGTTCCTTACTGGCCATGGTGCCTTTGGGGCCTATCTCTGTTGGCTTTGTCTGTCGGGAAGCTCTGGATGTCCGCTTTGTAGTGATGTTGATGTGCAGACGTCGCATCATGTCGTGTCCGTCTGTCCCGCGTTTGTGGTGCTCCGATCCAAATATTTATGGCCGCATGGTCTTCGCGGGGTCTCGGATGTTCTGGCTCTTACCACCTGTGACATTGATGGTATAGTTGCCTTTCGGGAGTTCTGCAGGCTTTCCAGCCGGATTATGATGACAGCTGGCTCCAGGCCTCCGGTTGCGGTTGGTCTCTGTCGTCCACGCGCTGATGTCTCTGGTTGAACCTGGCTTACCTCGTGGATTTATGGATTGTGGCTAGTCGCTCCTTATGTACATTTAATCATTGAATATTGATTTAAGCTATTGGTCTATTTTAAAGATTTTGTCATTTATTTATTTATTTGTTTTCATTTACATATACTATTTGATCACATAGTCACATATTACATGAATTTTACATTTTTGTTCCTACACATATGATAATGCCCTACTAACTACACACTTAACTTCTCATTTACACACGATTTGTTTTTTATCTATCACCAATGTTGCTGTGTTGCTAGACTCTGTGCCATGTCCTTGCGTCTCGCTGTGTTCCATCCGTCTCCTGATTGGCTTGCCGTCTCCGTCCCTCTTTCTCCTTCCTCCATCCCTCGGCGTTCTCCTGGCTATTCGTCCACCATCCTGGTTCTACTCCACGCATTGTTTGCGCCCATCCTCACATCTTATACGAAATTACCTGAAACGAGAAAGAAAAGTTTAGTCAAGTGTCAAGTTGTTGGTTTTCCCTCACTTACCTTGTATTTACTTACCTTTACTTACCTTGTCGTCTGGTCCAACCTGTGGGAAGGGGGGGGAGAGAAACGCCGCGCGAACTGCCACACACACACACACACTTACACGCATGTACTCACATTCCTCGGTTCTCTATGCTCTTTCTGTAGATTCTTTAAGTGTTTAATAAATCGGTCTAAGCCCTTTGAACGACTGCAAAAAAAAAAAAAAAAAAAAAAAAAAAACATGAGCTTTGTGAGTAGTGATGTCTGGTTTAGGTTACAAAATTTTCTATGTTTTTCTATTGTAGCTTTATGTGTATATGTCTATGTGTATTAACATGTATCTTGACATGTTAATATATCTTGTTTTTTCATTTATCGTGTTTGTGTTGTTTGTGCCCGGGGTCGTAGGTTAAAAAGGAATTGAGGAAAAAAATCAAATATGGAAAAGAATTATGTCACTACATTGACTATACATGATTTGAATGATAAGATGATACAATACAATATCTTGCGCCAAATTGTTCTGTTTTACAGGAAGCATGTTATTAGACAGAAAAATAATTAAAAAGCAGAATTATGTAGAGTAAAAAGAGAAAGAATGATAAAAATAAAAGATGGAAAAATGAAACAAGCCCAGGATATAGGTTTTAATGGATGATCGAATGGATAACAGGTTGCTCATGATATACCTGCTAAACAAACTTATGGTTAAGTAGTTTAGTATCTTGTTGTTTTTGTGATTGTGAATAGCTATGTTTATATAAAAATAACTGTTTACATTCGTATAATTTGTGTGGAAATAGCTTTGTTTACAAAATTTCTTATGTTTTCTTATTGTAATTTATTTATATATGTTTATGTGTATAGCATGTTTCTTAATATGTAGTCGTGTCTTATGTTATGTCGTTTATCGTGTTTCTATTAGTGTTGTTCGTATCCTGTATTGAAGACGGACAGTGACAAATTAGTTTCAAAGCATGTCTGCAAAAATGGCTAAACCGAAAGCCAGCTTTAGCGTTAGTTATTTTAAACAAGTCTCATCTTTATTTTACGCGAAAACCTATGGATCAGTTTACTCTATTTTATTTAGGTTTATTAATAATTTATTCTTAACTAAAATCCACAAAGTCGGGCTGTCTGTTCTCCCCTGTGGGCACTCTTTTTTAATTTGTTGTTTGCTTTCCTCAAAATCTAGGTGTAAGCTAATTGACCTGTTTATTAAGAAGTTAATTAACAAATTGTCAATGTTCTCCGGTATACTTTTTGTTTGAGTACATCTTAGTATCTCACTTGTTCTTAAGTTCTTGTAAGCGCCTTTAATATCTAAGGATAATATTAGATTTAGTAACTCCAAGTACTGAATTGATAGTTTGAGTAAACGACATATCCAAGGCATTATTTAAATCTTTAGTAAATAAAAATATATTGTTTCCGGTTGTAGTCAAACCTAAAACATCAAGATAGAACCCAGCATCATTAGAAATCGTAGTGTCAGACACAGGAGCATTAAACGACAAAACAATAACCTTTTCAGGATCACATTTTGATTTAGTCTTGTTCCCTTTAAGTTTTTAAGAATTTTTGCAACAAATTTCTTATTTTTCGATTTTAAAATTTTAATTTTTAGAGTTATGTCTGCATTAAAATCACTCTAATAAAACGATGGTACCGAAGTACAATTTTTAATACGATCGTTTCACTGAACAATCTGATTCTTATCACAAATATGCACATAATCACTAGATACCGGTGTATTAGTACGATTTAAGGTTGTCAACATCAGGAAGAGCTCTAATAATAGTAGCAATAATCCCCATTTACAAAGGAGTAAGTGGTTCTCGTACCGTTTTTTTTTTTAAACTTATCAAATAATTACAGTTTTTTCTGTGTAGATTTATGACGAACTAAGATGCTTTCAAAAGCTGTTCATTTTTGTGTTTATTTTATAGATTGAATAATTTATGAAAATGTTTGGATGTATGCATGTTTTGTGTGTGTGTAGTATGTAATTGCTATAGCCGTGTGCTAAGTTTAAACATGTGCTTGTTGTTATTGATGTCTGTATTAAAATGAATGAGTTTGTTGGGGAAGTGTATCTCGACTTTTTTTTGTTTTGTAAATAAATTGTATGTTAGTTCGTGAATGTGTGTGTGTGTGTGTTTTCTTCTGTACTGTCTTTGTGAATTGATTTTGTGAAATCAAAAAAATTAATCCTTTGCGGACCAACAATTTTAAGTCTGTACCTTAGCCAGAACCAACACGTTTTTTTAAAGATTGCTTTTTAGAGTAGTGTTTAATTAAATTGCTCTTAAATCAAAAATACTAAATATATTGACATAAATTTTGTATATAGCTAATTTAATGTTTGTGTAATCTCAAAATATTTTTTTTTTTTTTTTTTTTTTTAAGATTTCAGGCTTAGAACTTTAAGAATTCATTTTTGATGCTTATTTATAAAATTTTACTTAAAATTTTTAATTTTAGAAATTAAATAGATTTTTTTATTATTTTTTATTTTATAATGTTTAAAATTAAAAAAAAAACATAGTTTGGAAAGTTTCAACTACCTAATAAAAACGGAGGTGTTGTTTAACACACAGTTGATTTAAAATCTCAAAATAAAATCATCTTAGTTATTTGAATTTGAATTATATTTAAGGTGTGATATTTTCTCCAACATGTATGTGTGGTATATTTTTACATGTAGAACAATAATATTTTGTCTCTGATCTTTTGAAATTTCGGTTAGAACAAACCACACAATTTTTAAATGTTAACCCAATTTCTATTTAGAAACTTAAACTTAAACAATTCAAAATAAAAGTTTGATTTTTCTTAGTACAAAATTAAAGACAAATTAAAAACTGATTTTAAATTTTATAATTAATTAATAAATAATAAAAGCATAAAATAAATTAATACATTTAAAATAGTTTTAGTATAAAAACAAGTATAATTTAATTGCATGTTTATTTTCCAAAACTTTTTTTTTAGAAAACTTTTATATAAGCACCCTTTCTGCGCATGCTTAACACAAGTTAAATTTGAGCCCAAAAAAAAAGTTAAACTGGTCTTATATTATTGTTAATTTCTTTGTTGTTTCTCCATCAATTTACATTTTTTTTTTTAAATTAATGAAAAAGGTTGAATTAATAATGTCGTAAAAAATCTTATCTTAAAAATCAAAAATAACAAAGATATAGATATTTAAAAATGCTCGACAGATATATCCGCCTATGGTCCTCAAAGGGTTAATTGTTGTTTGTGCTTGTGTTTGGGACAGATTGATTTTTTTATTTTTGGACGCCTTGAGGGCTTAGGACTAGAATTTATTAAGATATAACACAAAAGTCATACAAGAAGTGCCATAAGGCTACAAAAAGACAAATGTTTAAAGATTGACGAGACTTTTTAAATGATTTTACAAGGGTATTTTCATTTTCTATAAACATTCTTTTAATTATATTTGAATCTAGTTTGTTATATCCCGCACTCTTATTATTTTCCATTTCTTTTAGGTTGCTTACTACTTCTTATTTGGTGAATGGAGGACTATTATTGGTATTATTTTTCCTATTTTCCTAAGTTCTTAGGAATTTTGAGGTTCCAAGAGTTATAGCCAAAGGTATTGATGCTGATGCGGAGCCTAAGTTGTTTGCATTATTGCAAACTTATAGAGATGGCTAAGTTAGATTATTGTTTTAAAAAAAGTAAAAATATATTTGGGCTGAGCGAAGTTTGGATTGAGACTTTTTTCAAAAATTTCCACCAAACTTCGAATGCTCTGAATAAAAAACGTTTCTCAGTAAACCGTGAGTTGAAAAGAACGGATTTGGACATTGGCGTACTGAAAGATAAATTGGATGTATCCGATCAATATATGGAAGACTCTGAGGTCAAGTATTTTGAATTGCTAGATTCGTCTAAATCAAAGGATAATACTATTAGAAAATTAGAAGAGGAGTTAAAGACCACCTTTTTAGATAACGCAAAGTTGATGGATTGAATTAAATTGCTTGATTTGATTCTTAATGCTGGTTAAGTGTCCCACTTCCAGTTATGAGTCAAACAAAAAATTTGGTTTTGATTTTACGTGCTCACAACAAGCTATCTACTAGATACCATCTCTAAATAAAGAAAAGGAAAGATTCTAGAAATTAAACTATTCTCATTCTATTTTGATTCCATTTTTTTTGTAATATAATTCTAATTTAATTTTATTCTTTTAATATCATTTTCTTTCTTTATTTAATCACTTCTCGCTATTTTATTTTTCCTTATCTTTCACCTTATTCTTCATTATTTTTAGGTTTTTTTTTTTTTTTATTAATTTGGCAACCCAGCCGGGTTTATGCCACAGCAATCCAGACCGGGAGCAAAACCCAGCTGGTAAGTAAATGAAAGACATGTCTCCTTTTTTATGTTTGTGTTCTTTTTAGTGTAATTGGTGACTATAATTTAATAATAATAATTTTTTTTTTTTTGTTTGTGCAGGTAAAAGTTTTTGTGTAAATGTGAGGGAGACATGTTTATTTTTTTTTTTTTTAGGGTACATGAAAGTGGCCTGAGTAAGTGATGGGATGTGGTAAGTATTAATGCTTATGGATTTTTTATTAATTATTTTTTTTTTTTTTTTTTTAGATGAGATGGTCGATGGTTATCACCTAAAGGTGAGTAGAGGTATCAATGTTAATGGTGGTAAGAGAAGATTTAACCAATAGATTATTAATTTCTTTTTTTTTTATTTTTAATAGATGCGAAGATGATCCAAGGAAGACGAATGGTGAATTGGAGAAGACGAATGACGAGTGAAGATGGTGAACAATGGACGAATTTACGAATGATGCTGGGATGTGAAATGTGTGTAATGTAAAGAATTGGTGAAATAATGTAAATAAATTAGAATTTATGTAAATGAATGTATTATGAAAATGTAAATAATGTAGAATTTAGAATGTATTGTATATGAAAATAAATATAAAAAAAAAAAAAAAAAAATAGTGAAAATAAAAGGTGTAAAAATTAGTTTTGTGTATTTTATAAATTGTGTGAGTAATTTTATTGTTTGTGAATAAAGTGAGTAAGTGAGAATAATGTAAATAAGAAAAATAAGATAAGTTAATGTTATGAGAGAAAGAAAAAGAGATAGCAAAGATAAAGTTATGATTAGGAGAGTTTTCGATAGTGAAATAACTAAGAAGCGTTGGTCGCGGTTATGACTGAACGTCGAAGAAGAAGCCAGATTAGACCTGTAAAACGTCTAAAACCGGCCATTGAATTTTTAATTTGTAAAACCATTGATTTGTATGTCAACTTACAAAATTTGTTAAATTTTTTAGTCGTTTCTTTAATTTGACTAAGTTGTTTTCTTTGGAGATCTCTTTGGAATGCAAATATTTTTGTTTCAACTTTTTTAATAATGTGCAGCTAAATAATATATGTTTTGGAATTTCTTTTGCTCATCTTTTACATAATCTACACTGTTTTTTGTCTTTTATTTTGGACCTAAACAAATATTCTTTAAAAATACCATATCCAGTCATTAATTGTGTGGTATAAAAATTGCAATTTTTAATTAGTTCACCTTTCCTTTTAATCTAAACTAATTTTTATTGCTTTTATCTCGGCTTGGTGATTTGAGCAGAGTGGGTGAAATTGTTTGAAGTTGTTGAATAGTTTTTCTTTATTTTTAATTCTTGCGCTATAGTCTGATCCGACTTTATTTTCCATCTTAGATCCGCCTGTATATTTTTCTATCACGTTTTCATCTTTTTAATTCATTTCACTTGTCGTTGTCTTCAACTTTGTATATCAGTATTTTAAAATTCTTTTTAAATAATATGTTAACATTAAAATTTTTTTTAAATAATATGTTATCATTAAAATTTTTTTTTTCTGTATCTTCATTTTGCCATTATTCTTCTATATATCAGAGATGATGTAATCTCTCAGTTTCTTTTTTTATCTTGAATAGAGGTTAGATCTAATGTAATCGAAGAGTCAGTTGTAGGAGTATCCAGAAAATCCGCCTGTATGGATACCGTAGTTGAGGTGAAGAAAGTCTGAGTGGCGATCTAAACAAGCAGATATACTCAACACCACCCAAGCGTTTAAAAGTCTGAATTTCAAGTTGAAGGGTTCGTATTTTATCACCTTGCATTTGATAATTTCTTCCATAAAAAATATTTTTGACTCTAAAGCATCAACCATTAAGGAATTATTAAAATTGTTTTTGATGTTTTTGATGATAACAATGTTCGTGTGCCTTAGACATGGTCTCAGCATAAAATTTTGGTTTTGACTGAGGTTTGCGAATATGGGAGGAGCCAAAGGAGATTAGAGAACATGACTAGGAGGAGGAAGAACAGGGAAGTGAACAGGAGATTTGGAGTCGAGACCAGAAGAAGAAGTGAGAGTAGAGATGAAATAGCAAGAAGGAAAAGAATGAAGTAAAGTAGATTGTACGAGAAAATTGGTGAAAAAGTTTCTCTTGCCAAGAATTAAATCTGTACTTGGTTGCGTAAATATGCGTTTTTAAATTTGGTAAAATTTAATTGTTCTTTTAGTACAGAACAAGATTTGCATGTTGAAGAAGAAGAAGCTATAAAGATTGACGAACGAATACGAGCTTAGATGCTTCAAATTGGTAGATCTTGTTTGCAAATCTAGTTTTTCCTCCAAGATAGAGATCAAAACTTGGTAATTTTGAAGCATATGCAACACCTAAGCTTGACAAAGCTTATAGGTTTTACGGCTTTTAGCAAGCACAGAATCTGCATGTTCCGCTTCTTGCTTTAGGGTGGAGGAAGCCGGCATTTCAAGAGGCCAAAAAGAACTAACTTTTTCAGGCCCGTTCGTCTATATAGGCATCGTTGACAAGTGGCTTAGGTCTAAAAAACTTGGAAAGCATTTCACCGGCGCTGGTATTAAAGAATAGTGATGGTGATTGTGCCAGAATTTTGGGAGACTATGGTAGACGGTCTAATCCTAGCAAATTGTCCTGAGTTTTAGGGACAGAAAGCGGAGATTCAATTTTGGTGTTTGATTTAAACGAAAACGTGGAATTTGTGAATGTTCATCAATCTTAACTTGTTTTTTTTTTTGCTTGCTGAATGACTCAAGATCAGAGAAAATTTTCTGGCGAACCGGTTTGCCAGGCATTGCAATAATTAATAAAGAGAAATGTGTTGAAAGTTGAATATGATAAGTTAGTGAAAAATGAGAAACGCACTAGTAATAAATAGAAATTAGTTGAAGAAGGCAAATTAGCTTGAAACGACCATTAGTTTGAAAGCAAAATTGGTCTTTTGTTTTGTTTTAGTTTTTGCGTGCTCACCACATGCTAAAAACTAAACATTATTTTTTTTTTAAAGGTACTAGACCATATAGATTATAGATACGTACGTTGTGTGTGGACCAAACGTTTACTGCGGTTTATTGTACATCAGAGTTACTTGCAATTTACCTTCTCCGTAAACAGTCGTCATATTGTTTTCTTAAAGTTTTTCTTTGTGCCTTTTTTTTCACCATATTGTTCTCATCTATTTTTTTCATCTTTTTTTTTTTATTTTTGTTTTCTCTATTTGTTCTAGAAGAAAAACCAAAAAAAAAAAAAAATTTTATTGGAATCAATCAAATATTAGTTTAAAGTCAAAGTGTAGGTTAGTTAATATTCCCCTTTTATAAATTTCTTTCATTTAAATTATTGCAAAACATTCTTTGGAGTCTTACTCATTAAGAAAATATGGAAGAATAAAAAGAGTAAAATAAATAAATGTTTTTCTGAAACATTTTTAATTGCTGCTAAAACTTATCGGTTTTTTTGTTTTCTCTAATTTTTATATGTATTTTTAGGTTTTTAGCTCAATCTCTAGTTTAGTGGTTTATTTTTTTTGTTAAGTTTTTTTTGTTTGATGTATATTAGCTTGTTGGTGTTTTTGATATCCATTAGTTCGCTGAATTAGGTTTGTTTACTGATTTATTGTATGCGCAAAACCAGGTTTAGTTTTTTTTTTTAAATTGTATTATTAGTTCTAGTAAGCGTTCATGTATGGTATCATATACATCTTAAAATACTTTCATTTAATCTTGAAATTTTTGTTGTTTATATTTATTGCATTCTTTATTTATCGTGTTAGTCCCAAACAAAGTAGACGCATAAACATATAAACTTATTGACCTTAAAATATAACTTAAACTATGTATCTTTTTTATAGTATTAATTCCATTATAATAATTCCATAATTATTCTAGTTCCTTCGGCTGTTTGTTTCTTTCTATACTTAGGGTGTTATGTAAAAGTTACATTTTTCCAGTAGTTGTCCTTTTCTCATTCTAAAAAGTACGCTGCTCTTTTGTTTACTTTTTCGTTCTTTTGTATGATATTGTCTCTATTCTTCTCTAATTACTTTTTAAGATGTTCCTTTACGTGGTTTATTGGCATTTAGTCTTACTCATAGTTTACGTTCTTATTGATTATGTTTCTCGTTTTTTTGGTCTGTTTGTCTGCTCACTCATTCTCTTCAAGTTGGTTGAACTTAATCTAAATTTGTGCCTTTATCCATTCAAATTTCATCTTGATTTTAATTGCCTCAGTTTTTCTATAGGCTTTCTTCTGGATAATGTTTATTAACTTGTCCATACTATTTTGATTTAATAATTTGAGAATGACTGATTAATTGTCTGACTATATTTTTATCTTTTTAATTCTTATATTTATTAGAGTTTCTTTTTCTAAATATAACTTTTTCAATCCTAATTTGAAGTTGTTTGAGATCACTCTACACTTTTTTGTTTTCTATTCTAGCTAAAAATCCAGCTTCAACTCCATTTTTTATTTTTGAGCCATCGGTGTACATCTCTAGTGTTTTGCACTCTGTGTTTTTTTCTTCATTTTGTTTCTCTAATAATAATCTTAAAACTTCTTCAAAAAATATATTGTTTTAAAATCGATCTTCTCATGTATGCTTAATTCTCCATGTTCATTCAAATTTGCTTTTCCGTTTCTTTTAATTTTACTTAATTCAACTTCTTTTTTATTTTTAAGTCTAATGGCATACTTTCAGTTAGACAGTATAATTTTGTGTAGGATATGGTGATGTATTGTCTTACTATTCACAATAAGATTCTTCTGTGTAGTAATCTAAGTATTGATATTTTTGCCCAAAATTGGCATCCATAGTGTATTTTACTTTCAATAAAAATCTATGTAGTTCTTTGCGCCTAGTTGGTTGTCGATGTTTATTCCAACTATCTTTACTGCTTCTCTTCTAATAATTATTTCCTTATTGAATTTGATGTAATACATTTCCTTGGTGCTGTTTTCATTACTTCTTATTTTTTTTTCGTAGATTTCCATAAATCTGTTTTTGGTTGCAGATTATCTTTAAATAAGAAGGGATTGACACCATCTATTTTCTCTAGTTCTAGCAATTAGTTGTTCATTGCTAATGTTAAAAGTGTTGGGTTGCCTGTGCTACCTTGAAGGATTTCTTTTAGTATTTTCTGCTTGTTGGTTTTCTATCTGAGTGTGGGTTGATGGTTTTTTTGTCAAAGAAGTCTACAATGATATTGCTAATGATATTTTGCATATTTTGTGACAGTATAGATTATAGTATCTTTTTTTTTTTTAGATTGTCATATACTCCTTTGGTTTAGTACAATCTTTCTCTTTTCCGTCCTTAGTTTTCTGCTTTTTTTTAAAACAGTGTTGGAGTTTCTCTTAAATCTGTATTGCAACTTGGATATTTCGATTTCTTCTGTGTAGTATTTCATACATCTTTACATTATTATTCTTTCTAATAATTTTTCAATTATTAGTAGAAGTGTCAGCGGTCTTATACAATTGGATTTTTCTTTTTGTATTAGCTTTAATACTCCTTTTTTCCAACATTTTGGAAATTTTTCTGAATTTTATGTCCAGGATTGGTAGCTAGCACTTTGGCAAGGAAGTCAGCTTTCTCATTGCTCCGAGTGTCTACAGGTTTAAGTTTAGGTTTGTTTGTCCCGTATAAATTCTTTGCTATTCTTTTGCACCAATTTAAGTTGTTATTTGTTTTTAATAACATTGTTTTGATATGGTTTTTGGTTTAGGTTAACCTATGGTTCCGACGTGGTTATTAATGATATGTCTATTATTTTTAGTACTTCTTTTTTGATGATTAATTTTCTCAGATTGGACTTCTCTTTTGTTCCCATGTTTACTTTGGCTCATTTTTGCTAGACTAGTAAAACTAGTAGGTTGTGGCTAAATCAACAGGTCATCCACGTACAAACAAAGCCAAATATCTTTTCTTATAAACAAACATTTATCTGATCCATACAAAACTTTTTCCAATTTAAGTACCTTATTTTTGCCTATTTCATATCTCTCAGGAGGTTTTATGTAAATTTTATCATCCAATGTCCCATTCAAATACGCCGAAGTTACGTCAAAATAATGTACATGGAACTTCTTTTGCAATGCCAATGACAATAGAAATGATCATATTTAAGGGTTAAAATTTCCTCCCACTAAAATCAAGTTTTTCTTTAAATCCTCCGAAAATATTGCATAGTACCGAAAACAAAGATTTTATTATTATTGCAAAAAGAAATTCTTGATGCTTGTGGAATGTGACCAAAGCCCCATGCAACATTTACATATTAGGTTTTAATAGGTTTAGGTTTAAAACCTAAACACTCTCTGGTCCAGATATTGGTGTTGGAATGGAACTTTTTCTTTAGAAATCAATTTCTTACTTTCCAGAAAACTATATCAAAAGATACAATTTAGAGCATTAATAATGTCCTGCTGAGTGACTCCATTGTAAGTCTTTTTTGGAATTAGGGCAGCCATGCACATGTCCTTAAAATGTAATGGGAACCTAAAGGTGTCATTAGGCTCAGCACTAATTTCGGATATGGTGACTGATCTTACAACAGTCTTCATGATCAAGAATTTATAAACCATTTGAGAAATAGTAATTCTTAATCTTGATAAAGTTATAACTTTTGATTTGTCAGAACTTCCGGCAATTTAAGATTTAACATTAAAGGTGTTGAAATAACTTTTTCATGCTTTTTTATTTCCTCTCATGGAATTCATGATTCTTTTTGAGATTATTGCCTCTGATAATTCCAGCGCCAATGCATCTTGCCAAATCGTTTTGTGAAGAAAAGCCAGTTCTGATTTTACTCATTATCAAATTTAAAATGTAATCAATGTCCATTCCTTGATAGAAAACTTCATTGATAATACCTTCCCAATAATTCATTCGAGAGCAATGAGCTAATCTTTAGCTTATTTGAAATGGCTTCAATTGTTACTAAATCAGACATTTTGTAGTTTTAAAATTTAATTTAAAGATAATTTATTAAATTGTTAAGATTTTTGGTTCAGAATCGGCATCCAAAAGTAATTGTAAACCATTCTAAAAATATTCTTTAGTATATTTGCGTTTGCTCCATATACTTCTTTTCCTATTTTTTTACACCAGTTAATGTTATTTTTGGCTCTCATCATCACTAATTCTACATGTTTTTTAGTTTTAAAATTATTATCTATATTAATTCCTACAATTTTAAATTCATTCTTCCTAACTATTATATATCATTTAAATTTGATAAAGTGCATAGTTTTTTAAATGTACATTTCCATAAATCCGCTTTTAGAGTGTTAACCTAACTGCAACTTTTTTAAGATCTAAGAGAACACTATTTATAGCTAAGATCTAAAGCATAGGGCTGCCAGTTCCATTCTAGGTGCACATTTTCTAATTGTTTGTTTATTAATTTCACCATCTAAATGTAAGCTAATGGATCTTCTAAAAAATCGATAACTAAATTACTTAAGTAAACCTCTTTTATGATGGACTGCAGAATATAACTTATTAGATTACCTGAGATTATCATATGCACCATTGATATCGATTGAAAGTAGTATTATTTTGCACTTTTTTGCTTTTAATTTTATACTTTTCTTATGCAAGTTTAATAGTAAATCTATTGTATTGGTATTTTTTTTAAACCTGAGATTTGGATAGTAAAGTATTATCGGTAAAATATTTTAAGTACCTATTTATAATTATTTTTTTTAATAACTTTTCCAATATTGGTAATAGAGTTAATTTTATGTTATTAGTTGAGCCTTTAGGGGTTCTTAGTTTTTCTTTTTAGGTTAATATTAATTTGTTCTTAATGAAATTTTTTTTTATGATATTTGGATCTAATTCATCATATTCTTCGCTTTTGTTATTATCTGATTTTCTTGATACATTTTCAATCTCAAATTTAGTTATACGAAGGCTATTACTATTTTTATTACTTTTGATTTTTCTAAATTTCTTAGTTCTTTCTCATTCTTTTCTGAATTATTAGTTTAATTAAATTGTTTAAAGATATGTTTTTTTATAGTTATATTGTCTAATTCTTGTCTATTGTGATTAAAAATTAATGTAATATGTGTATCAATTTATTTTTTATAGCTTATTTTCTTATTCATATTCCAAAAATTCTCTTTATTTATTTTATTCATTTCTTCTTCATGCTTGTTTTTTGTATCTGTTCTAATTTTTCTTTTGAATCCATATTTTAAATCTATATATTTCTTTTGCTCACTTTTATTTTCATTCTTTTTTAATTGTTTACTCATTTTGTTTAACTTATTTTTTGTTTTCTTCATTTCTTTTCAAACCTTAATGTTTCTATGCTTTTTAATTGATTTTAGATTTCTTCTAGTTTTAAATGTCTCAATCAAAATGGAATTGTGATCGCTTTGAGTCATTAAGTTATCCTCAATTCTATAATTAAAAACAAATTTATCCATGCTGGCAGAAGTAAATGTTAGATCAATCCAACTTTTGTTTCTTCTATTAATAGTACAAAAAGAAAGGCGAGATGGGACCTTATTAATTATTCTACAATTGAAGATCTATAATAATTGTTCTAATATTCTTCTTCTAGCATTAGTTTAAAAATCACCACATCTACAGTGTTTTGAATGTTTTCATATTTTTTTTTGTTTGTTGATCTAGTTAATCTACTCACTGGAACATACCTAAACTTTCTTGTTCTGTAGATTTGTCTGTTGTTGTTTTTTATCAATCTTAATCGTTGTTGTTATTTTCGTTTTTGTTGTTTGTTGTAAAACATAAATAGGATGAAGTAAACTACTACCAAATTTATACTAATTTTAATTTTTTGGATTCACTATGAAGATGATGAATTGTTCAAACCTACTTATTTAATACAATTGATTATTAGGATGTTGGCTCTATTTAAGAGGATGATCACAATATTCAAAATAAATTTTTCAAGAATTTATTTTGGGACACTAATTCAACAAAATTTGCTTTTCACAAAAGCAGATTTGAATTAGTATAAAGCACTGCTTTCATGAAGAAAGCAAAATTTGTAATGAGAATAATTACATACTTCACTCTTCTTTTAAGCCCGATAAACTAGGCGGTGAATTCGTTTAAGGAGATATCTTTTTACTACTATTTTATTTTTATTTTAGAGGTGACACCACTATATGGTCACTACTTTCAGAAGTTTATACACTTAGGTTTAATATTGGTTTTGTTACTTTATAATTTAGTCGATTAGTTTTTCTTTTCACTTTATATTTTTAATTTAATTAATATTGCTTTGTTTTAGTATAATAGTTTGAATAAATGAGTATTGGATGTTGGAGATCATACTTTAGTAAATTTTACACTTAAAATTTTATTTTGGAGTCATGGTTAAGGTTATAACTACTTAAAGAAATAAAGCAATAAAACAAAACCATTTAAACAATATTTTATTGTATGTATGACTTTTAAGCCATTATAGACAAATTTCTAAATTTGTTACACTTTAATCTTTGGGTAGTTATTTTCTTTTTATCCAATGTTTACATTTCGCCAGTTTTTTACCGCTGAATTCATTTTTAGTTTACCCATTTTTTTAAAGTTTTGAATCAAGTTCATCGTATAGTCCATTTTTGTTAGAACAGTCTAAACCATTCGTCTTGTGATTGATTTGGCAATGATTTCATTTTACTGATCTTATTGTTGGACTCATCATGCTTGTTTTCCAGAACATATACTTTATTTTCAAGCAAAATGACTTCAGAAAGCGCAGAACTTAATTTGTTGGTGGTAGCCGTTAGTTTTTTGTCTAAGTAAGACACGGTGCTCATAAGATTGCTAGTGGGCACTTGAAGCCAAGTTTTGCATAAACTGTAAACGTTATTGCTCAATCTAAAGTAGTCATCCAATTTGGCAACTTCTATTTTGAGCACTCTAAAAACCGGTTCATTAGGAGTTTTTGCTCATGGCCTCATAAAGATCGGATGCCAATTCGAGTTTTACCTTCAAGATGAAAACCAAGTTTTCATAATTTTTAACGATAATATAGATCCAAGCATAGCAGGGTTTAAAGATTTTTCGACCTCTGGCTAAGACTAGTTTAAGGTTTTAAGCTGTAGCATGTAGTTTTCGTCAAATGTTGGAGTTTGTTCTCAATTTGGTTGACCAAACATCCGCTGCGTAAAAAATTTTTAACTCAAAAAGGCTAGTGTATAAAAGTCTGCACAGTTTAGCAGAACAAACTCTTACACCGTGGCCAAATATTCGAAGTAGACTGAGATCGTTTTCCGCTTTTTTCAGAATATTTCAACATGACTGAAGCACGAGAGTTTGTCATCAAAACTCACGACAACAAACTTTATCCGATTAGAATTTCTTATCTGTGAACCATCCATTTCAAGCATCTCAACATCTCCAAACAACATGTAGGACGATTTTTCAACAGAAAAAACAACATCCTTCATTAGCAGCCCATGTTTAGGTATAAACTAGACTTAACTCAGTTCTTACCAAGTCGTTAAACACTGAAAAATAACTATACATAAGTCTTTCGGAAACACCTGCATTAGATTAAGCTGAGTGTAAGTTCAACTTACAGATTGTGTGTAAACATTGGTACATCTTCTTTTCTACTGTCCATTCTTGGTTATATAAACGAATAATTGTTTGTTCTTTTTAAGCATCTATTCCTTAACCTCTATTGGTTTTTTTTTTCTTCTAAAGATAAAGATCCAAAAACTAATCTTAGACGTTTAACATGTCTAATTTGGCGGCTTCTTCGACGTACAGCCAGAACCACGACTAACGAATTTGATCATTTTATTTTCTCAAATTTTTCTAATCATAATTTTTATTTTGCTTTTTCTTTTTCTTTTCCTCATACCATTAACTCACCTTTATTTTTTCTTTGTTCACATAAATACACTTTCTCACCTTACAAATAAACTATAAGAATACTCACACAGTTCATAAAACCATAAACCTTTAATTTACACAATTTTAATCATTTTATTTACAAAATATTAAATTATATTTATTTTCTTTATTACATACATAAATTTCATTTTATTTTAAATTTTTCTTTGTTTACATTTACACAATATCATTATATTCATATTTTATCTAAATCAAGTCATATCCAAATTATTTATTGGCCATTTTCTCTATTTACTTCTCACTCATCTTCATATTGCCATCTTTACTTAAGAGAGTTATAAGCCATAGATCATAACAAATTGTCAAAAGATCTCTTAATATCAGGGAACACAATTAACACAGTAACCACAAAGCTACTGTTTTGGAGCAAGCTGGGTTGTTGAAGTGATGACTACCACATGTAAGGTTTTTTGAAATGTTAATGTAAGGTTTCACATGAAACTTCGACCATTCTACGTTGATGGAGTTGGTGTCCAAGAGTGACTTATAATGCTGGCAGTCCCTTCTACTATAAATGAGTTAAAGTTGACATTGGAGCTAATAATACGAATTTCCATGTGGGCCACTTGATGATTAAGCTTCGACTTGATAGCTGCAACAATTTCATTTTTGATGAGGTACTTTGGGATATTACGAAGTACATATCTGTGAGTTGAACCATTAGGATTTCTAAGCTCAATTGATTTGTCCGAAGATGCAGTTATTAAAGTTTGGAGCTTGAAGGCGCTGTTAGAGTCATATGGAGCAAAACCGACGGCTAGAATTGGGAGATGAATAACTTTTGTCCAAATTCTATAAACCTCAGCAAATTTTTAAACAACGCACAGGTGGATAAACAGGGCTTCAAAGGCGTCAACTCCTCTTGGTCTTCGGAAATGACAACTTCCGCTGCTCTTTTTTTTTTTCCGGCCGCTACAAGGGCTTTGGACAGCATTTATTCAGAAAACATAGTAAAAGATAGCCTCACAAAAATCAGTGGCATACAAAGCAAAGACAACATGAGATTGTAGGCAAAAGAAAAAGAGAAAACAAAAGTTTTTACAAGAGTTTTTTACAAATCCAACGGCCAGCCGCCCGCAGAGCCACAAGAGCGGTCCTCGCAAACCTCCCAAAGCCGTCAAACTCCGGCACGTCCGATAATCCAAGATTTATTCCTGTTTTTTCTTCTTTTATTTTAATTAAATCTCTTCCATTTAGAATTCCATTAACATTTAGATACTTTTGTCTACTTAGATTTAAAAACGGGCAATTAAACATTATATGTTGAGAGCTTTCTACAGTTCTTCCTTTGCAAAATCTACACCATTCGCTATTACTTATTTTATACTTAAATAGATATTCTTTAAATAATCCATGTCCAGTTAAGGATTGGGTGTTATAAAAATTACATCTATTAATCAGTTCTCCTTTTCTTAGATTTAGGTTTAAGGTAAATAGAAAATTATCCTTCCCCATCATTCCATTCTTCGTTATTAATTCATCTCTTTCTTTTTCTAACTTCTTTATACTTTAATATGTAATCCCATATATATGTCTCTTCCTTATTTCTCATATTGGCTCCTTTCTTCGCTAATTCGTCTGCTCTCTCATTACCGATGTCTCCTACATGAGCTTTTACCCATTTGATCTCAATGCTTCTATTAACGCTCTTACTAAGTTTAAAAATATCTGTTTGTGTCAGGTTTATTAATTTATTTATACTTCTGAAGTCTAATAGTTCGTTTATTACAGCCTGATTATCTGATAGAATTATAATCTTCTTTATTTCTTTCTTGATCTTATCTCTTTCTAGAATAAGCTTGTTTATACTCATTCTAATGGCTATAGTTTCTGCTTGATGGTTAGAGCATAGTGGATGTAATTGGTTGCATTCATACATTATTCCAGTGTTATTTAATCTAATATTATAGCCAGCTACAACTCCATTTCCTGATTTCGATCCATCTGTGTATATTTCTAACTGGTATTTTTCGTCTTCATTTTCTCTTCTAAATACATTCACTTTTTGAGCTCCGACTTGATTTAGGTTAAACCTAATAAAGATTAGGATCTGAGGCAGGGAGAGCAGAGAATAAGGAGGAGGAGAGCTGGGAAGTATTTGGAACAAAGGAAGGGAGTGAGGAAGGGACGGGATAATTGATAGGATTTGGGATAGAATGGTGGGGAGAGGAGCGAGAAGCGGTGTTTTGCTTAGCGAGAACAAGGTCTAGGGCCAGGATTTTCACCTGTTCTTGCAAGTAGGCGTTCTCTTTTTCCAGTGCAGGCTGTAACGGAGGCCACGTTGGAAGAGACACAAACAAGACCAGGAAACTTGATCTGTTCGCATTGTGCTTCATAGAGTTCCGATGCGGAATCAAGCTTTTCTTCAAAAATAAAGACTAAAGTCTCGTAATTCTTGAGCATAGGTTTATTCCATGACAGAATTAATTTGTCCTCATTGAGCACTCTACAATGATAAAGCTAGGCAAATAATTATGAACTGATTATGTTGGTTGATTTAAAAATGTAAATATAGAAGTTACCGCTTATAGGTCATCGTTGTATATCCATTAGTTCTTAAAAGAACTAATTTGCTTCCACTAAGCACTTAGGAAAAAGTGATAATTCTGTGGTCACTCAAAGACTCCAAGTCCTCCCTGACGTTCCAGCTGCTGACAGAAAGAAAGACAGAGGCAGAACCGAAAATCACATCCAAGAAGGCTTCCGAGTGAGGCTGGGAAATCTCATCACCCCAGGCCGCGTTTCTGTCTGTTATGTTGTTAGTCGAAAGAAACATCTGGCTGAGATCCGACAGGCTTGGGCACTCTGAAATGAGATGCGGAGCTGTCTCCAAAGAACTCTCACCGTATAGGCAACAGTTTACAGCGGAAGATAAGCCAAAACGCACAAGGTAAGCACCAAAGGCCCCATGACTGGTGATGAATTGCGTGGAGTGAAATCCAGCCAAGTGGAGCCAACCCCCGGACAGATGATAGGAGGGTCGATACATCCCACCAATGCTCGAAGTACCAAAAGATCGTAGGGTACCCTCAGCAGTTAAGAGTCTCAGTAAACGCTTGATCCATAACACAGGAACCGAGTCGTACATGGACAAAAAAGGTGGTTTGGACGAGTAGCTCTTGGTAACACCAGGAATAACTCTATTAGACTCTCCAGTTGGATAGATCTCCTCAATAGTAGAAAAATTCTCAAGTATTACCATTTTCGAAAAATCAACCTCAGCAAAGCTTTTTATTAATAATTTAAAACCAAACTCCATAACAACATTTACTGGATTTCCTTCAACTAATAAGTCAGTCAAACGTAAAACAATCCTATGTAATTTCTTATTATGTATAAAAATATTATGCCTTTGTATTAACCCAAATTTTCCTGAGTTTAATCCGTATTTAAACGCACTTTTCTTATATATTAATGGAATGGACACAATTTTAGTTGAAATATTTGGAATGCCTAAAAAACTTGCAATAGATTTTGACACAATTAAATCTAAACAAACTCTTACAACTTAACCTAAACCTAAACCCTAAACCTAAACCATTATTATTTTGATAATCAGATAATAATCTATTATCCTTACCTACTAAATACATCGGATATGAGTTCCAATTATCAGTCTTAATATAAAATGTTGAATACAATACTCCAAAATGATATTGTTCTATCATATTTTGATATATGGATTTCACAGAAATCACTTAAATCTCTTAACTTTTTAATTTCAATTGGAATGATACATCCTGAGTCAATCATTTCACATTCACCTAAAAGTGTGAATTTGGATTGGTCTTAGGTTTCTCTAAATCTGTTTTATCGCACCATTTATTAACATTAGTAATAACTTAACCTTAACCTAAATCTAATTAACCTCGTTAATCTTTTTATATAGTTTTTTCCGATCTGTGCCTTCAACTACTATTTGCAAATCGTCGGCAAATGCAAATGGATGTACTCCTTCAATCTTGCTTAGTCTATGTAACAATTCATCCATCACGATTATCCAGAGGGTAGGGCTTCTAGTATCTCCTTGGGGGCAGACTTTGGTAACTCTCCTCTTATTCGTCTCACAATCTGGATGAAGAATTATTGTTCTGTCTTGAAGAAAATCAAATAGTAATTCTCCTAGATTACTGGGCATATTCGTTGTTAATATTGAGCCTAGGATGCTACTTGTTCTCAAATTATCGTAGGCTACTTTGATGTCCAGAGATATTAAAACGGCTTTTCTGTTTTATAAGTGAGGTTTATGGTTTTTTACACTTATCTTTTATATCCAAAAGCAATCTGGTTAAGTTCGAATTCTTTCTGAAGCCATACTGTTTTGTTGACATTTGCTTTTTTTCATCTATATATTTCCAACATCGCTTCATCATAATTCTTTCTAATATTTAACCACTTATTGGTAAAAGTGTTAATGGTTTCATTTTGTCTAATGAATTCTTTGGTATTAATTTTAATATTCCTTTTTTCCAGCAAGATGGGAATGTGTTAAATTCAAGGTTTAAGGTTAGTTTTTTTTTTTTTATTATTATAAAGGGCCGTCCCTAGGGACTTAGGCTCTCGCGTTTATTCAAAGGCTAAAATACGAGGACATAAGTGGCAATATGCATGTCTGTCTGACGGTGTGTCAGTGTGTGTACAAATGTGTGGAAAAAAACCTTGGTGGCATTTAAATCCAGGAAGCTGACTAGGGAGTCGTCCCGTGTAGCTCCAGAAGTGGCCAAGGACTCATCCTCGGTCATTTTGTTTAAAATGACCCGAAGAGGCTTGAGACCGTAGGAAAGAGAAGTTGAAGAAAGTGGTGAAAAAGTAGATGAAGAAATGGTGATGGGTGCCGAAGATGACGATTTGGATGGTATGATGAGAATGAGGAAGGTGTGAGAAGTTGAACTACACAAGAAAGGAGTGGTATAGCTGAGTTTAGGTTTTACGAGCCCACCACAAGCCATCTGCTAGGTACCATCACTTCTCGAAAAAAGATTAGGTTTGGACCGCATCCATTTCAAATATAAAAAACAAAGAGCTACAAGCAAAAATACAATATTTAAAAGTGGGGCAACGCGGGGAGACCACAAGTAGGTGTCACAGTGGTTAGTCGGAGGCCAGGCGGCTAGCCGACCAAAGAGCCACAAGGGCTGTCCTCGCAAATGCTTATTGGGAGGATGCCAGACAAACAGAAGAGCTTGTAATAAAAGCAGGTCCGGTAGGCTGAATAGACTCAGAGCATGCAACGCCTTTGAAAACCAAGAACACTTGCAATTTAGTTGCCGAAGCATACAGGCGCTTTTCTAGTCTCTTGTGTTTTTCGCTCTCTGTTTTACTATTTAATTCAACTTCTTCATACTTCTCAAATTTCATCAACACCGTTTTCATCACTTGTTGTTCTCATCCTCAATCGTTCTCCCCTTTCCTATAAAAAAAAAAAAATATTTTTATCATTCAACGTTTCATCTTATTCTAATCAAACGTGCTTATACCCACGTTTTAAAAATTAAAAAAAAAAAATATATAATAATATATAAAATCAACATGGCTGGCATGACACAGCAGAAATCATCTTCCACGGAATCGTCAAGCAAAAATGCGCTAAGGTATTTGAATGCCAATCCTCTTGCGGGTCGGTCGTCTCTGATAAAGACATGACTGGCATCCTTGAGTCGTGCGTCCAGGTGGAACTCTGGGAATCCATGCCATCGGGGTGCGGTGTCACGGACTTCCTTGATGGCGTTGGAGAGTTGACGCACGAATTGGTATGGCGAAGTATCGTGTTGTTCTTGCATCGATTCTCTGAGATCTCCAGGAAGGGTGAGGCCAGAGCCGTAGACCAGCTCTGCCGGTGATGCTCGGAGATCCTCGCGGTAGGTATTTCTAAGGGAAAGTAGAATCATTGGGAGTCGATTCCACCATCCTTTGTCTCCATTGATGGTGAGCGCGGTTTTGAGATCTCGATGGAAGCGTTCCACCATACCATTGGCCTGCGGGTGGTACGCTGTTGTTGTTGCGCGTTTGGTACCGAGTAATAAGCACAGATGACCAAATAGTTGGGATTCGAACTGTGCCCCTCTGTCTGTCACGATGGTCTTGGGGACACCGAATCTTGAGGTCCACACTTGTACCAAAGCTCTGGCAGCTGTCTCTGTGTTGGCAGCGACCAGAGGCACCGCCTCTACCCACCTGGAGTACCTGTCGATCATGGTCATTACATACCTGGCACTCTCATACGGGAAAAGCGGGCCCACGAAGTCGAGGTGTACCGTCTCGAATCGTGCCTTTGGCACTCGGAGTTGTTGTAGTGGGGTCTTGATGTGTCTGGTGGTCTTGGCGCGTTGGCAATCTGTGCATTCTCTCACCATTTGTGCGATGTCCTTGCCCATGTTGTTCCAATAGAACCTGGGGGCCAGGAGTCGTTTGGTGGCTTTTACTCCTGGGTGAGAGATGTTGTGGTAGATTTGAAAAACTGTCTTCCTGTCTGGTGCTGGTAGACAGAGTCGATTGTGCCCCGTCTCAGTGTTGAAGATCATCTTCTTGTTTTCGCCGCGGACGAGGACGTCCTTGATGATGAACTTGTCCCCATCACTGGCGATGCGTTGGAGATCGGGGTCTTCCAGCTGGTGTTGGTTGATCACCTCGTAGTCCACAGATGGATGTAGCTCGATAGCGTTGATACCACGGGATAAGGTGTCGGCGACCACGTTGTCCACTCCCGAGATGTGCCTGATGTCCGTGCTGAACGTGGCGATGAATTCCAGATGTCTGAACTCCCTATCTGATCTGTTTGCTGTTGGGTTGGAGATCGCACTGATCAGTGGTTTGTGATCAGTGTAGATGGTGAATTGCCGTCCTTCGATGAAGTGGCGGAACTTCTTAATTACTTGCTGGATTGCCAGAAGTTCTCGACCAAATGTGCTCCATCGTTGTTCGGTGGGGGTCAGTTTCTTGCTGAAAAAAGAGATTGGTTGCCACTGACCATCCACCTTTTGTTGGAGGACGGCTCCGATGCCGGTGTTGGAGGCGTCGGTGTGTATGGCGATCTCCAGTTTGTCCGACGGGTGGTTCAGGGTGCATCCAGCAAGGCATTTCTTGATGGTGTTGAATGCCTTGTCCTCTTCCGGACCCAGCGATACTGCGGTGCTCTTGCTTTTGGTGTGAGAAATTAGATTGTTAAGCGGAGCAAGGATGGTTGCGCAGTTAGGAATGAACCTATGGTAGAAATTGACCATGCCGAGGAACCTTCTGAGGTCCTTTTGAGTTTTTGGTGTCGGAAACTCGGCAATGGCCTTTACCTTTGATGGTAGTGGTTCCATTCCTGTTGTAGAAATCTTGTATCCTAAGAAATCTACTTCGCTGACTCCAAATAGACTTTTCTCCGGATTGATGACGATGTTGTTGTCATTTAATCGTTGGAATAGTTCCTCCAGTTTTGCCTTGTGTTGCTCCCCGTCTACCGTAAATACTAAAATATCGTCCATGTAGACGAAGATGTTGGTGATGCCCTCCAGCACGGTGTTGATGAAGCGCTGGAAGGTTTGGGCTGCGGTCTTAAGCCCAAAAGGCATGCGGAGGAACTCGAAGAGGCCAAAAGGTGTTGTTATGGCCGTCTTCTTGATGTCGCGCTTGTTGATGGGTATCTGATGAAAGGCCCTCACGAGGTCCACTCGTGAAAACACTTTCATGCCGTAGAGCGCGGCACCACATTCCTGGAGAAACGGAAGGGGATATTTGTCGCCTTTGGTGATGGTGTTCAGCCTCCTGTAGTCGCCACAAGGTCGCCATTCGCCGTTCTTCTTCTTTGCCATGTGGAGTGGGGATGCCCACTCCGATGATGATCGTCTGATTATTCCCATCTTGGCCATCTTGTTGAATTCCTTCTCCGCGATGTCCCTAAGTTCGGGTCTTAGTGGTCGAGGTGCGGCTGTGACTGGAGGCGCGTCGCCGGTGTGTATGCGGTGAGTGATGCTGTGGGGCGACGGTTTGCTCCAGTTGTTGACCCCTGTGATGCCGGGGTAACGAGCCAGGAGGCGAATTCTTTGGCGAGTGAGCTCGGCCGATGTTCTGACGACACGCTGTGTGGTTGGTGTTGAATGTTGTAGAGCTGTGTCGTCTGTGGGTGGGTAGTGCCGACCTCACTGCCGATCGGTTGTCCCAGCCAGGCTATCTCGGCCGTCTTTGCCGCATTCGTCAAGTTGGGGTGGCCCTCCGCCCTGGCTCTGATGTTGGGCGGGAGGGCCTGGAGGAACGAGGCTCTCAGCACTTCTGGGTGGACGGTTGGGCCCATGTACCTCCGCAACTCCGCCAAGACATCCGTGGGGTTGCGGAGTGCGAAGTTTGGCGTTGTTGCGGCCATGCCATAAATCTCGGCCAGACGAGTCTTGATGTTGTTGTAGGTCTTGTCGATCTCTGGGCCCAGCACCAGGTCCCGACAAGCCTCGAGCGGCTCGCCCGCCAGGCGGAAAGTCGCAAGCCTGTATTTGTCCCTTTGGGACACTTCCGGGATGCTCGCGAACTCATCCTCAAAGCGGGCAAACCACGTCGACGGGTCTCTGCCGTCGAACATTGGTAGCCGGAGGACTCTTGTCTCGGCTTCTTTCAATACGGCCATGTCCGTAGTGTCGTTGGCGGCCTGCCGGGTGGTCGAGTTGCCGGTTTCGCCCTGCGGTGGAGGTGGTTGGGTCGTTGGGGTTGTAGTGTCCCCGGTCGGCTTCTGTTGCTGCTGGATCAGGGTGAGCAGCAGGGTGTTCATCTGTTGGATCTGTTGGGCCAGGTCCGTTTGCCGTCGGCCCTGCTCCTCGAGTCGATGGTTTTGTTCTTCGAGGCGATGGTCCCGCTGCTCCTGCTGCCTGACCAACTGTGTGACCAGCTGCTCCACTCGCTCGACTCTGTCGTCGTGGGCGGTTGCCCTGGTCTCACGTCGCTCCGTGCCTGCGGTTCTTTTTTCCATGATGGTCTGTGGATGGATTGCGGATGGATTGTGGATGGTCTTGGTCAGGGTCACCAATTGTAGTGATTGGAGTTGTCGCTTGGTGTTCTGTTATTGAATCACTACTTTTGGTTTGTCGGTAAAAAGTTTATTTATATTCGTCAAATTATATTAAGTGTATAAGGTTGTCGATCTGGATATGTCTTGCATATACGATGTCTCAATTCTTAATGTCATGAAAATGAAGAAAAATATATTTTTATGTGTTTGCGTTGTTTGTGTAACGGAGGGTATTACCGCCCGTTGGCCACCGGACCAGGCCGTCTCCTTGACGCAGCAAGGTTTGAAACTGGCGCCCATTCGATCCAAAGGAGCGCCATCTAGCGGCAATCGTAGAGATGTGGTGGATCACAGATCTCACCACAACTTTGTAGGTATTCGGTGTGTCGGTGTTATTCCTACGATTTGTTGTTATTGGATGAGGCAGATTTTATTGACTTTATTTCTTGTACAGTTTGGGCTGCTTATGTGGCGGTTAGTGTGTGTGTTGTGTCTTGTATCTATTGTTTGTGTGTCTTTTTATATGTTTCTGTGTGTCAACGGTTGCCTTAATCCGTTGTATTAAGGAGAGGATTACCAGCTATCCGAGGCTCGGCCGCACTCGTTACTTGACACAGCAAGCATTTCAAATGCGGCGCCATAAAGGTGCTCGGACAGGCTGTTTGTGGTAACTATGGCCATGTAGTGAAAATAGCATGGATTTCACTACATAGCTCCCCTCCTAATATTTTGGTCAGGTAGTTGGTGGAAGTGCCAACTACCTGTTGTGTTTGTGTGATTTTTAAATGATGTGTATTTTTGTGCAGTGTGCAAAAGTGACTTTGTGTTTGTGTTTGTGTGTGTTTGTGTATGTGTGAGAATTTACAGGTTTTGGATGTAATATTGATTTGGGTTGATGATGAGTGATGGCTTGTGAACATGAGATGGTGTGTGTATCTGTTGGTGTTTGTGTATTGTGTGATTGTTGGTGTTGTTGTGATTGTTGTTGTTGGGGTTGTTCCGGTTGGTGTGGTTGACTTTGTGTGTTGGGAGGATGTTGTTCAGGTGTTCCGGCGTAGTCGTGGTCAGCGATAGCACTCTGTGATTGCTGTTGCGGTTGTTGTTGTCGTTGTGGTTGTGCGATAGGATCCTGTGATATGAAAGCAGGTTTCAGTCTGTCCAGGGATATTGTCTGGACGGCTCCATCCTTTTCGACTCTGTAGTATTTTTCTGCACGGGATATCACTCGGTACGGGCCAATGTATTTGAATGCCAGTCCTCTCACGGGTCGGTCATCTCTGATCAAAACGTGAGTGGCGTCCTTCATCCGAGGGTCGAGGTGGTATTCGGGAAGTCCATGCCATTGCGGGGCAGTGTCACGAACTTCCTTCATTGCTGTAGATAGTTGTCGGACGAATTGATATGGTGAAACGTCGTGTTGTTCATCCATCGAGTACCTAAGATCCCCGGGCAGGACCAGCTCCGAGCCGTAAACCAGTTCGGCCGGAGATGCACGGAGATCCTCGCGATAGGTGCTGCGAAGGAACAGTAGAACCATTGGAAGTCGGTTCCACCATCCCTTGTCAGTGTTGGTGGTCAACGCGGTCTTGAGGTCTCGATGGGAGCGTTCCACCAATCCATTGGCTTGAGGGTGATAAGCTGTTGTTGATGCTCGTTTTGTACCAAGTAATAAGCACAGATTGCCAAATAATTGAGACTCGAACTGCGTTCCCTTGTCTGTAATGATGGTTTTGGGAACGCCGAATCTGGAGATCCAAACGTGCACCAAGGCCTTAGCGGTTGCTTCGGCGGTGGGAGAAACCACTGGGATTGCTTCGATCCATCTAGTGTATCTATCCACGATGGTGAGTATGTATCTGGCCTCCTCGAATGGGAACAAGGGGCCAACGAAGTCCATGTGGATAGTTTGGAATCTCCCAGTTGGTACACGTAATTGTTGTAGCAAGGTCTTGTTGTGCCTGATGACTTTGGCTCTTTGGCAATCCATGCAATCTCTCACCATTTGGGCGATGTCTTTGCCCATGTTGTTCCAGTGGAATCGTGATGTTAATAGCCTTCGGGTGGCTTTGATTCCTGGGTGAGAGATCCCGTGAAATACTTTGAAGACGGTCTTTCTGTCTTCGGGTGGTATGCAGAGTCGATTGAATCCCGTCTCGGTGTTGAAGATCATTTGTTTTTCCTCGCCGCGGATGAGGACCTTTTTGATGGTGAAAGTATCCCCATCCTTAGCGATGCGTTGAAGGACGGAATCCCGCTGTTGATGATGGTAGATGGCTTCGTAGTCAACAGCTGGATGAAGTTCTATCGCGTTGATTGCTCTAGAGAGTGCGTCCGCGACCACGTTGTCCGCGCCGGGAACATGCCTGATGTCCGTGGTGAAGGTGGCGATAAATTCGAGGTGCCTGAACTCCCTGTCTGAACGATTTGCTGATGGATTGGAGATTGCACTGATCAGTGGTTTGTGATCAGTGAAGATGGCAACGTGTCGTCCTTCGATGAAGTGTCGGAACTTCTTGATGGATTGATGGATGGCGAGAAGCTCACGACCGAAGGTGCTCCATCGTTGCTCAGTGGGGGTCAACTTCCTACTAAAGAAGGAAATTGGTTGCCATCGCTCCCCCACTCGCTGTTGTAGGACGGCTCCGATGCCGATGTCGGAGGCATCGGTGTGTATGGCAATCTCCAAGTGTTCAGAGGGGAAGTCCAGGGCACATCCTTGAAGACGTTCTTTGATGTTACTGAACGCTTCCTTCTCTTTGGGGCCTAGTGAAACTGCGGTGCTCTTGCTCTTAAGGTGTGATACTAGACCGTTAAGAGGAGCAAGGATGGTAGCGCAGCCAGGGATGAACCTATGGTAATAGTTAACCATGCCGAGAAATTGTCTAAGTTGTTTTTGAGTCTTAGGCATGGGAAACTCAGCTATCGCTCTTACCTTGGATGGTAGGGGTTCTATTCCCTGAGCAGTGATCCTATAACCTAGGAACTCTACTTCATTTACCCCGAATTCACTTTTCTCCGGATTGATGATGATGTTGTAGTCACTCAATCGCTGGAATACCTGTTCTAACTTCGCCTTATGCCTTTCTTCGTCTACAGTGTAAATTAAGATGTCATCCATGTAGACGAAGATGTTGGTTATGCCTTCCAGGACGGTGTTGATGAATCTCTGGAAGGTTTGGGCTGCGGTCTTAAGCCCAAAAGGCATGCGAAGGAACTCAAAAAGGCCGAAGGGTGTTGTAATGGCGGTCTTTTTGATGTCGCGCTTTGCTATTGGTATTTGATGAAAGGCCCTCACGAGATCTATTCGTGAAAACACTTTCATCGCGTGAAGCGCGGCACTGCATTCCTGGAGAAAAGGAAGAGGATACTTATCGCTTCTGGTGATGGTGTTTAATCTCCTGTAGTCACCACACGGTCGCCATTCGCCGTTCTTCTTCTTTGTCATATGGAGTGGGGATGCCCACTCTGATGATGATCTTCTGACGATTCCCATCTTGGTCATCTTCTCAAACTCCTTCTCAGCAATCCCACGCAGTTCCGGTCTAAATGGGCGTGGGGCAGATGTTACTGGAGGCGCGTCGCCGGTGTCGATGTGGTGGCGGACGTTGTGAGGTGTGGGCGCTCTCCAGTTGGCCGCTCCGGTGATATTGGGATAGCGGTCCAGTATCTGTAAAAACTGCTTGTGAGGAGGAAAGAGAGAGTGAAGGGCTTTGGTGTTAAGGTAGAACTTTTTACATTCTACCCATGCGGTGTGATCTGGCCCGAACAATCTTGCCCGGGCTGGACTGATTGATAGGTTGTGACCTACCAGAAAGTCCAGTCCCAAGATAGGATGTCTGATTCCGGCTATGACAAAATTCCACTGGAACTCTGTCTTGAGTCCGAGGTCCAGACTTACCCTCCGCTTGCCAAAGACGGGAATTGACGTGCCATCGGGATTGGTGAGTTTGACGTCGGACGGGGTTTCTGGAGGCAGGTCATCCGAACACGGTGGGATGATGCTGACCATTGCTCCAGTGTCGACGAGGAAGTTCGTTCCGGATAGCACGTCTGTGACAAAGAGAAGAAACTTGCAAGAGTTGTTGTTGCTTGCATGTATGCCCACTTTGCTTATGAATAGGGGCATGTCGGCTGTGGCGGTACAGAGTCTATTGTTTATTTTGTTTGGTTTTGTTTTAATGGGTTTTTGTGTGTGTGGTGTGTGTGGTGTGAGTGGTGTGTGTGGTGTATGTGGTGTGGTGGTGAGTTGGGGTGATGCTGATGATGAAGATGAAGATGTTGTTGTGTTCGTGTTGCTGGTGAGGCGGCACTGCCCCCGGGCCATCTCCGAAGGTGTGCCGATTAGTTTTTTACTGCTATAGGTCCATTATAGGCGCACGGCGACTCACACCTCTTGGCCTGCGGTCCGAAACGCCAGTGATACCAGCACGGAGTGTCCGGTGGTCGTGGCGTCCACTCCGAGCGTTCTCGTGGATGGGCTGACGGTGAACGGGATCCGGGGTAGTTTGGGCGTGATGACGCCGAGCCTGGCCTTGACCTGGGGCGAGACGTGGCGCGGGGCCGATATGGTGTTGATGGTCTGGATGAGGGTCGAGACCTCCGGGGCGTCCTTGAACGAGAAGGACGTTCCCATGAGTCTCGGGACCAAGATCCAGACGAACGCTGGCGCGGGTCCCTGTCCAACCGCTGGCAGACGTTGTTAATCTGTGCGACTAACCTGTGGAGGGTCTCCTCCATGCTTTGCTGGGCTTGCGGTCGGTCCGGAGCGGTTGTGGGTGTTGAGATGTTGAACACCCCAGGAGTCGTCGTCGTCTGTTGTTTTTGGGCCATGGCCCAGGTGACATCGGTGGCTCGGGCGGCGTCATCGATGTCCGGGAACTGCTCGGCCACTCGTCGGCATTCGGTGGTCAATGCCGACAGGAAGGAATCTCTCAGGAACATAGGGTGCTTATCCACGTCGATGACCTGACGCAGATTGGCCAAGACGACGCTGGGTCGCTGAGACGGAGGGGGGATCGTTGAGGAGTTGGGATGCATCCTGAGAACCCGTTCCTTGATGGCACGGAACGCGTTCCCAGCCGGCGGTGTGATGATGATATCCGCGCAGGCGGTATAGACATCCGGCGCCAACTTCGGTGTGACCATTCTGAATCTGGCAAGGTCACTAAGGTCTTCGACGTCGGCCAGTTGTGCCTCGAAGTCGGCGAACCAGGGCATGGCATTGTCTGCCCTGAGTGTCGGAAGTCTATCCACCTGTTGCTGAGCCATCCAACGGGTGTTGTGGGTCGTAGTGAGTGGTGTGACCCGGGTGGATGGCTGGGATGGAGGAAGAGGCTGTGGTGTTGGTTCAGCCTGGGCACTGGGTGTCGGTTGTGCCGGGGGGGTCGCGGCATCTTTCTGCTGTGTCATTGACGCAATCATCCCCTGTATCCTCAGCGTGGACTCCTGGACGGTTTGTTGGATCCGGTCCATCTCAGACCTGAGTTGTCGGTCCATCCTCGCCATCTGCGTCTCGACGGCGGTCATCCTGGCCGTAAACTCTTCCCGAGAGACGCCGTCCTTGGCCGCTGTTCTCTGATGGTCTCTAGATATTGGTGCTGGCTCCATTCCTAAATCTGTTCTGTTCACTAGGGTCACCAATGTAGGTATTCGGTGTGTCGGTGTTATTCCTACGATTTGTTGTTATTGGATGAGGCAGATTTTATTGACTTTATTTCTTGTACAGTTTGGGCTGCTTATGTGGCGGTTAGTGTGTGTGTTGTGTCTTGTATCTATTGTTTGTGTGTCTTTTTATATGTTTCTGTGTGTCAACGGTTGCCTTAATCCGTTGTATTAAGGAGAGGATTACCAGCTATCCGAGGCTCGGCCGCACTCGTTACTTGACACAGCAAGCATTTCAAATGCGGCGCCATAAAGGTGCTCGGACAGGCTGTTTGTGGTAACTATGGCCATGTAGTGAAAATAGCATGGATTTCACTACAACTTTGTCCGGCTATTTTTACATGGTGTTGTTTATTTCGCTATTTTCACTCTTTGTTTTTCTCATACGGTTTGTTTTGTCTTTTGTTGTTTCATCTTGTATTCTTTCTATCTTTGTTTCTTGTGTTGTTTGTCTTTATTATTGTGTCATTAAGTTTTTCTTTAGGCTTAAGTAGTACATTCCATTTGTATTGGTACTTTGTGATATTTTGTGTGTTTTGTCTTTTCTTCTTTGATATCGTGGTATTTATTCTTACTGTGTGTATTGTTCCTATACTGTGATGTTCTGTGTATATGTGTTTGTGTGATTTACATAAATTATTATAATATCTTTCTTGTTTCATATCGCGTTTTCTTTTTCGCCGGATAGATCTTTATTGTGTTAATTTCGTTCAATTTGTTTTTTAACCTAAACATGTCTCCGTAATTTATTGTGTTTAATTGTGTATCTCACTTTATTTAATATTTATTGCTAACTTATTTTGTATCTTGTTGTGAATAAACTTTACTGTGTTATTTTATACTTTGTTGTTTTCTCTTTTTTTTTTACATAAGGATTGTACTGTTTTCACAGTGTTTAATTTTTATTCATTATTTGTTTATATGTCTAATTTTTTATTCTTTGTTATGTTTCATTTGTTAGTACAACTTTTGTTTTCCTCTAATGCTTAGTTATTATTTTGGCGTTTCTAATTTTGGTTTTGTTGGTTATTTCATTAGTTCCCTTTTTTGGTTTTTAATTTGTGGTTGCTTTATCACTAATATTTTACTGGTTTAATAGTCTAATGGATGTTCTTTTCCTGTTTAATTCGTTTTGTTTTCATATTTTTATTAATACTTTTCTTTTATTTATACTTGTTTCTTATTGTTTTTATGCGTTTTCGTAACTTGTTCTGATCATTTGCTTTATTCCTTTGTGACTAATTATTTTTGTGTTTCTGTTCCAATTGTGTTGATTGTTCTTCATAGTCTTGTCTTGATCTGTCCGATTTTTTTTAATATTTATATTTGTTTTAATTTTAGGAAAACTTTTCCAAATTTTTACTGCCATCGTTTCATCTTGTATTAACTTCTTGTTCTGTGTTTCTACCAGTATTGTTCCTATACTTTGGTGAGTTTTGTATAGGTGTTTGTGCTTTACATAAATTATTATAATTTTTATTTAGATTTATTTTGCGTTTGTTGAATGTTATATTATGATATTGCTCTTGTTGATTATATGCGATTTAGGGTGTGTTGTGTTATTGTATAAGTGTGTTGTGATCGTCTAAAGTTATGAAGTGTGATGAACACTTTCATGTTTGTTTTGGGATCTTAATTATGTGGTTATTCTTTTAGTGTTTGTGTGTTTTGTGATTTATGTTTGTGATTTCTTTAATATGTTGTATGCTTTTTTGCAGAAGTGATCGAGTTTTCTGCCCGCTTCTTCTTCAATTTTTTCTAAATCAAAATTTTTACTAATTCCTTGTGAAAAGAGGTCTTTTTGTCTTAATTCGTTGAATGCTGAGCATTTGAATAATATGTGGTCTGCGTTCTCTACCACTTTCCCTTTGCAGCATCTGCACCACTTGTTTTCTGCCAGTCGGAACTTCTTCAAATATTCTTTTGATACACTTTTAACGAGCTCCTTTTGCCAATAATTTCTCTGTTGAATTTGATGTACCACATTCTATCGTCGTCTTCTAATACTCCTTCTCTGTTCTCTAATAGTTCCATAAACGCGCTTTTATTGTGGTTTATCTCTAATCCTGCTTCTGTGCACTATTCATTAATTGTTGGTATTATTCCTTCGTTCAATTTTTTGTAGATATCCTTTTTTCCATCCCCGTTTATTACTAATTGTAAATCGTCTGCAAATGCAAATGGTGTCACTCCTTTTATCTTCTTTAGTCCTTTTAATAAATCATCCATAGCTAATTTCCATAATATTGGGCTCCCTGTGCCACCCAGTGGGCATCCTTTTCTAATAGCTCTCTTGTTCGTGTATCCGTCCGGGTGTAAACTAATGGTTCTTCCTTCCAAAAAGCTAATTACTAACCCTTAGCGGACCGCGTACTTTTTGAGTTGAGTTTCCAGCAGGACCGCAGCATTTTTTTTAAATTTTTTTTTTAGACTACTAGTTAAATAAATTGTTATCAAATCTTTAATATTTATCATATTTGTTTGATTTTTGAAATATAACTAAAAATAGAATCATTTTTTTTTTTAGTAATTTTTTAAAGTTAAATTTTTGTTGCTTAAACTAAGACAATCAATTTTTATACACTGTTTAGAAAAAAATTAATTTAATTTTTTCTTTAATAATATAAAATTTTTTTTTTTAATTTTTATGTTTATTAATGTTTATTATATAAAACAAAATAAAATTTATCAATAAGGCTTGTTTTTTAATTACAAAATTTAAGTTTAAAAATAAGATTAAAAAAAAAAAAAATTTAATAAGTTGTTTTTAAAAATTCAACAAATTTTGGGTAAAAAAAAAATTTTAATACAATTAATTACAATTAAATACAAATAAATTACTAATAAAATATCAATGAATAAAATACAAATGATTAATTATAATAAAAAAATGATTTTAATTATTTTTATAATCATCTAATGTATGATATCGTTTCCAACATTCTCCTATGTGCAAATGTGGCATAGATTGGCAAGTATTGCAATATGTGGTTGTTTCATGTCTTCCTTTAAAAATATTTCTATTAGAACAAACAACACAATCTCGACTAACACCTTTTTCTATTGAATGAAATTTATTATTTAGTCGGTCATCCGTTGAAATAGATATTGATCGACTTTTAACTTGTTTAAAATTTCCTACTAATTGTGAAACTAATTTTTCTCTAAATAATAAATGGGACATCGGTTTTTCATTAAGACTTTTTTTATGAAATTTGTATAAGATATAAGCATTTATTATACTCATTTCTAAACCCCAAAAAAATAATTTTCTCCACCATTTTAAAGATTTTCTTAAGAAACAATATGAAGATGCATATTGATCAGCAAGAGTAACACCTCCCATATTTTTATTATATTCACATACTATTGTAGGTTTTTTAAACAAAATCGTTTTACCTTTATATGTTTTTTCAAAATTATGAAATTGTGTTGTTCCACATGTTGACAATAATGTTACCAATCTTTTATCTTGCCATGCCATTGCAAAAATTTTTTGTTTTTTTAAAGCAATAAAATCATTTTTTGCTAATTTTATTTTTTTAAATTGAATTGGTAATTTTTTTCTATTTAATTTTACTGTTCCTGTTAGATGACAATTAATTTTTAATAATTCTTCTGCTAAGTCAACACTGGTAAAATATTTGTCAGTGTAAAGATGATATCCCTGTGATCCGGGCAAGTCATTAATTAAATTTTGCACAAGTTTCAAAGGAATTTTAGTACTAACAGAAAGTTCTGAATTCGGTAAACTTTCAGTTGTCAATTTACCGAAATATGGTAAAAATGAATAAGTATAACCAGTTTCAGAATCTGCTAATACATAAATTCTAATCCCCCATTTTGTTGGTTTATTAGGATTATAAGTTAAAAATGAAACTTTACCTTTGAATTTCACAATGGATTCATCTACAACAATATTTTTACCAGGTACAAAATATGTCGAAAAATTATTTATTTTATTTGTTCTTGTTCTTAAATTACATGATGTTTCTCTTGATGTATCATTTAAATGAAACATCCAAAAAATTTGTTCAAATCTTTTTCTTGTAAATGTTTGACTAAAAAACGGATGATTCAAATTAAAATTTGTTGATCAATATTTTTTAATATTTGGTAAATGATCAATTCCCATATTAATAATTAAGTTTATAATAAATAAGTATATAATAAATAGTGTATTGGTAGAACTGAATAAGATCGAAGGTGTGTATCCATATGCATTTGCAGATGACTTGCAGATATTAATTGAAGATGAAGATAGAAGAAAGATTTATAAAAAACACAACGAAAAAATTATTCCTAGTATTAATGAATGGTGTGATAAAGCTGGACTTGAAATCAATCATTCAAAGAGTGGATTTCTAGAGTTATATAGCGAAAGGGATATGAATTATATAAAATTAAATAGAGACATTATAATTAGAAAAGATGAAATGAAAATTGTGGGTATTAATTTGAATAACAATTTTGGAACTGAAAAGCAGGTCGAAATGATATTGTTGAGGGCTAAAAATGATTTGAAATGGTGTAAATTATTAGGGAAAGAATTATTCGGTGCAGACGCTAACACTTTAAAATTGATTTTTACGATGGTGATTGAAAGTAGAATCATGTATGGCTGCAAGTTTTGGGCTAGAGGAATTAAGGTTTGGTTTGGTTTGGTTTGGTTTGGGTTTTACGAGCCCACCACAAGCTACCTCTCCAGATCGGAATAAATGTTTTACCATTTAAAGCAATACTGGGTCGTTAGTACGTCGAGGGTGTAGGGCATCGGCATAATGCGGCTATACATATTACGTTCATGTAAACCTTTAGTGCCTCCCACCTTATTACAAGGATGGATGTGAGTTTGTCGGATTCCTATATTTACACCAACTATAACACATATCAGCACCACGCGGCTCCTTTAGATGAAACTTACAAACATCTCCAGGCGCGGAATATGACATACAAAGACTTGGGAATAAGAAGGGGTTAGTGGTCTTTGCGTATAATAAAATTTAACTATAGCAGCAGAAAGTATATGCCTTTCTCTCCTATATATATCGATATAGGCGAAGAAGAAAGTGCAGAACAATCGTTGTGTGCTAGTGACCGAATTCACGCCAATAGAATTCTAAGTCAAACAGAGTTTTGTATATAAGTGTTTTGAAATCGAGGTCTCTCTCTCGTCTTTCAGTTTAACTTAGAACATTAACTGCTGTTTCCCTATTTTGGTTAGATTTTGAACTTAGTGTAACTTACGGACTGTTGACCACCGTAGTGTTTACTATGTTCAGTTTGTTAGAGTGCCACAACCTTCTTTGCGATCAAGACTAACTGAAAGTGCACTAGTTTAGGAAGGCATGGGCCTTCCTTATAACCAATATTCAGCCACGAGAAAGCCAGGGCAGCCTGCGGTATGGTCTAAGTATTTTAAGACGGAGAGTAACATAAACGTTCTCACCCCTATGTGATGTATTAACTAAGTTATCTATCCTATTATTTTACTATTCATGGCTCATCATTGTATACTCATTAATTCTTACGAGAAAGAATCAACTTGCCACCATCGACTTAACTGTACTCTGGAAGGCTGAGCGAATGACTATGAACTAGTTGTGTTTAGTTTTTTATGTTTGTGTCTATTTTAAGTATTATTGTATGCTTAATCTTAATGACCATATCAAGATTGTTCTTCACTAGATCACTACATCATGAAGAACGTTAAGCAAATACTTAAAACATCTATACTAACAATTTCATCTATACTAATCTTTTACTTTGTTTAAACATAGTTCACCATTGTAAGCTCATTAACCTTCCACTGATTAATTTGTATTTCACTAGATCGCTACATCATGAAATACCGAGCAGATGTCTATGATTTAATTTTGTATTAACATTTGTGTTTATTTTGTATTTTGTTGCTAATAGCTCATCATTGTTTGTCCGCTAGCACATCAGCAGCCAGCTTGCTTCCACTAGATCACTACATCATGGATAGCTGGACGGATGTCTATTATTCAACCCTGTGTCTTCCTCTAAAAATTTGCTTATTGATTTCCCTATTCTACTGTTATGTGTATATGTTTTAATAATTCCTTATATTTATATTTGTTGTGATGATTGAATTCGTTTTTAACTTCCATCTTCTCCTTTAAATTTCCTATTATTTCACCATCACTTCACTAATAAATCCTCTAGGTTTAGGGGAGTGCAGCCTATTTCTATCTCTTCTGATATTTGTCCATCACTTTCGCTAATATTTGTCCATCACTTTCGCTAATAATTCTTCTAGGTTTAGGGGAGTGCGATCTATTTTTATTTCTCTTAGTAATTTAACCATCAATTTCACTAATAAGTCTTCTAGGTTTAGGGGAGTGCAACCTACTTCTATTTCTCTTAATATTTGTCCATCAATTTCGCTAGAAAGTCTTTAAGTTTTAGGTAAGTGTAGCCTACTTCTATCTTCAATATTTATGCTTAAAGGGTCGCGATTTAGTCCAAATTCTAACCATATTTTAATAAATTGTTCATTATAGGGACGCAATTAATTCCAAATTCTAACCATATTTGATTAAATTGTTTATTATAAAGTCTCAATTAAATCCAAATTTTAACCATATTTTATTAAATTGTTTATTATTACTCTTCAATACTTCTAATAATACAAATTTTGGATGGTATCATCCCAAATTTCTTCCTCTTCTTTCTTTTATCCTTCTATAGGGTTTAATTTGATTCAGTTTTTAAGCTCACCCGCCTATGGTCACAATGTCTCCTACGGATTCCAATGGACGCCAATGTTGTCCTCCACCAATTGAGTATACCATGATGTATGTTTGTTGTGTTGTTATATATTTGTTGTTGTTTTCTTTATAAATTATTATGTTGCTCACTACACTCGTATTAGTCTATACACCAAAATTTTATTATTCATTATATACTCACATTATTCTATACACTACTTTTAATAATCACTATACCTGCACTAGTTAATTTAACTAATAACATTCACATATATGAAATGACTTCGATTGTTTATTCAATTAATCACTGTAACTACATTTATTTCTGTTAGTTTATATGTTGTGTATTTAACTCATAATTTCTATGATTATTCTTTATTATTCTCTCCACCTATGTTCAAATAACTCAGTTTTGATCTAATTAATTAATTTTCCATTAATTTGTTTCACTCATTAATTTGTTTCACTCTTTATTTCTTCATCATCATTCATTTTCGTCATTTTTCCATCATTTCATTTTCATTTTTTCTTTAATAGGTTTTTTTTTTTTACCAATAAGTTTTTTTTTTTTTTTTTTTAGGTTAAAGCGATTAAATCCTATATAATACATCTTTATTTACAATAATTACGTTATAATTCTTATTTATATTCCTTCATCAATTCAATTGCTTTCTTGCAATATTTATCAAATTTTATTCCTATTTCTTCCTTTTTTAGTTTAACTAAATCTCTCTCGTTTAAAATTCCTTCAATACTTAAATATTTTTGCCTACTTTGGTTTAGGAAGGGACATTCAAATAAAATATGATGGGAATTCTCTATAGTTTCTCTTTTGCAAAATCGGCAGTATTCATCATTGCTTATTCTGTACTTATAAAGATACTCTTTAAATAAACCGTGTCCTGTTAAAAACTGAGTGTTGTAAAAGTTGCACCTGTTAATTAAATCTCCTTTTCTTAATATGAATAGTGCACTGTTTTTTGTTATCATTCCATTTTTTAATATTAGCTCGTCTCTTTCTTTTTCCAATTTTTTCATACTTTCTTCTTTTATGTGGCTTAATGGTATATGTTCCCATATGTAATTCTCTTCTTTGCTTTTTATATTTGCTCCCTTCTTCGCTAACTCGTCTGCTCTTTCATTTCCAATGTTCCCTACATGGGCTTTGACCCATTTTATTTCAATGCTTTTGTTAATGGCTTTGTTAAGTTTAAATATGTCTAGCTGAGTCAAGTTTATCAATCTATTTGTATTTTTAAAATCCAATAATTCACTAATTACTGCCTGATTATCTGATAGAATTACGATCTTTCTTATTTCTTCTCTGATTTTCTCCTTTTCCGTATCTAATTTATTTATCCCCATTCTAATGGCTATAGTTTCTGCCTGATGATTCGAACATAGTGGGTGTAGTTTTTTATAATCATTTGTTAATTCTATGTTATTTAGTCTAATATTATAACCAGCTCCAACTCCATTATTTGACTTTGAACCATCTGTATATATTTCTAAAGTATTTTCTAAATCATATTCTCCATCTTCACTCAATCTTTTAAAACCTTCTACTTCAAAATTTTCTTTAAATAAACAGATTTCATTTGTTTTTATTTCATCCTGAATCTTAATTCTATCTTTTTGATTCACCATTATTTCTCCTTTCCTTCTAAAATTCATAATATTTTTCTCTCTTATGATTCTTAGGTCTAATGGAGTGCTTCCAGTTAAGCAATATAATTTAGCATAAGAAAGTGTACCATATCCTTTCACCATCCATATTAAGAATAATCTATGAATGGATCTAAATTTCCTCCAAATTACACTTTTTTCACTGATATTTCTTGCCCAAAACTGACATCCATACATAATTCTACTTTCTACAATAGTTGAATAAATAATTCTTAACGTCTCGGTGTTTGCTCCAAATAATTCCCCTGCTAACCTTTTGCACCATTTAAAATCATTTTGCGCTCTCGCTAATATAAATTCGATATGACTTTCTGTCCCAAAATTTTCATTAATTCTTATTCCAACTATTTTTATTTCATTTTTCTTCAATATTAGGTCTCTATTAAATTTTATATAGTGCATTCCATCCTGTTCATAACATTCCATAAATGCACTTTTCGAATGGTTAATTTCTAGTCCGGCACTTTCGCACCATCTATTTATTACTGGTATTATAATTTCATTTAACTTGTGATATAACCTACTACTATCTTCATCTTCTATTAACAATTGCAGATCGTCCGCAAACGCATATGGATGTACTCCTACAATTTCATTTAGTTCTATTAGCAGGTCGTTCATTGCTAGTATCCACAGGGTAGGACTTCCCGTTCCTCCCTGAGGACAACCTTTTTTGATGAATTGTCGATTTGTTTTTCCATCTGGATGTAGACTAATTGTTCTTAAGCTTAAAAAGTCTATTAGTATATTTCCAATATCTTTCGGTAGTTTGTTGTCTAGTATGGTATTTAATATTTTACTGATCTTCAAATTATCATAAGCTCCCTTTATATCTAAACTTAGTAAAATCATTTTCTTTTTTCTATTTTTTATCTCTATACTCTTCTCTACCATATCTAGTAATAAATCTGTTGTACTCATATTCTTCCTGAAGCCATATTGTGATTTTGATATATCCGTTCTTTCTGTTATATATTTCATCAATCTATCCATTAGGATTTTTTCAAGTAGTTTTCCTAGTATAGGTAGGAGTGTCAATGGTCTCATGCTAGATGTTGTTCCTTTAGGAATAAGTTTTAAGATTCCTTTTTTCCAAAGCTCAGGGAAAGATTCCAATTCTAAACATTTATTAAATAAACTTGTCAATACCTTCTCTTTATTTATAAAAACTGTCTTTATTATATTTGAGTCTACTTCATCACATCCACCGCTTTTATTATTTTCTAAGTTAGACATTACATTCTTTACTTCAAAATCTGTTATTCTTGGACTCTTTTTAACGTTTTGTTCGTTTTTCCTAAATTTGTTAATCAATTTTTCTATTTTATTCTTTTCCTCTTTATCATCATTGACATCCATAGATTGTAGAAATTGTTCAAAGATAAGTTTTTCTATCTCAATATTATCTAATTCTTCTTTTCCATGATTAAAAATAGTTGTAATATGAACGTTCATTTTCTCTTTATGGTTTAAATTTTTAATTATATTCCACACATTGTCCCTGTTCATTTTATCCATTTCCATTAAATGTGTTTCTTTCTTTCCCTTCTTTAGTTGTTTTTTAAATTCCGATTTTACTTTCCTATATTCTTCAATTAAATCTAGATTGTTATTCTTTCTTAATTTCTTCCTAATATCTTTTAATCTATTTGCTAATCTCCTACTTTCTTTTGTTGGTTTATTAATTTCTTTCTCTTTGTTAATGATCGTTTCTTTTCTCATATTTACACTTTTAATTTCCAGTTTCTTAATTATTAATTCTGGGATTTCTTTTGTTACCCTATTTAAGTCAAATTTGTTCTTAATTCTGTTTATTTTTCCTTCGATTAATTTTATTACTTTATCTATCTCTTCTTTATCATTCATTATATTAGTTCTCTTAATACTTTTCATATAAAAGGGGATTTCTAAATTATAATTATTCATTATTTTTAATTCGAAAATTATTGGGTTATGGTCGCTATGAGTAATCAATTCATTTCTAACTTTCCATCTTGATATTAAATGATATACGCTACTTGATGTGATTGTAAGATCTACCCAACTTTTATTCCTATTGTCTAACGTTTGAAAGGTGGGTGGTGATGGTATTTTGTTAATTATTCTACTATTCATAATTTCTACTATTTGTTCCAATACTTTTCCTCTCGTATTTGTTTTGAAATCTCCCCAATTTACACTTCTGCTATTGCTATCTACTCCAATTACATAATGTTTATTCCCTATCTTTTCCAATAATTCTTCCGTCTTCTTCCTCATTTGTTGTGAATTAAATCTTAAATTTGCAGAAATGCTGATCGGAATGTATGCAGAACATACTATTATTTTACTATTCCCTAATCTTGCATAAACTTTATCCTCGTTACTTAAATTTTTAATAATTTCAATTACTAATTCTCTATTATATATAACTATAGCTGCTCTAATTCTAGCGTTGTTTTTAGCTATCTTGTTGGTCAGAATTCTATGGCTGTTTGGGAATATTAATTTCTCCTCTTTATCAATATATGGCTCTTGGATTAAAGCAACGTCGATCTTTTCTGTTTTAACTAAATTAACTAATGTCATCGCACAGGTATATGATTTGGCCATATTCAGTTGTATTATTCTGATTTTAGGTTTAGGTTTAGGTTTGGTTTGGTTTGGTTTGGGTTTTACGAGCCCACCACAAGCTACCTCTCCAGATCGGAATAAATGTTTTACCATTTAAAGCAATACTGGGTCGTTAGTACGTCGAGGGTGTAGGGCATCGGCATAATGCGGCTATACATATTACGTTCATGTAAACCTTTAGTGCCTCCCACCTTATTACAAGGATGGATGTGAGTTTGTCGGATTCCTATATTTACACCAACTATAACACATATCAGCACCACGCGGCTCCTTTAGATGAAACTTACAAACATCTCCAGGCGCGGAATATGACATACAAAGACTTGGGAATAAGAAGGGGTTAGTGGTCTTTGCGTATAATAAAATTTAACTATAGCAGCAGAAAGTATATGCCTTTCTCTCCTATATATATCGATATAGGCGAAGAAGAAAGTGCAGAACAATCGTTGTGTGCTAGTGACCGAATTCACGCCAATAGAATTCTAAGTCAAACAGAGTTTTGTATATAAGTGTTTTGAAATCGAGGTCTCTCTCTCGTCTTTCAGTTTAACTTAGAACATTAACTGCTGTTTCCCTATTTTGGTTAGATTTTGAACTTAGTGTAACTTACGGACTGTTGACCACCGTAGTGTTTACTATGTTCAGTTTGTTAGAGTGCCACAACCTTCTTTGCGATCAAGACTAACTGAAAGTGCACTAGTTTAGGAAGGCATGGGCCTTCCTTATAACCAATATTCAGCCACGAGAAAGCCAGGGCAGCCTGCGGTATGGTCTAAGTATTTTAAGACGGAGAGTAACATAAACGTTCTCACCCCTATGTGATGTATTAACTAAGTTATCTATCCTATTATTTTACTATTCATGGCTCATCATTGTATACTCATTAATTCTTACGAGAAAGAATCAACTTGCCACCATCGACTTAACTGTACTCTGGAAGGCTGAGCGAATGACTATGAACTAGTTGTGTTTAGTTTTTTATGTTTGTGTCTATTTTAAGTATTATTGTATGCTTAATCTTAATGACCATATCAAGATTGTTCTTCACTAGATCACTACATCATGAAGAACGTTAAGCAAATACTTAAAACATCTATACTAACAATTTCATCTATACTAATCTTTTACTTTGTTTAAACATAGTTCACCATTGTAAGCTCATTAACCTTCCACTGATTAATTTGTATTTCACTAGAGAAAAATAAATACCAACTCAGAAATGACAAATAGAAATAAAAGAAAAAAAGAAACAGCGGAAAATACCAAAAAAGAAATCAGAATACTACAATTAAATATGGCGAAATCCTTCACTTGTGCGATGACCGTATTGGATATTGTGAGAAAAGAAAGAATTGATGTTGCACTAATCCAAGAACCATATATTAATAAAGAAGGTAAATTAAATTGTCCAGGGAATGTATACATGCTATTTAAAAAGAAGACTAATGAAAATAAAAAGATAAGAGCAGCCATCGTAATTTTTAATAAGAATATAATATTAGAAATGATTGATAATTTGAGCAACGAAGACAGAGTATATGCAAGACTAGGAGACAATAAGATAATCTTATGCTCAGCATATATACCGGTCAGCATCTCAGCAAATTTAAGATTCAACTCACAACAAGTAAAAAAGGAAATAGAGAGCATATTGGAAAAAATAATTAACAAAGAATACATCACTGGAGTAGATAGCAATTGCAGAAATGTAATATGGGGAGACTTCAAAACAAATACAAGAGGAAAAGTGCTAGAGCAAATGTTAGAGATAATGAATAGTAAGATCATCAATAAAATTCCTTCACCACCTACATTTCACTCCCTAAATAACAAGAGTAAAAGCTGGATTGATATTACAATAGCCTCGAGAAGATGCAGTAAACTTGTTAACAATTGGAAAATTAGAGAAGACATCATCTCAAATAGTGACCATAACCCGATAATATTTACAATCACAACAGATAATAAAAACAATCTGGAGATTCCCTTCTACTTAAAAAAGAGCAAGAAAATTGATGAAGATATAAACAATGAAGAAATAGAGAAGATAATAGATAAATTGAATAGAGAAGTAGACAAAATAAAAAATAAATATGATTTGAATAGAACAGTTAGAGAGATACCAATAATAATAAATAAAGTACTGAGGAACACCATCAAAGTAAAAGAAACAGAATTAGACAACCCCAAAAACCAAATAAACGTAGAAAAGAAAAAGAGAGAAAGTAGAAAACTAGCCAACAAACTAAAGAACATCCGGAAAAAATTAAAGAAAAGCAGTAATAAAGAACAAAACGACAAGCTAATAGAAGAATATAAAATGAACAAAAGCGAATATAAGAAACAACTGAAAAGAGAAATTAAAAATAAACATGAAGCAGAAATGGATAAAATGAGCAAAGAAAATGTATGGAATATGATAAAACGCCTAGATGATAGAGACAAGATAAAGAACCACATATCCATAATCTTTGATCACGGGAAAGACGAAATGGATAATCAGGAACTGGAAAAAGTTATACTTGGTAAATATGTACAAGAATTAAGTGAACAAGAAAACATAGAAGAAACAATAAGGATAGAACAAATAAAAAACAAGTTCCAAAACAGTAAATCGAATGACAAAACTAGCCCTAAGATAAGTAGATTTGAAGTAGAAGACGCATTGAAGGAACTAGGAAATAATAAAAGCGGAGGATGTGACGGGCTGAGATCAAATACTGTCAAAAAGATATTCACAAACAACGAAGAAGTGTTAGAAAAACTATTTAATAAATGTCTAGACCTAAATACGTACCCTATTATGTGGAAAAGAGGGATATTAAAACTAATCCCAAAAGGTAACAGTGCAAATATGAGACCACTTACACTGCTACCTATAATTGGAAAACTATTAGAAAGAATTATAATGAACAGAATTATGAAATACTATGCCGAGAACAAAGAAGTGTCGAAACAACAATACGGCTTTAGAAAAAATGCAAACAGTAGTGATCTACTTATGGATATGAATGAAAAGAGCAAAGAACTAAAAGAAAAGAGGTTTAAGTTTTTTTTTTTTTTTTTTTTTTTTTTTACTGGTTTATACGTGCCCTTCACAAGCCATCTACTAGGATCCATCATTTCTGACAAACCTAGATTATAGATACCCCTGTTACGTGAGCCAACGGCATAAAGCGACAGATTGCACCTCAATCTACCTATAGTGCTTTCTATTCATGAATAAGTGATTCCTTGATAATCACTTAAACAACAATAGATGTGAGTCTGACGGATTCCTATACTTACACCATCTATAACACATATCAGCACCACGCAGCACCAATACAGATGTAACTTACAACATCTCACGGTACGGAATAAGACAAGCAAAGACTTGGGAATAAGAAAAGGTTAATTGTCTTTACGCATATATAAAACAACAATAGCAACAGAAAGTATGTGCCTTTCTCTCCTATATATATCGATATAGGCGAAAAGAAAGAGCAGAACAATCTTTGACGTGCTAGTGACCAAATTCATGCCAATAGAATTCTTAGTCAGACAGAGTTTTGTATATAAGTTGGCTGAAATCGAGGTCTTTCTCTCGTCTTTCATTTTACTTAGAACAACGACTGCTGTCTCCCTGCTTAGGTTAATTAGTTGAACCACAATCTAACTTTAACGGACAATTGACCACCGTTTAGTGTTTGCGTTTGGTTCGATTTGTTTTAGTCCAACTTGCAAGCCCTTTATACAAGTTGTCCCGGATATAGTAAAGCGCGGATATTTTACTATTTGATTTGAAGGATACAAATGTCTATTTCAACAAGAATATCTTAAAACTATTCTTTTTACTTTATACATTATCCGAACATATATTTCATTTGAATAGAGTCGTAATTGCAAATCAAGAATTTATATGAAACATTAAAAGTCATCTTAATCTTATCTCCGAAATAAGAACCGACAACTATTTAATTTCTAAATTCAAGACTCTCCAGCTTTGGGATATTGGCTATGTATGTATGGCGCAGAACAGTTAACTATTAGAACATAAGTGATTGTAAAATAAATCTTCTTATTACTAGTAACCGTATATGCCCAATATAACCGATCCTTTCTCACTTGGAATAATTACATTTTTAAATTGTGACTACATGGCGTAGAATTCAGCTTGTTATGAACTCCTTTTCACACTGTTTGCAGCATAACACGCAATTACACAAACATATGAAAAGTTTCTTTATCAGTAGCACTGACTTAACCGTACCATGCACTGATGAAGTCCATACCACCAAATATATACCCAATTGCACTTTTAAACGGCTAGAGTCGAATGGTAGTGCCTCCTATATCACGGACCCATTCTTTTTGTTTTAAATGGCTATTCGTAATAATGGGAATTTATTACTTACAATTAGTATTTTTAGGTATGGAAGAGAAAAAATTTGTTAGTAAATACAGATTATAGATTTTAATTTTTGTTTTATTAGTTTTACAATAGTGTTAGTTTATCAAAGTTTAAGAGTTTAAATTTTAAATTTTAAATTTAAGGTTAATATAAATAAGTTAATTTGTTTCATTTTTCATCAACTTGTAGGCTTTTTCGCAAAATTTATTGAAGTCGTTTGCCTCTTTTTCCATTTTCAATTTTGTTAGATCCTTTTCTTCCAATATATTATTAATACTCAAGTATTGTTGTCTTAAATTATTTACTGCTGGACATTCAAATAATATATGGTTGGCATTTTCACTCTCTATTCCCTTGCAAAGTCTGCATGTTTTCTCTTTTTTTATTTTGAATTTAAATAGGTATTCTTTGAAGATACCATGTCCTGTTAAGAATTGTGTGCTGTAAAAGTTGCAGCATCTATTTAATCCCTCATTTCTGATTTCAAATAACCAATCATTTTTCTTAATTGCTCCATTTTTATTTAAAATTTCATCTTTATCTCTTAAAATTCGTTTCTTCATTTTTTCTTTTATAAAACTCATTGGTATTAGTTTCCAACTATATTGTTCCTGGTCAATATTAGCGCCAGCTTTGGCAAGTTCATCTGCCCTTTCATTTCCTTCTATGCCACAGTGAGCTTTAACCCATTTGATTTTAACTACATTCTTTATTCTTCTATTTAGGTTGTATATTTCTTTTTGTGTTTGGTTCGCAAGTTTATTTTGATTTTCTAGATTTAACAGCTCTTCTATTACACTTTGATTATCGGTGTAAATAACCACTTGGCTAATATTTATTATTGTTTCTTCTTTTAATTCAAAAATCAGTCTTTTTATTGCTTCCTTAATTGCTACTGTTTCGGCTTGGTGGTTAGAGCAATGCGGGTGGAGTTGGCCATTACCATAGTATATTTCTTTATTGTATTTTCGTATGCTATATCCAAAGCCTACTTTTTTATTTATTTTGGATCCATCAGTAAATATACATAGGTAGTTTTTATCATCAAATTCTTCATTTTCATTTATTTTAACTATTTTATTTTCAAAGTTCTTTTTAAATAGAGTGCAATTTCTAAACATTATCTTTTCTTCAATCATTAGATCTTCTTGGATTTCATCTTCATTTTCTTGTGCAGTTAATTTGCCCCTTCTTTTCACTCTGTTAGAATTTGTTTCGTGTAAGATTTTCCTGTCTAACGGCACACTTCCAGTTAAACAATACAATTTGGCATAGGATATCGTTTTGTATCCTTTGACCATCCATATCATATAAGTGCGATGAACTGCTCTTATCTTCTTCCATATCGGATTGTATTCATGGATTTCGCTAGCCCAGAAATGGCTACCATAGTTGATCCTACTTTCTATATACGTGGTGAAAATGAGTTTTAATATATTCATATCTGCGCCAAAAAATTTTCCAGCTAGCTTTCGACACCATTTAATATCGTTTATAGCTCTTTTAACAATGAACTCAATATGCTCATCCACATTTAATTTGTTGTTGATTGTTATACCTAAGATCTTGATTTTCTCTTTCCTCACAATTATCTCTCTATTAAATTTAATATAGAACATTCTCTCATTTTCATCTTCATCTTCTTTATCCATTGGAAACAATTTTAGGAAGGCACATTTATCATAGTTTAATTCTAAGCCTGTTCTCTCGCACCATTCATTAATGTTGGTAATGACATCTTCATTAATTCTTCTATATATTTCTTTACTGTTTTCTCCCTCAATTATTATTTGTAGATCGTCGGCAAAGGCATATGGGAAAATTCCATCAATTTTGTTTAGTTTTTCTAATAATTCATTCATTACAATTATCCAGAGGGTAGGGCTTCCAGTACCTCCTTGTGGGCATCCTTTAGTGATCCTTCTCTTGTTTGTCTCGCCATCTGGATGCAGATTAATTGTTCTTTCTTGAAGGAAATTAATTAGTAATTCTCCAAGATCGTTAGGCATCTTTGTTGTCAGTATTGAGTTTAGAATGCTACTAATCCTTAAATTGTCATATGCTCCTTTGATGTCTAGAGATAGAAGGACGGCCTTTCTTTTTTCTGTATTAATCTTTCTACATTTGTCTCTTATGTCCATAAGGAGATTGATTGAATTTGAATTTTTCTTAAACCCGTATTGTTTGGATGACATTTGTTTTTCTTCGTCCACATATTTCCAACAACGTTTCATTACAATCTTTTCTAATATCTTACCACTTATTGGTAAAAGTGTCAATGGTCTCAATTTGTCTAAGGAGTTTTTAGGTATTAGTTTTAATACACCTTTTTTCCAGCACAATGGGAATGTGTTAAATTCGAGGCATTTATTGAATAGAATAACTAAACAAGACGAGTTTTGTTTGAAGATTTGTTTAAAAAGGTTGGAGTTTATTTCGTCGTTTCCGGCACATTTGTTGTTACTTAGTTCTTTTATTGCTGTTTCAACTTCAAAGCTTGTAAATGGAGGTGTGTTTTTGATGTTAGATTTATTCTCCCTAAATCTTTTAATAATTCTTTTTATTCTTATTTCTCCTTTAATCGTATTTTCTATAGACTCTCTTGGTATGAATTCTTCTAATATTTTTTCTTCTAACATTTTATTATTTATTTCGTTTTCATTATGATTAAAAATGGTTGTTATATGTACTTCAAGCCTTTCTTTATTTTTAAAGCTTTTTAATTCATTCCAAATATTATCCACATTTATTGCGTTCATCTTTTCTTCGTGTTTTCTTTTATTTATTTTCTTCAATAACTTTCTGAACTCTTTTTTGATTCTCTTGTATCTTCTAATTAGTTCTTCATTTCTGTTTTCGGTTTTGTTCTTAATATTCTTTTTAATTTCTTTTCTTGTTACATATAGCTTTCTTTTTAGATCAATTTCTTCTTTCTTATCAGTTTCATTTTTTTGCTTATTTTGTTCTTCCATATTACTATAGTTTTCTTCTTTTTCGTTTAATATTCTCAATTCATGTTTATTAATACTCTTAAAAATAATTTTAGGCAGGTTTTCTGTTATATAGTTCAAGCTTTCACTGCTGTTTATTCTATTAATTTCTTTTTCCAGTTTATTAGTTAACTCTTCTATTTCTTTGTCGTTTAATTTCACATTTTTATGTTTTCTGATGTTTTTATTATAGAATGGCTTATCTAACTTTGTCTCACTCTTTATTTTTAAGTCATAGAATATTGGTCTATGGTCACTATGAATGACAATTTGATCATCAACTTTCCAATTTTTGACCAAGGTTTCAATTCCTTTTGATGTGATTGTAAGATCAATCCAGCTTTTCCTATTGCCATCTAATGAACAGAAGGTTGGTGGTGATCGAATTTTATTAATAATGTTACTGTTGTAGATTTCTAGCGTTTGTTCAATAATTTTTCCTCTCGCATTCGTTAATACATCACCCCATTCAGTATTTCGACTATTGCAATCCATGCCAATAAGATAATTTCTATTGCACATACTGTCCATTATTGGTTCAAATGTCTCTCTTACTTGTTGCGAGTTAAATCTAAGATCTTTGGTTTTGCTGACTGGGATGTATACCGATCCTAGAATTATTTTTGAGTCGGCTAATCTTACAAATACTTTATCCTTATTGCTGATGTTTTTTATTAATTCAACCAATATATTCTCACGATAAATTACAATTGCTGCTCTCGGTTTTTCATTTGATTGTTTTGGTTTAATAAATATTACTCTTTTACTTCCCGGAATATTAATCTTTCCTGTTCTATCAACGTATGGTTCTTGAATTAAGGCTATGTCAATTTCTTTTTCTTTTATAACTTTTAGCAGGGTGTTGTTGCATGTAAAAGATTTTGCCATATTTAGCTGTAAAATTTTAATCTTGTTGTGGTTGATCTGTTTTCTTCTTTTAATTCTAGCATCGTTTTCGCTTCTATTAATTATTCTTTTTCTTTCATGGTTATCCATTTTAGCTAAATAGTAGTTCTAATTTGTAGTTAATGAAGAAAATACAAGGAGTGCTAATATAATGATTTATTCACGATATGATAATAGATTTTAAATTTAATTTTTAACTTAATAATAAATATTTGATAATTTAACAGTAATTTGCTCCTTTACTAATAAATATTTGATGATTTAACAGCAGCTCCTCATTTAATAATATATATTTTGCAGATTTAATAAAATAGACTAGAATAATATACTTTAAACATATACGAAGATTTAATTCTTAAATAGAAGTATGTAAAAATATCTTTGAGGTTATATCTTTGAGGAATTAGTTATAACCTATACAGTCAATATATAACTTCTAGGTTTAGGTGGGTGCAATACAACACGGCACTTATTGCACACCCCACTTTTATAGTAATATTGCACAATATAAAACACCTTACACTATAGCGTCACATTATTTTCACTTACGCTCATTTGTTAAATAGAGTAGTTGATTAGAGAAAGTTAACCATTTTAGAACAATAGTTAAGTAATTAATAATATATAAGAAAAAATAGTTAATTAAAGTAATTAAAGTAGTTAAAAAACAAATAACAAATAACAAATAATAAAATTATATCCACATATTATAATCCACTAATTTTAATCGTACAAAAGTCATACCCGCCTATGGTCAACAATGTAGTCCCAAATGATATCGTGAGCACCAATGTAATCCAAAAGATAACTTTTAATAATCCAAAGGCAGAGGCACAAGTGAAGAACAGAAAGTAGGAGAAAAATAATATAAAGAATAATACCAAAATGGCGGCCAGTGACCACTTCAACAAAACTTTATGGCCGAAGCCTTTACAGTATAGATTTAAAATTTTCAAAAACTGCTGAAACCGCAATTTTCATGTTTAGCATTTACATAGTTCATTTTCAAGCTTAGTTAATGGTCGTTCAATGCAACCTTATGGAAACCACGTTTTCCGCTCCTTTTCAAAGTCAGTTCAAAGTCACTAGCTTTCGCTGCACAAAATAAACTACGCAGTTAATTTGTCCATTATAATTTCCATAAGAGCACAAAAAGTTCACAAAAAATCTTCCAAAAAAGATCTAAATCAATCCAATTTTGCACACCACAATTTAAACATTGGCCGCTCAACCTGACGCACCACTTGTTGCACAAAAGTCACAAAAAAGTAACAACATATACCAAAATATTAAAACACGTGTTTTTTAATGGAACAAATACGTCTTACTCCTTTCAGCTCCAAATGGACAATGGTCAAACAACAACTTAAGCACAACACTAAACAACACCATGGAACATTCTGGAACATTCTATTTGAAGGAGCAATGTTAACCTTATGGAGACCAATGCAAACCAATGCAAACTTTATGGAGACCAATGCAAACCAATGCAAACCAATACATTCTTATGGACAACAACATTAGAACTTGATCTTACCCATGCAAACTTTATGGAGACCAATTTAAAACAACACAAAACAATACCAGCCAATGCAAAACAACACAAAACAACACAAAACAATACCAACCAATGCAAAACAATACCAACCAATGCAAAACAATAGTGACGAGCACTCTTTGACCTACCATCTGAATAACATTATATTCATTATATTCATTATATACTAACCAACACAACTTAATGTATTTCTTATGGCAAACAATGTTAACCTTATGGAACACCATCTTAACAACATTAAGAAACTGGGAGGGGTCAAGAAAGGGGGCGGACAACTTTTTTTTTTTTTTTCTTTATTTTTCACTTTTTCTTTATTTTTATGTTATAAACCATTGTTTTTTTTTGTTTTTTCTTGTTTTTTTCATTTTTTTTTTTTTCATTTTTTTTTTTTTTTTTTTTTTGTTTTTACACTTTTTTCAATTTTTTTTTTTCTAACCGACTTGTTTTTTCTCATAGAATTCGATTTTCCAATTACATTTTTTATTTTTTTTTTCCTTTTCCAAATATTCACAAAACAAATTTCTACTTTCTTTATTTTTCACTTTTTTTATTTTCTGATTTCACACACTTAATTCTCACCTCATAAAACATTAAAAAAACATTCTTTTTTTAATTTTTATTTTTTTTTTTTTTTTTTGTTTTTTCTTTTTTTTTTTCATTTTTTTTTTTTTTTTTTTTTTTTTTCCTACTTCTCTTTACCCAAACAATTAGAATTTCCAATTACATTTCTCATTTTTTTTTTCTTTTTCCAAATATTCACAAAACTAATTTCTAATTTCTTCAATAATAATTTCTCTAGGTTTTGGGTCTTACACTCTTACTTCTCACCCTAAAAAACACTAGAAAACTTGGTTTTTTTTTTTTTTTTTTTTATTTTTTTTTTTTTTTTTTTCACTCACCTAGTTTTTTTTTTTTATTTTTTTTTTACATTTTAAACACACTTTACATTATTCTTTTGCAAACCATTGCAAATTTTATAGAAATTTATTGCAAACCTTAGAAACACCAATACATTCTTTTATGAACACTAATGCTAACTTTATAGAAACTAATCAAAACTTTATAGACACCACTACATTCTTATGGACAACAATACACTCTTATGAACACCAATACACTCTTATGAACACCAATACACTCTTATGAACACCAATACACTCTTATGAACACCAATGCAAACCATACTCAAATTAACAGAAACCAATGCAAACCAATGCAAACTTTATGGAGACCAATGCAAACCAATGCAAACCAATACATTCTTATGGACAACAACATTAGAACTTGATCTTACCCATGCAAACTTTATGGAGACCAATTTAAAACAACACAAAACAATACCAGCCAATGCAAAACAACACAAAACAACACAAAACAATACCAACCAATGCAAAACAATACCAACCAATGCAAAACAATAGTGACGAGCACTCTTTGACCTACCATCTGAATAACATTATATTCATTATATTCATTATATACTAACCAACACAACTTAATGTATTTCTTATGGCAAACAATGTTAACCTTATGGAACACCATCTTAACAACATTAAGAAACTGGGAGGGGTCAAGAAAGGGGGCGGACAACTTTTTTTTTTTTTTTCTTTATTTTTCACTTTTTCTTTATTTTTATGTTATAAACCATTGTTTTTTTTTGTTTTTTCTTGTTTTTTTCATTTTTTTTTTTTTCATTTTTTTTTTTTTTTTTTTTTTGTTTTTACACTTTTTTCAATTTTTTTTTTTCTAACCGACTTGTTTTTTCTCATAGAATTCGATTTTCCAATTACATTTTTTATTTTTTTTTTCCTTTTCCAAATATTCACAAAACAAATTTCTACTTTCTTTATTTTTCACTTTTTTTATTTTCTGATTTCACACACTTAATTCTCACCTCATAAAACATTAAAAAAACATTCTTTTTTTAATTTTTATTTTTTTTTTTTTTTTTTGTTTTTTCTTTTTTTTTTTCATTTTTTTTTTTTTTTTTTTTTTTTTTCCTACTTCTCTTTACCCAAACAATTAGAATTTCCAATTACATTTCTCATTTTTTTTTTCTTTTTCCAAATATTCACAAAACTAATTTCTAATTTCTGTTTTTTTTTTTTTTTTTTTTTTACTGGTTTATACGTGCCCTTCACAAGCCATCTACTAGGATCCATCATTTCTGACAAACCTAGATTATAGATACCCCTGTTACGTGAGCCAACGGCATAAAGCGACAGATTGCACCTCAATCTACCTATAGTGCTTTCTATTCATGAATAAGTGATTCCTTGATAATCACTTAAACAACAATAGATGTGAGTCTGACGGATTCCTATACTTACACCATCTATAACACATATCAGCACCACGCAGCACCAATACAGATGTAACTTACAACATCTCACGGTACGGAATAAGACAAGCAAAGACTTGGGAATAAGAAAAGGTTAATTGTCTTTACGCATATATAAAACAACAATAGCAACAGAAAGTATGTGCCTTTCTCTCCTATATATATCGATATAGGCGAAAAGAAAGAGCAGAACAATCTTTGACGTGCTAGTGACCAAATTCATGCCAATAGAATTCTTAGTCAGACAGAGTTTTGTATATAAGTTGGCTGAAATCGAGGTCTTTCTCTCGTCTTTCATTTTACTTAGAACAACGACTGCTGTCTCCCTGCTTAGGTTAATTAGTTGAACCACAATCTAACTTTAACGGACAATTGACCACCGTTTAGTGTTTGCGTTTGGTTCGATTTGTTTTAGTCCAACTTGCAAGCCCTTTATACAAGTTGTCCCGGATATAGTAAAGCGCGGATATTTTACTATTTGATTTGAAGGATACAAATGTCTATTTCAACAAGAATATCTTAAAACTATTCTTTTTACTTTATACATTATCCGAACATATATTTCATTTGAATAGAGTCGTAATTGCAAATCAAGAATTTATATGAAACATTAAAAGTCATCTTAATCTTATCTCCGAAATAAGAACCGACAACTATTTAATTTCTAAATTCAAGACTCTCCAGCTTTGGGATATTGGCTATGTATGTATGGCGCAGAACAGTTAACTATTAGAACATAAGTGATTGTAAAATAAATCTTCTTATTACTAGTAACCGTATATGCCCAATATAACCGATCCTTTCTCACTTGGAATAATTACATTTTTAAATTGTGACTACATGGCGTAGAATTCAGCTTGTTATGAACTCCTTTTCACACTGTTTGCAGCATAACACGCAATTACACAAACATATGAAAAGTTTCTTTATCAGTAGCACTGACTTAACCGTACCATGCACTGATGAAGTCCATACCACCAAATATATACCCAATTGCACTTTTAAACGGCTAGAGTCGAATGGTAGTGCCTCCTATATCACGGACCCATTCTTTTTGTTTTAAATGGCTATTCGTAATAATGGGAATTTATTACTTACAATTAGTATTTTTAGGTATGGAAGAGAAAAAATTTGTTAGTAAATACAGATTATAGATTTTAATTTTTGTTTTATTAGTTTTACAATAGTGTTAGTTTATCAAAGTTTAAGAGTTTAAATTTTAAATTTTAAATTTAAGGTTAATATAAATAAGTTAATTTGTTTCATTTTTCATCAACTTGTAGGCTTTTTCGCAAAATTTATTGAAGTCGTTTGCCTCTTTTTCCATTTTCAATTTTGTTAGATCCTTTTCTTCCAATATATTATTAATACTCAAGTATTGTTGTCTTAAATTATTTACTGCTGGACATTCAAATAATATATGGTTGGCATTTTCACTCTCTATTCCCTTGCAAAGTCTGCATGTTTTCTCTTTTTTTATTTTGAATTTAAATAGGTATTCTTTGAAGATACCATGTCCTGTTAAGAATTGTGTGCTGTAAAAGTTGCAGCATCTATTTAATCCCTCATTTCTGATTTCAAATAACCAATCATTTTTCTTAATTGCTCCATTTTTATTTAAAATTTCATCTTTATCTCTTAAAATTCGTTTCTTCATTTTTTCTTTTATAAAACTCATTGGTATTAGTTTCCAACTATATTGTTCCTGGTCAATATTAGCGCCAGCTTTGGCAAGTTCATCTGCCCTTTCATTTCCTTCTATGCCACAGTGAGCTTTAACCCATTTGATTTTAACTACATTCTTTATTCTTCTATTTAGGTTGTATATTTCTTTTTGTGTTTGGTTCGCAAGTTTATTTTGATTTTCTAGATTTAACAGCTCTTCTATTACACTTTGATTATCGGTGTAAATAACCACTTGGCTAATATTTATTATTGTTTCTTCTTTTAATTCAAAAATCAGTCTTTTTATTGCTTCCTTAATTGCTACTGTTTCGGCTTGGTGGTTAGAGCAATGCGGGTGGAGTTGGCCATTACCATAGTATATTTCTTTATTGTATTTTCGTATGCTATATCCAAAGCCTACTTTTTTATTTATTTTGGATCCATCAGTAAATATACATAGGTAGTTTTTATCATCAAATTCTTCATTTTCATTTATTTTAACTATTTTATTTTCAAAGTTCTTTTTAAATAGAGTGCAATTTCTAAACATTATCTTTTCTTCAATCATTAGATCTTCTTGGATTTCATCTTCATTTTCTTGTGCAGTTAATTTGCCCCTTCTTTTCACTCTGTTAGAATTTGTTTCGTGTAAGATTTTCCTGTCTAACGGCACACTTCCAGTTAAACAATACAATTTGGCATAGGATATCGTTTTGTATCCTTTGACCATCCATATCATATAAGTGCGATGAACTGCTCTTATCTTCTTCCATATCGGATTGTATTCATGGATTTCGCTAGCCCAGAAATGGCTACCATAGTTGATCCTACTTTCTATATACGTGGTGAAAATGAGTTTTAATATATTCATATCTGCGCCAAAAAATTTTCCAGCTAGCTTTCGACACCATTTAATATCGTTTATAGCTCTTTTAACAATGAACTCAATATGCTCATCCACATTTAATTTGTTGTTGATTGTTATACCTAAGATCTTGATTTTCTCTTTCCTCACAATTATCTCTCTATTAAATTTAATATAGAACATTCTCTCATTTTCATCTTCATCTTCTTTATCCATTGGAAACAATTTTAGGAAGGCACATTTATCATAGTTTAATTCTAAGCCTGTTCTCTCGCACCATTCATTAATGTTGGTAATGACATCTTCATTAATTCTTCTATATATTTCTTTACTGTTTTCTCCCTCAATTATTATTTGTAGATCGTCGGCAAAGGCATATGGGAAAATTCCATCAATTTTGTTTAGTTTTTCTAATAATTCATTCATTACAATTATCCAGAGGGTAGGGCTTCCAGTACCTCCTTGTGGGCATCCTTTAGTGATCCTTCTCTTGTTTGTCTCGCCATCTGGATGCAGATTAATTGTTCTTTCTTGAAGGAAATTAATTAGTAATTCTCCAAGATCGTTAGGCATCTTTGTTGTCAGTATTGAGTTTAGAATGCTACTAATCCTTAAATTGTCATATGCTCCTTTGATGTCTAGAGATAGAAGGACGGCCTTTCTTTTTTCTGTATTAATCTTTCTACATTTGTCTCTTATGTCCATAAGGAGATTGATTGAATTTGAATTTTTCTTAAACCCGTATTGTTTGGATGACATTTGTTTTTCTTCGTCCACATATTTCCAACAACGTTTCATTACAATCTTTTCTAATATCTTACCACTTATTGGTAAAAGTGTCAATGGTCTCAATTTGTCTAAGGAGTTTTTAGGTATTAGTTTTAATACACCTTTTTTCCAGCACAATGGGAATGTGTTAAATTCGAGGCATTTATTGAATAGAATAACTAAACAAGACGAGTTTTGTTTGAAGATTTGTTTAAAAAGGTTGGAGTTTATTTCGTCGTTTCCGGCACATTTGTTGTTACTTAGTTCTTTTATTGCTGTTTCAACTTCAAAGCTTGTAAATGGAGGTGTGTTTTTGATGTTAGATTTATTCTCCCTAAATCTTTTAATAATTCTTTTTATTCTTATTTCTCCTTTAATCGTATTTTCTATAGACTCTCTTGGTATGAATTCTTCTAATATTTTTTCTTCTAACATTTTATTATTTATTTCGTTTTCATTATGATTAAAAATGGTTGTTATATGTACTTCAAGCCTTTCTTTATTTTTAAAGCTTTTTAATTCATTCCAAATATTATCCACATTTATTGCGTTCATCTTTTCTTCGTGTTTTCTTTTATTTATTTTCTTCAATAACTTTCTGAACTCTTTTTTGATTCTCTTGTATCTTCTAATTAGTTCTTCATTTCTGTTTTCGGTTTTGTTCTTAATATTCTTTTTAATTTCTTTTCTTGTTACATATAGCTTTCTTTTTAGATCAATTTCTTCTTTCTTATCAGTTTCATTTTTTTGCTTATTTTGTTCTTCCATATTACTATAGTTTTCTTCTTTTTCGTTTAATATTCTCAATTCATGTTTATTAATACTCTTAAAAATAATTTTAGGCAGGTTTTCTGTTATATAGTTCAAGCTTTCACTGCTGTTTATTCTATTAATTTCTTTTTCCAGTTTATTAGTTAACTCTTCTATTTCTTTGTCGTTTAATTTCACATTTTTATGTTTTCTGATGTTTTTATTATAGAATGGCTTATCTAACTTTGTCTCACTCTTTATTTTTAAGTCATAGAATATTGGTCTATGGTCACTATGAATGACAATTTGATCATCAACTTTCCAATTTTTGACCAAGGTTTCAATTCCTTTTGATGTGATTGTAAGATCAATCCAGCTTTTCCTATTGCCATCTAATGAACAGAAGGTTGGTGGTGATCGAATTTTATTAATAATGTTACTGTTGTAGATTTCTAGCGTTTGTTCAATAATTTTTCCTCTCGCATTCGTTAATACATCACCCCATTCAGTATTTCGACTATTGCAATCCATGCCAATAAGATAATTTCTATTGCACATACTGTCCATTATTGGTTCAAATGTCTCTCTTACTTGTTGCGAGTTAAATCTAAGATCTTTGGTTTTGCTGACTGGGATGTATACCGATCCTAGAATTATTTTTGAGTCGGCTAATCTTACAAATACTTTATCCTTATTGCTGATGTTTTTTATTAATTCAACCAATATATTCTCACGATAAATTACAATTGCTGCTCTCGGTTTTTCATTTGATTGTTTTGGTTTAATAAATATTACTCTTTTACTTCCCGGAATATTAATCTTTCCTGTTCTATCAACGTATGGTTCTTGAATTAAGGCTATGTCAATTTCTTTTTCTTTTATAACTTTTAGCAGGGTGTTGTTGCATGTAAAAGATTTTGCCATATTTAGCTGTAAAATTTTAATCTTGTTGTGGTTGATCTGTTTTCTTCTTTTAATTCTAGCATCGTTTTCGCTTCTATTAATTATTCTTTTTCTTTCATGGTTATCCATTTTAGCTAAATAGTAGTTCTAATTTGTAGTTAATGAAGAAAATACAAGGAGTGCTAATATAATGATTTATTCACGATATGATAATAGATTTTAAATTTAATTTTTAACTTAATAATAAATATTTGATAATTTAACAGTAATTTGCTCCTTTACTAATAAATATTTGATGATTTAACAGCAGCTCCTCATTTAATAATATATATTTTGCAGATTTAATAAAATAGACTAGAATAATATACTTTAAACATATACGAAGATTTAATTCTTAAATAGAAGTATGTAAAAATATCTTTGAGGTTATATCTTTGAGGAATTAGTTATAACCTATACAGTCAATATATAACTTCTAGGTTTAGGTGGGTGCAATACAACACGGCACTTATTGCACACCCCACTTTTATAGTAATATTGCACAATATAAAACACCTTACACTATAGCGTCACATTATTTTCACTTACGCTCATTTGTTAAATAGAGTAGTTGATTAGAGAAAGTTAACCATTTTAGAACAATAGTTAAGTAATTAATAATATATAAGAAAAAATAGTTAATTAAAGTAATTAAAGTAGTTAAAAAACAAATAACAAATAACAAATAATAAAATTATATCCACATATTATAATCCACTAATTTTAATCGTACAAAAGTCATACCCGCCTATGGTCAACAATGTAGTCCCAAATGATATCGTGAGCACCAATGTAATCCAAAAGATAACTTTTAATAATCCAAAGGCAGAGGCACAAGTGAAGAACAGAAAGTAGGAGAAAAATAATATAAAGAATAATACCAAAATGGCGGCCAGTGACCACTTCAACAAAACTTTATGGCCGAAGCCTTTACAGTATAGATTTAAAATTTTCAAAAACTGCTGAAACCGCAATTTTCATGTTTAGCATTTACATAGTTCATTTTCAAGCTTAGTTAATGGTCGTTCAATGCAACCTTATGGAAACCACGTTTTCCGCTCCTTTTCAAAGTCAGTTCAAAGTCACTAGCTTTCGCTGCACAAAATAAACTACGCAGTTAATTTGTCCATTATAATTTCCATAAGAGCACAAAAAGTTCACAAAAAATCTTCCAAAAAAGATCTAAATCAATCCAATTTTGCACACCACAATTTAAACATTGGCCGCTCAACCTGACGCACCACTTGTTGCACAAAAGTCACAAAAAAGTAACAACATATACCAAAATATTAAAACACGTGTTTTTTAATGGAACAAATACGTCTTACTCCTTTCAGCTCCAAATGGACAATGGTCAAACAACAACTTAAGCACAACACTAAACAACACCATGGAACATTCTGGAACATTCTATTTGAAGGAGCAATGTTAACCTTATGGAGACCAATGCAAACCAATGCAAACTTTATGGAGACCAATGCAAACCAATGCAAACCAATACATTCTTATGGACAACAACATTAGAACTTGATCTTACCCATGCAAACTTTATGGAGACCAATTTAAAACAACACAAAACAATACCAGCCAATGCAAAACAACACAAAACAACACAAAACAATACCAACCAATGCAAAACAATACCAACCAATGCAAAACAATAGTGACGAGCACTCTTTGACCTACCATCTGAATAACATTATATTCATTATATTCATTATATACTAACCAACACAACTTAATGTATTTCTTATGGCAAACAA